>BSDF01000044.1:0-369534 GCA_027925045.1 Hypotaenidia okinawae | reverse complement strand
TGGAAGCTATTGCTGGACGTTTGGTATCTTTCCAATGGAAGGCCCATTCGGCCCATATAAACCCCTGTGTATGTAGCATTAGGTTTCCTCGGAAGAACAAAGCCCTGAGCCCCAGGGTCAGAGGGGCTGCTTGTAGGTGCCATGGGGCGGTTTCAGGCCATGTATGTCTTTTGGTGCTGGCTGCTTTGCTTTGGGAGCTATTGCTGGACGTTTGGTATCTTTCCAATGGAAGGCCCATTCGGCCCATATAAACCCCTGTGTATGTAACATTAGGAGGTTTCCTCCGAAGAACAAAGCCCTGAGCCCCAGGGTCAGAGGGGCTGCTTGTAGGTGCCATGGGGCTTTTTCAGGCCATGTATGTCTTTTGGTGCTGGCTGCTTTGGTTTGGGAGCTATTGCTGGACGTTTGGTATTTTTGGAATGGAAGGCCCATTCGGCCCATATAAATCCCTGTGTATGTAGCATTAGGAGGTTTCCTCCGAAGAACAAAGCCCTGAGCCCCAGGGTCAGAAGGGCTTGATTGTAGGTGCCATGGGGCGTTTTCAGGCCATGTATGTCTTTTGGTGCTGGCTGCTTTGGTTTGGGAGCTATTGCTGGACGTTTGGTATCTTTCCAATGGAAGGCCCATTCGGCCCATATAAACCCCTGTGTATGTAGCATTAGGTTTCCTCTGAAGAACAAAGCCCTGAGCCCCAGGGTCAGAGGGGCTGCTTGTAGGTGCCATGGGGCTTTTTCTAGTCCATGTATGTCTTTTGGTGCTGGCTGCTTTGGTTTGGGAGCTATTGCTGGACGTTTGGTATCTTTCCAATGGAAGGCCCATTCGGCCCATATAAACCCCTGTGTATGTAGCATTAGGAGATTTCTTCCGAAGAACAAAGCCCTGAGCCCCAGGGTCAGAGGGGCTGCTTGTAGGTGCCATGGGGCTTTTTCAGGCCAGGTATGTCTTTTGGTGCTGGCTGCTTTGGTTTGGGAGCTATTGCTGGACGTTTGGTATCTTTCCAATGGAAGGCCCATTCGGCCCATATAAACCCCTGTGTATGTAGCATTAGGTTTCCTCCGAAGAACAAAGCCCTGAGCCCCAGGGTCAGAGGGGCTGCTTGTAGGTGCCATGGGGCGGTTTCAGGCCATGTATGTCTTTTGGTGCTGGCTGCTTTGCTTTGGGAGCTATTGCTGGACGTTTGGTATTTTTGGAATGGAAGGCCTATTCGGCCCATATAAATCCCTGTGTATGTAGCATTAGGTTTCCTCCAAAGAACAAAGCCCTGAGCCCCAGGGTCACAGGGCTTGATTGTAGGTGCCATGGGGCTTTTTCAGGCCAGGTATGTCTTTTGGTGCTGGCTGCTTTGGTTTGGGAGCTATTGCTGGACGTTTGGTATCTTTCCAATGGAAGGCCCATTCAGCCCATATAAACCCCTGTGTATGTAGCATTAGGAGGTTTCCTCCGAAGAACAAAGCCCTGAGCCCCAGGGTCAGAGGGGCTGATTGTAGGTGCCATGGGGCGTTTTCAGGCCATGTATGTCTTTTGGTGCTGGCTGCTTTCGTTTGGGAGCTATTGCTGGACGTTTGGTATCTTTCCAATGGAAGGCCCATTCGGCCCATATAAACCCCTGTGTATGTAGCATTAGGTTTCCTCTGAAGAACAAAGCCCTGAGAACCAGGGTCAGAGGGGCTGCTTGTAGGTGCCATGGGGCTTTTTCAGTCCAGGTATGTCTTTTGGTGCTGGCTGCTTTGGTTTGGGAGCTATTGCTGGACGTTTGGTATCTTTCCAATGGAAGGCCCATTCGGCCCATATAAACCCCTGTGTATGTAGCATTAGGAGATTTCTTCCGAAGAACAAAGCCCTGAGCCCCAGGGTCAGAGGGGCTGATTGTAGGTGCCATGGGGCTTTTTCAGGCCAGGTATGTCTTTTGGTGCTGGCTGCTTTGGTTTGGGAGCTATTGCTGGACGTTTGGTATTTTTGGAATGGAAGGCCTATTCGGCCCATATAAACCCCTGTGTATGTAGCATTAGGTTTCCTCTGAAGAACAAAGCCCTGAGCCCCAGGGTCAGAGGGGCTGCTTGTAGGTGCCATGGGGCTTTTTCAGGCCATGTATGACTTTTGGTGCTGGCTGCTTTGCTTTGGAAGCTATTGCTGGACGTTTGGTATCTTTCCAATGGAAGGCCCATTCGGCCCATATAAACCCCTGTGTATGTAGCATTAGGTTTCCTCCGAAGAACAAAGCCCTGAGCCCCAGGGTCAGAGGGGCTGCTTGTAGGTGCCATGGGGCGTTTTCAGGCCAGGTATGTCTTTTGGTGCTGGCTGCTTTGGTTTGGGAGCTATTGCTGGACGTTTGGTATCTTTCCAATGGAAGGCCCATTCGGCCCATATAAACCCCTGTGTATGTAGCATTAGGTTTCCTCCGAAGAACAAAGCCCTGAGCCCCAGGGTCAGAGGGGCTGATTGTAGGTGCCATGGGGCGGTTTGAGGCCATGTATGTCTTTTGGTGCTGGCTGCTTTGCTTTGGGAGCTATTGCTGGACGTTTGGTATTTTTGGAATGGAAGGCCTATTCGGCCCATATAAACCCCTGTGTATGTAGCATTAGGTTTCCTCTGAAGAACAAAGCCCTGAGCCCCAGGGTCAGAGGGGCTGCTTGTAGGTGCCATGGGGCTTTTTCAGGCCATGTATGACTTTTGGTGCTGGCTGCTTTGCTTTGGAAGCTATTGCTGGACGTTTGGTATCTTTCCAATGGAAGGCCCATTCGGCCCATATAAACCCCTGTGTATGTAGCATTAGGTTTCCTCGGAAGAACAAAGCCCTGAGCCCCAGGGTCAGAGGGGCTGCTTGTAGGTGCCATGGGGCTTTTTCAGGCCATGTATGACTTTTGGTGCTGGCTGCTTTGCTTTGGAAGCTATTGCTGGACGTTTGGTATCTTTCCAATGGATGGCCCATTCGGCCCATACAAAACCCTGTGTGTGTAGCTTTAGGAGGTTTCCTCCGAAGAACAAAGCCCTGAGCCCCAGGGTCAGAGGGGCTGCTTGTAGGTGCCATGGGGCTTTTTCAGGCCATGTATGACTTTTGGTGCTGGCTGCTTTGCTTTGGAAGCTATTGCTGGACGTTTGGTATCTTTCCAATGGATGGCCCATTCGGCCCATACAAAACCCTGTGTGTGTAGCTTTAGGAGGTTTCCTCCGAAGAACAAAGCCCTCAGCCCCAGGGTCAGAGGGGCTGCTTGTAGGTGCCATGGGGCGTTTTCAGGCCAGGTATGTCTTTTGGTGCTGGCTGCTTTGCTTTGGAAGCTATTGCTGGACGTTTGGTATCTTTCCAATGGAAGGCCCATTCGGCCCATATAAACCCCTGTGTATGTAGCATTAGGTTTCCTCGGAAGAACAAAGCCCTGAGCCCCAGGGTCAGAGGGGCTGCTTGTAGGTGCCATGGGGCGTTTTCACGCCAGGTATGTCTTTTGGTGCTGGCTGCTTTAGTTTGGGAGCTATTGCTGGACGTTTGGTATCTTTCCAATGCAAGGCCCATTCAGCCCATATAAACCCCTGTGTATGTAGCATTAGGAGGTTTCCTCTGAAGAACAAAGCCCTGAGCCCCAGGGTCAGAGGGGCTGCTTGTAGGTGCCATGGGGCTTTTTCAGGCCAGGTATGACTTTTGGTGCTGGCTGCTTTGCTTTGGAAGCTATTGCTGGACGTTTGGTATCTTTCCAATGGAAGGCCCATTCGGCCCATATAAACCCCTGTGTATGTAGCATTAGGTTTCCTCGGAAGAACAAAGCCCTGAGCCCCAGGGTCAGAGGGGCTGCTTGTAGGTGCCATGGGGCGGTTTCAGGCCATGTATGTCTTTTGGTGCTGGCTGCTTTGCTTTGGGAGCTATTGCTGGACGTTTGGTATTTTTGGAATGGAAGGCCTATTCGGCCCATATAAACCCCTGTGTATGTAGCATTAGGTTTCCTCTGAAGAACAAAGCCCTGAGCCCCAGGGTCAGAGGGGCTGCTTGTAGGTGCCATGGGGCTTTTTCAGGCCATGTATGACTTTTGGTGCTGGCTGCTTTGCTTTGGAAGCTATTGCTGGACGTTTGGTATCTTTCCAATGGAAGGCCCATTCGGCCCATATAAACCCCTGTGTATGTAGCATTAGGTTTCCTCCGAAGAACAAAGCCCTGAGCCCCAGGGTCAGAGGGGCTGCTTGTAGGTGCCATGGGGCGTTTTCAGGCCAGGTATGTCTTTTGGTGCTGGCTGCTTTGGTTTGGGAGCTATTGCTGGACGTTTGGTATCTTTCCAATGGAAGGCCCATTCGGCCCATATAAACCCCTGTGTATGTAGCATTAGGTTTCCTCCGAAGAACAAAGCCCTGAGCCCCAGGGTCAGAGGGGCTGCTTGTAGGTGCCATGGGGCGGTTTGAGGCCATGTATGTCTTTTGGTGCTGGCTGCTTTGCTTTGGGAGCTATTGCTGGACGTTTGGTATTTTTGGAATGGAAGGCCTATTCGGCCCATATAAACCCCTGTGTATGTAGCATTAGGTTTCCTCTGAAGAACAAAGCCCTGAGCCCCAGGGTCAGAGGGGCTGCTTGTAGGTGCCATGGGGCTTTTTCAGGCCATGTATGACTTTTGGTGCTGGCTGCTTTGCTTTGGAAGCTATTGCTGGACGTTTGGTATCTTTCCAATGGAAGGCCCATTCGGCCCATATAAACCCCTGTGTATGTAGCATTAGGTTTCCTCGGAAGAACAAAGCCCTGAGCCCCAGGGTCAGAGGGGCTGCTTGTAGGTGCCATGGGGCTTTTTCAGGCCATGTATGACTTTTGGTGCTGGCTGCTTTGCTTTGGAAGCTATTGCTGGACGTTTGGTATCTTTCCAATGGATGGCCCATTCGGCCCATACAAAACCCTGTGTGTGTAGCTTTAGGAGGTTTCCTCCGAAGAACAAAGCCCTGAGCCCCAGGGTCAGAGGGGCTGCTTGTAGGTGCCATGGGGCTTTTTCAGGCCATGTATGACTTTTGGTGCTGGCTGCTTTGCTTTGGAAGCTATTGCTGGACGTTTGGTATCTTTCCAATGGATGGCCCATTCGGCCCATACAAAACCCTGTGTGTGTAGCTTTAGGAGGTTTCCTCCGAAGAACAAAGCCCTCAGCCCCAGGGTCAGAGGGGCTGCTTGTAGGTGCCATGGGGCGTTTTCAGGCCAGGTATGTCTTTTGGTGCTGGCTGCTTTGCTTTGGAAGCTATTGCTGGACGTTTGGTATCTTTCCAATGGAAGGCCCATTCGGCCCATATAAACCCCTGTGTATGTAGCATTAGGTTTCCTCGGAAGAACAAAGCCCTGAGCCCCAGGGTCAGAGGGGCTGCTTGTAGGTGCCATGGGGCTTTTTCAGGCCAGGTATGTCTTTTGGTGCTGGCTGCTTTGGTTTGGGAGCTATTGCTGGACGTTTGGTATTTTTGGAATGGAAGGCCTATTCGGCCCATATAAATCCCTGTGTATGTAGCATTAGGTTTCCTCCAAAGAACAAAGCCCTGAGCCCCAGGGTCACAGGGCTTGATTGTAGGTGCCATGGGGCTTTTTCAGGCCATGTATGTCTTTTGGTGCTGGCTGCTTTCGTTTGGGAGCTATTGCTGGACGTTTGGTATCTTTCCAATGGAAGGCCCATTCGGCCCATATAAACCCCTGTGTATGTAGCATTAGGTTTCCTCTGAAGAACAAAGCCCTGAGCCCCAGGGTCAGAGGGGCTGCTTGTAGGTGCCATGGGGCTTTTTCAGGCCATGTATGTCTTTTGGTGCTGGCTGCTTTGGTTTGGGAGCTATTGCTGGACGTTTGGTATCTTTCCAATGCAAGGCCCATTCGGCCCATATAAACCCCTGTGTATGTAGCATTAGGAGATTTCTTCCGAAGAACAAAGCCCTGAGCCCCAGGGTCAGAGGGGCTGATTGTAGGTGCCATGGGGCTTTTTCAGGCCAGGTATGTCTTTTGGTGCTGGCTGCTTTGGTTTGGGAGCTATTGCTGGACGTTTGGTATTTTTGGAATGGAAGGCCTATTCGGCCCATATAAACCCCTGTGTATGTAGCATTAGGTTTCCTCTGAAGAACAAAGCCCTGAGCCCCAGGGTCAGAGGGGCTGCTTGTAGGTGCCATGGGGCTTTTTCAGGCCATGTATGACTTTTGGTGCTGGCTGCTTTGCTTTGGAAGCTATTGCTGGACGTTTGGTATCTTTCCAATGGAAGGCCCATTCGGCCCATATAAACCCCTGTGTATGTAGCATTAGGAGGTTTCCTCCGAAGAACAAAGCCCTGAGCCCCAGGGTCAGAGGGGCTACTTGTAGGTGCCATGGGGCGGTTTGAGGCCATGTATGTCTTTTGGTGCTGGCTGCTTTGCTTTGGGAGCTATTGCTGGACGTTTGGTATTTTTGGAATGGAAGGCCTATTCGGCCCATATAAACCCCTGTGTATGTAGCATTAGGTTTCCTCTGAAGAACAAAGCCCTGAGCCCCAGGGTCAGAGGGGCTGCTTGTAGGTGCCATGGGGCGTTTTCAGGCCATGTATGTCTTTTGGTGCTGGCTGCTTTGGTTTGGGAGCTATTGCTGGACGTTTGGTATCTTTCCAATGCAAGGCCCATTCGGCCCATATAAACCCCTGTGTATGTAGCATTAGGTTTCTTCCGAAGAACAAAGCCCTGAGCCCCAGGGTCAGAGGGGCTGCTTGTAGGTGCCATGGGGCGTTTTCAGGCCATGTATGTCTTTTGGTGCTGGCTGCTTTGCTTTGGGAGCTATTGCTGGACGTTTGGTATTTTTGGAATAGAAGGCCCATTCAGCCCATATAAACCCCTGTGTATGTAGCATTAGGAGGTTTCCTCCGAAGAACAAAGCCCTGAGCCCCAGGGTCAGAGAGGCTGATTGTAGGTGCCATGGGGCTTTTTCAGGCCATGTATGTCTTTTGGTGCTGGCTGCTTTGCTTTGGAAGCTATTGCTGGACGTTTGGTATCTTTCCAATGGAAGGCCCATTCGGCCCATATAAACCCCTGTGTATGTAGCATTAGGTTTCCTCCGAAGAACAAAGCCCTGAGCCCCAGGGTCAGAGGGGCTGCTTGTAGGTGCCATGGGGCATTTTCACGCCAGGTATGTCTTTTGGTGCTGGCTGCTTTAGTTTGGGAGCTATTGCTGGACGTTTGGTATCTTTCCAATGGAAGGCCCATTCGGCCCATATAAACCCCTGTGTATGTAACATTAGGAGGTTTCCTCCGAAGAACAAAGCCCTGAGCCCCAGGGTCAGAGGGGCTGCTTGTAGGTGCCATGGGGCTTTTTCAGGCCATGTATGTCTTTTGGTGCTGGCTGCTTTGGTTTGGGAGCTATTGCTGGACGTTTGGTATTTTTGGAATGGAAGGCCTATTCGGCCCATATAAATCCCTGTGTATGTAGCATTAGGTTTCCTCCAAAGAACAAAGCCCTGAGCCCCAGGGTCACAGGGCTTGATTGTAGGTGCCATGGGGCTTTTTCAGGCCAGGTATGTCTTTTGGTGCTGGCTGCTTTGGTTTGGGAGCTATTGCTGGACGTTTGGTATCTTTCCAATGGAAGGCCCATTCAGCCCATATAAACCCCTGTGTATGTAGCATTAGGAGGTTTCCTCCGAAGAACAAAGCCCTGAGCCCCAGGGTCAGAGGGGCTGCTTGTAGGTGCCATGGGGCGTTTTCAGGCCATGTATGTCTTTTGGTGCTGGTTGCTTTGGTTTGGGAGCTATTGCAGGACGTTTGGTATCTTTCCAATGGAAGGCCCATTCGGCCCATATAAACCCCTGTGTATGTAGCATTAGGTTTCCTCCGAAGAACAAAGCCCTGAGCCCCAGGGTCAGAGGGGCTGCTTGTAGGTGCCATGGGGCTTTTTCAGTCCAGGTATGTCTTTTGGTGCTGGCTGCTTTGGTTTGGGAGCTATTGCTGGACGTTTGGTATCTTTCCAATGGAAGGCCCATTCGGCCCATATAAACCCCTGTGTATGTAGCATTAGGTTTCCTCCGAAGAACAAAGCCCTGAGCCCCAGGGTCAGAGGGGCTGCTTGTAGGTGCCATGGGGCGTTTTCAGGCCATGTATGTCTTTTGGTGCTGGCTGCTTTGCTTTGGGAGCTATTGCTGGACGTTTGGTATTTTTGGAATAGAAGGCCCAGTCAGCCCATATAAACCCCTGTGTATGTAGCATTAGGAGGTTTCCTCCGAAGAACAAAGCCCTGAGCCCCAGGGTCAGAGGGGCTGCTTGTAGGTGCCATGGGGCTTTTTCAGGCCATGTATGACTTTTGGTGCTGGCTGCTTTGCTTTGGAAGCTATTGCTGGACGTTTGGTATCTTTCCAATGGATGGCCCATTCGGCCCATACAAAACCCTGTGTGTGTAGCTTTAGGAGGTTTCCTCCGAAGAACAAAGCCCTGAGCCCCAGGGTCAGAGGGGCTGCTTGTAGGAGCCATGGGGCTTTTTCAGGCCATGTATGTCTTTTGGTGCTGGCTGCTTTGCTTTGGAAGCTATTGCTGGACGTTTGGTATCTTTCCAATGGAAGGCCCATTCGGCCCATATAAACCCCTGTGTATGTAGCATTAGGTTTCCTCCGAAGAACAAAGCCCTGAGCCCCAGGGTCAGAGGGGCTGCTTGTAGGTGCCATGGGGCATTTTCACGCCAGGTATGTCTTTTGGTGCTGGCTGCTTTAGTTTGGGATCTATTGCTGGACGTTTGGTATCTTTCCAATGCAAGGCCCATTCAGCCCATATAAACCCCTGTGTATGTAGCATTAGGAGGTTTCCTCCGAAGAACAAAGCCCTGAGCCCCAGGGTCAGAGGGGCTGCTTGTAGGTGCCATGGGGCTTTTTCAGGCCAGGTATGACTTTTGGTGCTGGCTGCTTTGCTTTGGAAGCTATTGCTGGACGTTTGGTATCTTTCCAATGGAAGGCCCATTCGGCCCATATAAACCCCTGTGTATGTAGCATTAGGTTTCCTCGGAAGAACAAAGCCCTGAGCCCCAGGGTCAGAGGGGCTGCTTGTAGGTGCCATGGGGCGGTTTCAGGCCATGTATGTCTTTTGGTGCTGGCTGCTTTGCTTTGGGAGCTATTGCTGGACGTTTGGTATCTTTCCAATGGAAGGCCCATTCGGCCCATATAAACCCCTGTGTATGTAACATTAGGAGGTTTCCTCCGAAGAACAAAGCCCTGAGCCCCAGGGTCAGAGGGGTTGCTTGTAGGTGCCATGGGGCTTTTTCAGGCCATGTATGTCTTTTGGTGCTGGCTGCTTTGGTTTGGGAGCTATTGCTGGACGTTTGGTATTTTTGGAATGGAAGGCCTATTCGGCCCATATAAATCCCTGTGTATGTAGCATTAGGTTTCCTCCAAAGAACAAAGCCCTGAGCCCCAGGGTCAGAAGGGCTTGATTGTAGGTGCCATGGGGCTTTTTCAGGCCAGGTATGTCTTTTGGTGCTGGCTGCTTTGGTTTGGGAGCTATTGCTGGACGTTTGGTATCTTTCCAATGGAAGGCCCATTCGGCCCATATAAACCCCTGTGTATGTAGCATTAGGAGGTTTCCTCCGAAGAACAAAGCCCTGAGCCCCAGGGTCAGAGGGGCTGATTGTAGGTGCCATGGGGCGTTTTCAGGCCATGTATGTCTTTTGGTGCTGGCTGCTTTCGTTTGGGAGCTATTGCTGGACGTTTGGTATCTTTCCAATGGAAGGCCCATTCGGCCCATATAAACCCCTGTGTATGTAGCATTAGGAGATTTCTTCCGAAGAACAAAGCCCTGAGCCCCAGGGTCAGAGGGGCTGCTTGTAGGTGCCATGGGGCTTTTTCAGGCCAGGTATGTCTTTTGGTGCTGGCTGCTTTGATTTGGGAGCTATTGCTGGACGTTTGGTATTTTTGGAATGGAAGGCCTATTCGGCCCATATAAACCCCTGTGTATGTAGCATTAGGTTTCCTCTGAAGAACAAAGCCCTGAGCCCCAGGTTCAGAGGGGCTGCTTGTAGGTGCCATGGGGCGTTTTCAGGCCATGTATGTCTTTTGGTGCTGGCTGCTTTGGTTTGGGAGCTATTGCTGGACGTTTGGTATCTTTCCAATGGAAGGCCCATTCGGCCCATATAAACCCCTGTGTATGTAGCATTAGGTTTCCTCCGAAGAACAAAGCCCTGAGCCCCAGGGTCAGAGGGGCTGCTTGTAGGTGCCATGGGGCGTTTTCAGGCCATGTATGTCTTTTGGTGCTGGCTGCTTTGCTTTGGGAGCTATTGCTGGACGTTTGGTATTTTTGGAATAGAAGGCCCAGTCAGCCCATATAAACCCCTGTGTATGTAGCATTAGGAGGTTTCCTCCGAAGAACAAAGCCCTGAGCCCCAGGGTCAGAGGGGCTGCTTGTAGGTGCCATGGGGCTTTTTCAGGCCATGTATGACTTTTGGTGCTGGCTTCTTTGCTTTGGAAGCTATTGCTGGACGTTTGGTATCTTTCCAATGGAAGGCCCATTCGGCCCATATAAACCCCTGTGTATGTCGCATTAGGAGGTTTCCTCTGAAGAACAAAGCCCTGAGCCCCAGGGTCAGAGGGGCTGCTTGTAGGTGCCATGGGGCTTTTTCAGGCCAGGTATGACTTTTGGTGCTGGCTGCTTTGCTTTGGAAGCTATTGCTGGACGTTTGGTATCTTTCCAATGGAAGGCCCATTCGGCCCATATAAACCCCTGTGTATGTAGCATTAGGTTTCCTCCGAAGAACAAAGCCCTGAGCCCCAGGGTCAGAGGGGCTGCTTGTAGGTGCCATGGGGCGGTTTCAGGCCATGTATGTCTTTTGGTGCTGGCTGCTTTGCTTTGGGAGCTATTGCTGGACGTTTGGTATCTTTCCAATGGAAGGCCCATTCGGCCCATATAAACCCCTGTGTATGTAACATTAGGAGGTTTCCTCCGAAGAACAAAGCCCTGAGCCCCAGGGTCAGAGGGGCTGCTTGTAGGTGCCATGGGGCTTTTTCAGGCCATGTATGTCTTTTGGTGCTGGCTGCTTTGCTTTGGAAGCTATTGCTGGACGTTTGGTATTTTTGGAATGGAAGGCCCATTCGGCCCATATAAATCCCTGTGTATGTACCATTAGGAGGTTTCCTCCGAAGAACAAAGCCCTGAGCCCCAGGGTCACAGGGCTTGATTGTAGGTGCCATGGGGCGTTTTCAGGCCATGTATGTCTTTTGGTGCTGGCTGCTTTGGTTTGGGAGCTATTGCTGGACGTTTGGTATCTTTCCAATGGAAGGCCCATTCGGCCCATATAAACCCCTGTGTATGTAGCATTAGGTTTCCTCGGAAGAACAAAGCCCTGAGCCCCAGGGTCAGAGGGGCTGCTTGTAGGTGCCATGGGGCTTTTTCAGTCCAGGTATGTCTTTTGGTGCTGGCTGCTTTGGTTTGGGAGCTATTGCTGGACGTTTGGTATCTTTCCAATGGAAGGCCCATTCGGCCCATATAAACCCCTGTGTATGTAGCATTAGGAGGTTTCCTCCGAAGAACAAAGCCCTGAGCCCCAGGGTCAGAGGGGCTGCTTGTAGGTGCCATGGGGCGTTTTCAGGCCATGTATGTCTTTTGGTGCTGGTTGCTTTGGTTTGGGAGCTATTGCTGGACGTTTGGTATTTTTGGAATGGAAGGCCCATTCGGCCCATATAAACCCCTGTGTATGTCGCATTAGGAGGTTTCCTCTGAAGAACAAAGCCCTGAGCCCCAGGGTCAGAGGGGCTGATTGTAGGTGCCATGGGGCTTTTTCAGGCCAGGTATGTCTTTTGGTGCTGGCTGCTTTGGTTTGGGAGCTATTGCTGGACGTTTGGTATCTTTCCAATGCAAGGCCCATTCAGCCCATATAAACCCCTGTGTATGTCGCATTAGGAGGTTTCCTCCGAAGAACAAAGCCCTGAGCCCCAGGGTCAGAGGGGCTGCTTGTAGGTGCCATGGGGCGTTTTCAGGCCATGTATGTCTTTTTGTGCTGGCTTCTTTGCTTTGGAAGCTATTGCTGGACGTTTGGTATCTTTCCAATGGAAGGCCCATTCGGCCCATATAAACCCCTGTGTATGTAGCATTAGGTTTCCTCCGAAGAGCAAAGCCCTGAGCCCCAGGGTCAGAGGGGCTGATTGTAGGTGCCATGGGGCGTTTTCAGGCCATGTATGTCTTTTGGTGCTGGCTGCTTTCGTTTGGGAGCTATTGCTGGACGTTTGGTATCTTTCCAATGGAAGGCCCATTCGGCCCATATAAACCCCTCTGTATGTAGCATTAGGTTTCCTCCGAAGAACAAAGCCCTGAGTCCCAGGGTCAGAGGGGCTGCTTGTAGGTGCCATGGGGCTTTTTCAGGCCAGGTATGTCTTTTGGTGCTGGCTGCTTTGGTTTGGGAGCTATTGCTGGACGTTTGGTATTTTTGGAATGGAAGGCCCATTCGGCCCATATAAACCCCTGTGTATGTAGCATTAGGAGGTTTCCTCCGAAGAACAAAGCCCTGAGCCCCA
The DNA here is from genome assembly GCA_027925045.1 of Hypotaenidia okinawae. Classification (NCBI taxonomy): domain Eukaryota; kingdom Metazoa; phylum Chordata; class Aves; order Gruiformes; family Rallidae; genus Hypotaenidia; species Hypotaenidia okinawae. The sequence continues at coordinate 357,106 of BSDF01000044.1, read as the reverse complement.
GGGTCAGAGGGGCTGCTTGTAGGTGCCATGGGGCGTTTTCAGGCCATGTATGTCTTTTGGTGCTGGTTGCTTTGGTTTGGGAGCTATTGCTGGACGTTTGGTATTTTTGGAATGGATGGCCCATTCGGCCCATATAAACCACTGTGTATGTAGCATTAGGTTTCCTCTGAAGAACAAAGCCCTGATCCCCAGGGTCAGAGGGGCTGCTTGTAGGTGCCATGGGGCTTTTTCAGGCCAGGTATGTCTTTTCGTGCTGGCTGCTTTGCTTTGGGAGCTATTGCTGGACGTTTGGTGTCTTTCCAATGGAAGGCCCATTCGGCCCATATAAACCCCTGTGTATTTCGCATTAGGAGGTTTCCTCCGAAGAACAAAGCCCTGAGCCCCAGGGTCAGAGGGGCTGCTTGTAGGTGCCATGGGGCGGTTTCAGGCCATGTATGTCTTTTGGTGCTGGCTTCTTTACTTTGGGAGCTATTGCTGGACGTTTGGTATCTTTCGAATGGAAGGCCCATTCGGCCCATATAAACACCTGTGTATGTCGCATTAGGTTTCCTCCGAAGAACAAAGCCCTGAGCCCCAGGGTCAGAGGGGCTGCTTGTAGGTGCCATGGGGCTTTTTCAGGCCAGGTATGTCTTTTGGTGCTGGCTGCTTTGCTTTGGAAGCTATTGCTGGACGTTTGGTATCTTTCCAATGGAAGGCCCATTCGGCCCATATAAACCCCTGTGTATGTAGCATTAGGAGGTTTCCTCCGAAGAACAAAGCCCTGAGCCCCAGGGTCAGAGGGGCTGCTTGTAGGTGCCATGGGACGGTTTGAGGCCATGTATGTCTTTTGGTGCTGGCTGCTTTGGTTTGGGAGCTATTGCTGGACGTTTGGTATCTTTCCAATGGAAGGCCCATTCGGCCCATATAAACCCCTGTGTATGTAGCATTAGGTTTCCTCCGAAGAACAAAGCCCTGAGCCCCAGGGTCAGAGGGGCTGCTTGTAGGTGCCATGGGGCGTTTTCAGGCCATGTATGTCTTTTGGTGCTGGCTGCTTTGGTTTGGGAGCTATTGCTGGACGTTTGATGTCTTTCCAATGGATGGCCCATTCGGCCCATATAAACCCCTGTGTATGTCGCATTAGGTTTCCTCCGAAGAACAAAGCCCTGAGCCCCAGGGTCAGAGAGGCTGATTGTAGGTGCCATGGGGCTTTTTCAGGCCATGTATGTCTTTTGGTGCTGGCTGCTTTGGTTTGGGAGCTATTGCTGGACGTTTGGTATCTTTCCAATGGAAGGCCCATTCGGCCCATATAAACCCCTGTGTATGTAGCATTAGGTTTCCTCTGAAGAACAAAGCCCTGAGAACCAGGGTCAGAGGGGCTGCTTGTAGGTGCCATGGGGCTTTTTCAGTCCAGGTATGTCTTTTGGTGCTGGCTGCTTTAGTTTGGGAGCTATTGCTGGACGTTTGGTATCTTTCCAATGCAAGGCCCATTCAGCCCATATAAACCCCTGTGTATGTCGCATTAGGAGGTTTCCTCTGAAGAACAAAGCCCTGAGCCCCAGGGTCAGAGGGGCTGCTTGTAGGTGCCATGGGGCTTTTTCAGGCCAGGTATGACTTTTGGTGCTGGCTGCTTTGCTTTGGAAGCTATTGCTGGACGTTTGGTATCTTTCCAATGGAAGGCCCATTCGGCCCATATAAACCCCTGTGTATGTAGCATTAGGTTTCCTCTGAAGAACAAAGCCCTGAGAACCAGGGTCAGAGGGGCTGCTTGTAGGTGCCATGGGGCTTTTTCAATCCAGGTATGTCTTTTGGTGCTGGCTGCTTTCGTTTGGGAGCTATTGCTGGACGTTTGGTATCTTTCCAATGCAAGGCCCATTCAGCCCATATAAACCCCTGTGTATGTCGCATTAGGAGGTTTCCTCTGAAGAACAAAGCCCTGAGCCCCAGGGTCAGAGGGGCTGCTTGTAGGTGCCATGGGGCTTTTTCAGGCCAGGTATGACTTTTGGTGCTGGCTGCTTTGCTTTGGAAGCTATTGCTGGACGTTTGGTATCTTTCCAATGGAAGGCCCATTCGGCCCATATAAACCCCTGTGTATGTAGCATTAGGTTTCCTCGGAAGAACAAAGCCCTGAGCCCCAGGGTCAGAGGGGCTGCTTGTAGGTGCCATGGGGCTTTTTCTATCCATGTATGTCTTTTGGTGCTGGCTGCTTTGGTTTGGGAGCTATTGCTGGACGTTTGGTATCTTTCCAATGGAAGGCCCATTCGGCCCATATAAACCCCTGTGTATGTAGCATTAGGAGGTTTCCTCCGAAGAACAAAGCCCTGAGCCCCAGGGTCAGAGGGGCTGCTTGTAGGTGCCATGGGGCGTTTTCAGGCCATGTATGTCTTTTGGTGCTGGTTGCTTTGGTTTGGGAGCTATTGCTGGACGTTTGGTATTTTTGGAATGGAAGGCCCATTCGGCCCATATAAACCCCTGTGTATGTAGCATTAGGTTTCCTCTGAAGAACAAAGCCCTGAGCCCCAGGGTCAGAGGGGCTGCTTGTAGGTGCCATGGGGCTTTTTCAGGCCATGTATGTCTTTTGGTGCTGGCTGCTTTGGTTTGGGAGCTATTGCTGGACGTTTGGTATCTTTCCAATGCAAGGCCCATTCGGCCCATATAAACCCCTGTGTATGTCGCATTAGGAGGTTTCCTCCGAAGAACAAAGCCCTGAGCCCCAGGGTCAGAGGGGCTGCTTGTAGGTGCCATGGGGCGTTTTCAGGCCATGTATGTCTTTTGGTGCTGGCTTCTTTGCTTTGGAAGCTATTGCTGGACGTTTGGTATCTTTCCAATGGAAGGCCCATTCGGCCCATATAAACCCCTGTGTATGTAGCATTAGGAGGTTTCCTCCGAAGAACAAAGCCCTGAGCCCCAGGGTCAGAGGGGCTGCTTGTAGGTGCCATGGGGCTTTTTCAGGCCATGTATGTCTTTTGGTGCTGGCTGCTTTGGTTTGGGAGCTATTGCTGGACGTTTGGTATCTTTCCAATGGAAGGCCCATTCGGCCCATATAAACCCCTCTGTATGTAGCATTAGGTTTCCTCTGAAGAACAAAGCCCTGAGCCCCAGGGTCAGAGGGGCTGCTTGTAGGTGCCATGGGGCTTTTTCAGGCCAGGTATGTCTTTTGGTGCTGGCTGCTTTGGTTTGGGAGCTATTGCTGGACGTTTGGTATCTTTCCAATGGAAGGCCCATTCGGCCCATATAAACCCCTGTGTATGTAGCATTAGGAGGTTTCCTCCGAAGAACAAAGCCCTGAGCCCCAGGGTCAGAGGGGCTGCTTGTAGGTGCCATGGAGGTTTTTCAGGCCAGGTATGTCTTTTGGTGCTGGCTGCTTTGGTTTGGAAGCTATTGCTGGACGTTTGGTGTCCTTCCAATGGAAGGCCCAGTCGACCCATATAAACCCCTGTGTATGTAGCATTAGGAGGTTTCCTTTGAAGAACAAAGCCCTGAGCCCCAGGGTCAGAGGGGCTGCTTGTAGGTGCCACGGGGCGGTTTGAGGCCATGTATGTCTTTTCGTGCTGGCTGCTTTGGTTTGGGAGCTATTGCTGGACGTTTGGTATTTTTGGAATGGAAGGCCCATTCGGCCCATATAAACACCTGTGTATGTAGCGTTAGGAGGTTTCCTCCGAAGAACAAAGCCCTGAGCCCCAGGGTCAGAGGGGCTGCTTGTAGGTGCCATGGGGCTTTTTCAGGCCATGTATGTCTTTTGGTGCTGGCTGCTTTGGTTTGGGAGCTATTGCTGGACGTTTGGTATCTTTCCAATGCAAGGCCCATTCGGCCCATATAAACCCCTGTGTATGTAGCATTAGGTTTCCTCCGAAGAACAAAGCCCTGAGCCCCAGGGTCAGAGGGGCTGCTTGTAGGTGCCACGGGGCGGTTTGAGGCCATGTATGTCTTTTGGTGCTGGCTGCTTTGGTTTGGGAGCTATTGCTGGACGTTTGGTATCTTTCCAATGGAAGGCCCATTCGGCCCATATAAACCCCTGTGTATGTAGCATTAGGTTTCCTCCGAAGAACAAAGCCCTGAGCCCCAGGGTCAGAGGGGCTGCTTGTAGGTGCCATGGGGCGTTTTCAGGCCATGTATGTCTTTTGGTGCTGGCTGCTTTGGTTTGGGAGCTATTGCTGGACGTTTGGTATCTTTCCAATGGAAGGCCCATTCGGCCCATATAAACCCCTGTGTATGTAGCATTAGGAGGTTTCCTCCGAAGAACAAAGCCCTGAGCCCCAGGGTCAGAGGGGCTGCTTGTAGGTGCCATGGGGCGTTTTCAGGCCATGTATGTCTTTTGGTGCTGGCTGCTTTAGTTTGGGAGCTATTGCTGGACGTTTGATGTCTTTCCAATGGATGGCCCATTCGGCCCATATAAACCCCTGTGTATGTCGCATTAGGTTTCCTCCGAAGAACAAAGCCCTGAGCCCCAGGGTCAGAGAGGCTGATTGTAGGTGCCATGGGGCTTTTTCAGGCCATGTATGTCTTTTGGTGCTGGCTGCTTTGGTTTGGGAGCTATTGCTGGACGTTTGGTATCTTTCCAATGGAAGGCCCATTCGGCCCATATAAACCCCTGTGTATGTAGCATTAGGTTTCCTCTGAAGAACAAAGCCCTGAGAACCAGGGTCAGAGGGGCTGCTTGTAGGTGCCATGGGGCTTTTTCAATCCAGGTATGTCTTTTGGTGCTGGCTGCTTTAGTTTGGGAGCTATTGCTGGACGTTTGGTATCTTTCCAATGCAAGGCCCATTCAGCCCATATAAACCCCTGTGTATGTCGCATTAGGAGGTTTCCTCTGAAGAACAAAGCCCTGAGCCCCAGGGTCAGAGGGGCTGCTTGTAGGTGCCATGGGGCTTTTTCAGGCCAGGTATGACTTTTGGTGCTGGCTGCTTTGCTTTGGAAGCTATTGCTGGACGTTTGGTATCTTTCCAATGGAAGGCCCATTCGGCCCATATAAACCCCTGTGTATGTAGCATTAGGAGGTTTCCTCCGAAGAACAAAGCCCTGAGCCCCAGGGTCAGAGGGGCTGCTTGTAGGTGCCATGGGGCGTTTTCAGGCCATGTATGTCTTTTGGTGCTGGTTGCTTTGGTTTGGGAGCTATTGCTGGACGTTTGGTATTTTTGGAATGGAAGGCCCATTCGGCCCATATAAACCCCTGTGTATGTAGCATTAGGTTTCCTCTGAAGAACAAAGCCCTGAGCCCCAGGGTCAGAGGGGCTGCTTGTAGGTGCCATGGGGCTTTTTCAGGCCATGTATGTCTTTTGGTGCTGGCTGCTTTGGTTTGGGAGCTATTGCTGGACGTTTGGTATCTTTCCAATGCAAGGCCCATTCGGCCCATATAAACCCCTGTGTATGTCGCATTAGGAGGTTTCCTCCGAAGAACAAAGCCCTGAGCCCCAGGGCCAGAGGGGCTGCTTGTAGGTGCCATGGGGCGTTTTCAGGCCATGTATGTCTTTTGGTGCTGGCTTCTTTGCTTTGGAAGCTATTGCTGGACGTTTGGTATCTTTCCAATGGAAGGCCCATTCGGCCCATATAAACCCCTGTGTATGTAGCATTAGGAGGTTTCCTCCGAAGAACAAAGCCCTGAGCCCCAGGGTCAGAGGGGCTGCTTGTAGGTGCCATGGGGCTTTTTCAGGCCATGTATGTCTTTTGGTGCTGGCTGCTTTGGTTTGGGAGCTATTGCTGGACGTTTGGTATCTTTCCAATGGAAGGCCCATTCGGCCCATATAAACCCCTCTGTATGTAGCATTAGGTTTCCTCTGAAGAACAAAGCCCTGAGCCCCAGGGTCAGAGGGGCTGCTTGTAGGTGCCATGGGGCTTTTTCAGGCCAGGTATGTCTTTTGGTGCTGGCTGCTTTGGTTTGGGAGCTATTGCTGGACGTTTGGTATCTTTCCAATGGAAGGCCCATTCGGCCCATATAAACCCCTGTGTATGTAGCATTAGGAGGTTTCCTCCGAAGAACAAAGCCCTGAGCCCCAGGGTCAGAGGGGCTGCTTGTAGGTGCCATGGGGCGTTTTCAGGCCAGGTATGTCTTTTGGTGCTGGCTGCTTTGGTTTGGGAGCTATTGCTGGACGTTTGGTATTTTTGGAATGGAAGGCCCATTCGGCCCATATAAACCCCTGTGTATGTAGCATTAGGTTTCCTCTGAAGAACAAAGCCCTGATCCCCAGGGTCAGAGGGGCTGCTTGTAGGTGCCATGGGGCGTTTTCAGGCCATGTATATCTTTTGGTGCTGGCTGCTTTGGTTTGGGAGCTATTGCTGGACGTTTGGTATCTTACCAAAGGAAGGCCCATTCGGCCCATATAAACCCCTGTGTATGTAGCATTAGGTTTCCTCGGAAGAACAAAGCCCTGAGCCCCAGGGTCAGAGGGGCTGATTGTAGGTGCCATGGGGCGTTTTCAGGCCATGTATGTCTTTTGGTGCTGGCTGCTTTGCTTTGGGAACTATTGCTGGACGTTTGGTATCTTTCCAATGGAAGGCCCATTCGGCCCATATAAACCCCTGTGTATGTAGCATTAGGTTTCCTCTGAAGAACAAAGCCCTGAGCCCCAGGGTCAGAGGGGCTGCTTGTAGGTGCCATGGGGCTTTTTCAGGCCATGTATGTCTTTTGGTGCTGGCTGCTTTGGTTTGGGAGCTATTGCTGGACGTTTGGTATCTTTCCAATGGAAGGCCCATTCGGCCCATATAAACCCCTGTGTATGTAGCATTAGGAGGTTTCCTCCGAAGAACAAAGCCCTGAGCCCCAGGGTCAGAGGGGCTGCTTGTAGGTGCCATGGGGCTTTTTCAGGCCAGGTATGTCTTTTGGTGCTGGCTGCTTTGGTTTGGAAGCTATTGCTGGACGTTTGGTGTCCTTCCAATGGAAGGCCCAGTCGACCCATATAAACCCCTGTGTATGTAGCATTAGGAGGTTTCCTTTGAAGAACAAAGCCCTGAGCACCAGGGTCAGAGGGGCTGCTTGTAGGTGCCACGGGGCGGTTTGAGGCCATGTATGTCTTTTGGTGCTGGCTGCTTTGGTTTGGGAGCTATTGCTGGACGTTTGGTATCTTTCCAATGGAAGGCCCATTCGGCCCATATAAACACCTGTGTATGTAGCATTAGGAGGTTTCCTCCGAAGAACAAAGCCCTCAGCCCCAGGGTCAGAGGGGCTGCTTGTAGGTGCCATGGGGCGTTTTCAGGCCATGTATGTCTTTTGGTGCTGGCTGCTTTGGTTTGGGAGCTATTGCTGGACGTTTGGTATCTTTCCAATGGAAGGCCCATTCGGCCCATATAAACCCCTGTGTATGTAGCATTAGGTTTCCTCCGAAGAACAAAGCCCTGAGCCCCAGGGTCAGAGGGGCTGCTTGTAGGTGCCATGGGGCGTTTTCAGGCCATGTATGTCTTTTGGTGCTGGCTGCTTTGGTTTGGGAGCTATTGCTGGACGTTTGGTATCTTTCCAATGGAAGGCCCATTCGGCCCATATAAACCCCTCTGTATGTAGCATTAGGAGGTTTCCTCCGAAGAACAAAGCCCTGAGCCCCAGGGTCAGAGGGGCTGCTTGTAGGTGCCATGGGGCGTTTTCAGGCCATGTATGTCTTTTGGTGCTGGCTGCTTTGGTTTGGGAGCTATTGCTGGACGTTTGGTATTTTTGGAATGGAAGGCCCATTCGGCCCATATAAACCCCTGTGTATGTAGCATTAGGTTTCCTCTGAAGAACAAAGCCCTGAGCCCCAGGGTCAGAGGGGCTGCTTGTAGGTGCCATGGGGCTTTTTCAGGCCATGTATGTCTTTTGGTGCTGGCTGCTTTGGTTTGGGAGCTATTGCTGGACGTTTGGTATCTTTCCAATGCAAGGCCCATTCGGCCCATATAAACCCCTGTGTATGTCGCATTAGGAGGTTTCCTCCGAAGAACAAAGCCCTGAGCCCCAGGGTCAGAGGGGCTGCTTGTAGGTGCCATGGGGCGTTTTCAGGCCATGTATGTCTTTTGGTGCTGGCTTCTTTGCTTTGGAAGCTATTGCTGGACGTTTGGTATCTTTCCAATGGAAGGCCCATTCGGCCCATATAAACCCCTGTGTATGTAGCATTAGGAGGTTTCCTCCGAAGAACAAAGCCCTGAGCCCCAGGGTCAGAGGGGCTGCTTGTAGGTGCCATGGGGCTTTTTCAGGCCATGTATGTCTTTTGGTGCTGGCTGCTTTGGTTTGGGAGCTATTGCTGGACGTTTGGTATCTTTCCAATGGAAGGCCCATTCGGCCCATATAAACCCCTCTGTATGTAGCATTAGGTTTCCTCTGAAGAACAAAGCCCTGAGCCCCAGGGTCAGAGGGGCTGCTTGTAGGTGCCATGGGGCTTTTTCAGGCCAGGTATGTCTTTTGGTGCTGGCTGCTTTGGTTTGGGAGCTATTGCTGGACGTTTGGTATCTTTCCAATGGAAGGCCCATTCGGCCCATATAAACCCCTGTGTATGTAGCATTAGGAGGTTTCCTCCGAAGAACAAAGCCCTGAGCCCCAGGGTCAGAGGGGCTGCTTGTAGGTGCCATGGAGGTTTTTCAGGCCAGGTATGTCTTTTGGTGCTGGCTGCTTTGGTTTGGAAGCTATAACTGGACGTTTGGTGTCCTTCCAATGGAAGGCCCAGTCGACCCATATAAACCCCTGTGTATGTAGCATTAGGAGGTTTCCTTTGAAGAACAAAGCCCTGAGCCCCAGGGTCAGAGGGGCTGCTTGTAGGTGCCACGGGGCGGTTTGAGGCCATGTATGTCTTTTCGTGCTGGCTGCTTTGGTTTGGGAGCTATTGCTGGACGTTTGGTATTTTTGGAATGGAAGGCCCATTCGGCCCATATAAACACCTGTGTATGTAGCGTTAGGAGGTTTCCTCCGAAGAACAAAGCCCTGAGCCCCAGGGTCAGAGGGGCTGCTTGTAGGTGCCATGGGGCTTTTTCAGGCCATGTATGTCTTTTGGTGCTGGCTGCTTTGGTTTGGGAGCTATTGCTGGACGTTTGGTATCTTTCCAATGCAAGGCCCATTCGGCCCATATAAACCCCTGTGTATGTAGCATTAGGTTTCCTCCGAAGAACAAAGCCCTGAGCCCCAGGGTCAGAGGGGCTGCTTGTAGGTGCCACGGGGCGGTTTGAGGCCATGTATGTCTTTTGGTGCTGGCTGCTTTGGTTTGGGAGCTATTGCTGGACGTTTGGTATCTTTCCAATGGAAGGCCCATTCGGCCCATATAAACCCCTGTGTATGTAGCATTAGGTTTCCTCCGAAGAACAAAGCCCTGAGCCCCAGGGTCAGAGGGGCTGCTTGTAGGTGCCATGGGGCGTTTTCAGGCCATGTATGTCTTTTGGTGCTGGCTGCTTTGGTTTGGGAGCTATTGCTGGACGTTTGGTATCTTTCCAATGGAAGGCCCATTCGGCCCATATAAACCCCTGTGTATGTAGCATTAGGAGGTTTCCTCCGAAGAACAAAGCCCTGAGCCCCAGGGTCAGAGGGGCTGCTTGTAGGTGCCATGGGGCGTTTTCAGGCCATGTATGTCTTTTGGTGCTGGCTGCTTTAGTTTGGGAGCTATTGCTGGACGTTTGATGTCTTTCCAATGGATGGCCCATTCGGCCCATATAAACCCCTGTGTATGTCGCATTAGGTTTCCTCCGAAGAACAAAGCCCTGAGCCCCAGGGTCAGAGAGGCTGATTGTAGGTGCCATGGGGCTTTTTCAGGCCATGTATGTCTTTTGGTGCTGGCTGCTTTGGTTTGGGAGCTATTGCTGGACGTTTGGTATCTTTCCAATGGAAGGCCCATTCGGCCCATATAAACCCCTGTGTATGTAGCATTAGGTTTCCTCTGAAGAACAAAGCCCTGAGAACCAGGGTCAGAGGGGCTGCTTGTAGGTGCCATGGGGCTTTTTCAATCCAGGTATGTCTTTTGGTGCTGGCTGCTTTAGTTTGGGAGCTATTGCTGGACGTTTGGTATCTTTCCAATGCAAGGCCCATTCAGCCCATATAAACCCCTGTGTATGTCGCATTAGGAGGTTTCCTCTGAAGAACAAAGCCCTGAGCCCCAGGGTCAGAGGGGCTGCTTGTAGGTGCCATGGGGCTTTTTCAGGCCAGGTATGACTTTTGGTGCTGGCTGCTTTGCTTTGGAAGCTATTGCTGGACGTTTGGTATCTTTCCAATGGAAGGCCCATTCGGCCCATATAAACCCCTGTGTATGTAGCATTAGGAGGTTTCCTCCGAAGAACAAAGCCCTGAGCCCCAGGGTCAGAGGGGCTGCTTGTAGGTGCCATGGGGCGTTTTCAGGCCATGTATGTCTTTTGGTGCTGGTTGCTTTGGTTTGGGAGCTATTGCTGGACGTTTGGTATTTTTGGAATGGAAGGCCCATTCGGCCCATATAAACCCCTGTGTATGTAGCATTAGGTTTCCTCTGAAGAACAAAGCCCTGAGCCCCAGGGTCAGAGGGGCTGCTTGTAGGTGCCATGGGGCTTTTTCAGGCCATGTATGTCTTTTGGTGCTGGCTGCTTTGGTTTGGGAGCTATTGCTGGACGTTTGGTATCTTTCCAATGCAAGGCCCATTCGGCCCATATAAACCCCTGTGTATGTCGCATTAGGAGGTTTCCTCCGAAGAACAAAGCCCTGAGCCCCAGGGTCAGAGGGGCTGCTTGTAGGTGCCATGGGGCGTTTTCAGGCCATGTATGTCTTTTGGTGCTGGCTTCTTTGCTTTGGAAGCTATTGCTGGACGTTTGGTATCTTTCCAATGGAAGGCCCATTCGGCCCATATAAACCCCTGTGTATGTAGCATTAGGAGGTTTCCTCCGAAGAACAAAGCCCTGAGCCCCAGGGTCAGAGGGGCTGCTTGTAGGTGCCATGGGGCTTTTTCAGGCCATGTATGTCTTTTGGTGCTGGCTGCTTTGGTTTGGGAGCTATTGCTGGACGTTTGGTATCTTTCCAATGGAAGGCCCATTCGGCCCATATAAACCCCTGTGTATGTAGCATTAGGTTTCCTCTGAAGAACAAAGCCCTGAGCCCCAGGGTCAGAGGGGCTGCTTGTAGGTGCCATGGGGCTTTTTCAGGCCAGGTATGTCTTTTGGTGCTGGCTGCTTTGGTTTGGGAGCTATTGCTGGACGTTTGGTATCTTTCCAATGGAAGGCCCATTCGGCCCATATAAACCCCTGTGTATGTAGCATTAGGAGGTTTCCTCCGAAGAACAAAGCCCTGAGCCCCAGGGTCAGAGGGGCTGCTTGTAGGTGCCATGGGGCGTTTTCAGGCCAGGTATGTCTTTTGGTGCTGGCTGCTTTGGTTTGGGAGCTATTGCTGGACGTTTGGTATTTTTGGAATGGAAGGCCCATTCGGCCCATATAAACCCCTGTGTATGTAGCATTAGGTTTCCTCTGAAGAACAAAGCCCTGATCCCCAGGGTCAGAGGGGCTGCTTGTAGGTGCCATGGGGCGTTTTCAGGCCATGTATATCTTTTGGTGCTGGCTGCTTTGGTTTGGGAGCTATTGCTGGACGTTTGGTATCTTACCAAAGGAAGGCCCATTCGGCCCATATAAACCCCTGTGTATGTAGCATTAGGTTTCCTCGGAAGAACAAAGCCCTGAGCCCCAGGGTCAGAGGGGCTGCTTGTAGGTGCCATGGGGCGTTTTCAGGCCATGTATGTCTTTTGGTGCTGGCTGCTTTGCTTTGGGAGCTATTGCTGGACGTTTGGTATCTTTCCAATGGAAGGCCCATTCGGCCCATATAAACCCCTGTGTATGTAGCATTAGGTTTCCTCTGAAGAACAAAGCCCTGAGCCCCAGGGTCAGAGGGGCTGCTTGTAGGTGCCATGGGGCTTTTTCAGGCCATGTATGTCTTTTGGTGCTGGCTGCTTTGGTTTGGGAGCTATTGCTGGACGTTTGGTATCTTTCCAATGGAAGGCCCATTCGGCCCATATAAACCCCTGTGTATGTAGCATTAGGAGGTTTCCTCCGAAGAACAAAGCCCTGAGCCCCAGGGTCAGAGGGGCTGCTTGTAGGTGCCATGGGGCTTTTTCAGGCCAGGTATGTCTTTTGGTGCTGGCTGCTTTGGTTTGGAAGCTATTGCTGGACGTTTGGTGTCCTTCCAATGGAAGGCCCAGTCGACCCATATAAACCCCTGTGTATGTAGCATTAGGAGGTTTCCTTTGAAGAACAAAGCCCTGAGCACCAGGGTCAGAGGGGCTGCTTGTAGGTGCCACGGGGCGGTTTGAGGCCATGTATGTCTTTTGGTGCTGGCTGCTTTGGTTTGGGAGCTATTGCTGGACGTTTGGTATCTTTCCAATGGAAGGCCCATTCGGCCCATATAAACACCTGTGTATGTAGCATTAGGAGGTTTCCTCCGAAGAACAAAGCCCTGAGCCCCAGGGTCAGAGGGGCTGCTTGTAGGTGCCATGGGGCGTTTTCAGGCCATGTATGTCTTTTGGTGCTGGCTGCTTTGGTTTGGGAGCTATTGCTGGACGTTTGGTATCTTTCCAATGGAAGGCCCATTCGGCCCATATAAACCCCTGTGTATGTAGCATTAGGTTTCCTCCGAAGAACAAAGCCCTGAGCCCCAGGGTCAGAGGGGCTGCTTGTAGGTGCCATGGGGCGTTTTCAGGCCATGTATGTCTTTTGGTGCTGGCTGCTTTGGTTTGGGAGCTATTGCTGGACGTTTGGTATCTTTCCAATGGAAGGCCCATTCGGCCCATATAAACCCCTGTGTATGTAGCATTAGGAGGTTTCCTCCGAAGAACAAAGCCCTGAGCCCCAGGGTCAGAGGGGCTGCTTGTAGGTGCCATGGGGCTTTTTCAGGCCATGTATGTCTTTTGGTGCTGGCTTCTTTACTTTGGGAGCTATTGCTGGACGTTTGGTATTTCTGAAATACAAGGCCCATTCGGCCCATATAAACCCCTGTGTATGTCGCATTAGGTTTCCTCCGAAGAACAAAGCCCTGAGCCCCAGGGTCAGAGAGGCTGATTGTAGGTGCCATGGGGCTTTTTCAGGCCATGTATGTCTTTTGGTGCTGGCTGCTTTCGTTTGGGAGCTATTGCTGGACGTTTGGTATCTTTCCAATGGAAGGCCCATTCGGCCCATATAAACCCCTGTGTATGTAACATTAGGAGGTTTCCTCCGAAGAACAAAGCCCTGAGCCCCAGGGTCAGAGGGGCTGCTTGTAGGTGCCATGGGGCTTTTTCAGGCCATGTATGTCTTTTGGTGCTGGCTGCTTTGGTTTGGGAGCTATTGCTGGACGTTTGGTATTTTTGGAATGGAAGGCCTATTCGGCCCATATAAATCCCTGTGTATGTAGCATTAGGTTTCCTCCAAAGAACAAAGCCCTGAGCCCCAGGGTCACAGGGCTTGATTGTAGGTGCCATGGGGCTTTTTCAGGCCAGGTATGTCTTTTGGTGCTGGCTGCTTTGGTTTGGGAGCTATTGCTGGACGTTTGGTATCTTTCCAATGGAAGGCCCATTCAGCCCATATAAAACCCTGTGTATGTCGCATTAGGAGGTTTCCTCCGAAGAACAAAGCCCTGAGCCCCAGGGTCAGAGGGGCTGATTGTAGGTGCCATGGGGCGTTTTCAGGCCATGTATGTCTTTTGGTGCTGGCTGCTTTCGTTTGGGAGCTATTGCTGGACGTTTGGTATCTTTCCAATGGAAGGCCCATTCAGCCCATATAAACCCCTGTGTATGTAGCATTAGGAGGTTTCCTCCGAAGAACAAAGCCCTTAGCCCCAGGGTCAGAGGGGCTGATTGTAGGTGCCATGGGGCGTTTTCAGGCCATGTATGTCTTTTGGTGCTGGCTGCTTTGGTTTGGGAGCTATTGCTGGACGTTTGGTATCTTTCCAATGGAAGGCCCATTCGGCCCATATAAACCCCTGTGTATGTAGCATTAGGTTTCCTCGGAAGAACAAAGCCCTGAGAACCAGGGTCAGAGGGGCTGCTTGTAGGTGCCATGGGGCTTTTTCTATCCATGTATGTCTTTTGGTGCTGGCTGCTTTGGTTTGGGAGCTATTGCTGGACGTTTGGTATCTTTCCAATGGAAGGCCCATTCGGCCCATATAAACCCCTGTGTATGTAGCATTAGGAGGTTTCCTCCGAAGAACAAAGCCCTGAGCCCCAGGGTCAGAGGGGCTGCTTGTAGGTGCCATGGGGCGTTTTCAGTCCAGGTATGTCTTTTGGTGCTGGCTGCTTTGGTTTGGGAGCTATTGCTGGACGTTTGGTATTTTTGGAATGGAAGGCCCATTCGGCCCATATAAACCCCTGTGTATGTAGCATTAGGTTTCCTCCGAAGAACAAAGCCCTGAGCCCCAGGGTCAGAGGGGCTGATTGTAGGTGCCATGGGGCTTTTTCAGGCCAGGTATGTCTTTTGGTGCTGGCTGCTTTGCTTTGGAAGCTATTGCTGGACGTTTGGTGTCCTTCCAATGGAAGGCCCAGTCGACCCATATAAACCCCTGTGTATGTAGCATTAGGAGGTTTCCTTTGAAGAACAAAGCCCTGAGCACCAGGGTCAGAGGGGCTGCTTGTAGGTGCCACGGGGCGGTTTGAGGCCATGTATGTCTTTTGGTGCTGGCTGCTTTGGTTTGGGAGCTATTGCTGGACGTTTGGTATCTTTCCAATGGAAGGCCCATTCGGCCCATATAAACACCTGTGTATGTAGCATTAGGAGGTTTCCTCCGAAGAACAAAGCCCTGAGCCCCAGGGTCAGAGGGGCTGCTTGTAGGTGCCATGGGGCGTTTTCAGGCCATGTATGTCTTTTGGTGCTGGCTGCTTTGGTTTGGGAGCTATTGCTGGACGTTTGGTATCTTTCCAATGGAAGGCCCATTCGGCCCATATAAACCCCTGTGTATGTAGCATTAGGTTTCCTCCGAAGAACAAAGCCCTGAGCCCCAGGGTCAGAGGGGCTGCTTGTAGGTGCCATGGGGCGTTTTCAGGCCATGTATGTCTTTTGGTGCTGGCTGCTTTGGTTTGGGAGCTATTGCTGGACGTTTGGTATCTTTCCAATGGAAGGCCCATTCGGCCCATATAAACCCCTCTGTATGTAGCATTAGGAGGTTTCCTCCGAAGAACAAAGCCCTGAGCCCCAGGGTCAGAGGGGCTGCTTGTAGGTGCCATGGGGCTTTTTCAGGCCAGGTATGTCTTTTGGTGCTGGCTTCTTTACTTTGGGAGCTATTGCTGGACGTTTGGTATTTCTGAAATACAAGGCCCATTCGGCCCATATAAACCCCTGTGTATGTCGCATTAGGTTTCCTCCGAAGAACAAAGCCCTGAGCCCCAGGGTCAGAGGGGCTGCTTGTAGGTGCCATGGGGCTTTTTCAGGCCATGTATGTCTTTTGGTGCTGGCTGCTTTCGTTTGGGAGCTATTGCTGGACGTTTGGTATCTTTCCAATGGAAGGCCCATTCGGCCCATATAAACCCCTGTGTATGTAGCATTAGGTTTCCTCCGAAGAACAAAGCCCTGAGCCCCAGGGTCAGAGGGGCTGCTTGTAGGTGCCATGGGGCGGTTTCAGGCCATGTATGTCTTTTGGTGCTGGCTGCTTTGCTTTGGGAGCTATTGCTGGACGTTTGGTATCTTTCCAATGGAAGGCCCATTCGGCCCATATAAACCCCTGTGTATGTAACATTAGGAGGTTTCCTCCGAAGAACAAAGCCCTGAGCCCCAGGGTCAGAGGGGCTGCTTGTAGGTGCCATGGGGCTTTTTCAGGCCATGTATGTCTTTTGGTGCTGGCTGCTTTGGTTTGGGAGCTATTGCTGGACGTTTGGTATTTTTGGAATGGAAGGCCTATTCGGCCCATATAAATCCCTGTGTATGTAGCATTAGGTTTCCTCCAAAGAACAAAGCCCTGAGCCCCAGGGTCACAGGGCTTGATTGTAGGTGCCATGGGGCTTTTTCAGGCCAGGTATGTCTTTTGGTGCTGGCTGCTTTGGTTTGGGAGCTATTGCTGGACGTTTGGTATCTTTCCAATGGAAGGCCCATTCAGCCCATATAAACCCCTGTGTATGTCGCATTAGGAGGTTTCCTCCGAAGAACAAAGCCCTGAGCCCCAGGGTCAGAGGGGCTGATTGTAGGTGCCATGGGGCATTTTCAGGCCATGTATGTCTTTTGGTGCTGGCTGCTTTGCTTTGGGAGCTATTGCTGGACGTTTGGTATCTTTCCAATGGAAGGCCCATTCAGCCCATATAAACCCCTGTGTATGTAGCATTAGGAGGTTTCCTCCGAAGAACAAAGCCCTGAGCCCCAGGGTCAGAGGGGCTGATTGTAGGTGCCATGGGGCGTTTTCAGGCCATGTATGTCTTTTGGTGCTGGCTGCTTTGGTTTGGGAGCTATTGCTGGACGTTTGGTATCTTTCCAATGGAAGGCCCATTCGGCCCATATAAACCCCTGTGTATGTAGCATTAGGTTTCCTCGGAAGAACAAAGCCCTGAGCCCCAGGGTCAGAGGGGCTGCTTGTAGGTGCCATGGGGCTTTTTCTATCCATGTATGTCTTTTGGTGCTGGCTGCTTTGGTTTGGGAGCTATTGCTGGACGTTTGGTATCTTTCCAATGGAAGGCCCATTCGGCCCATATAAACCCCTGTGTATGTAGCATTAGGAGGTTTCCTCCGAAGAACAAAGCCCTGAGCCCCAGGGTCAGAGGGGCTGCTTGTAGGTGCCATGGGGCGTTTTCAGGCCATGTATATCTTTTGGTGCTGGCTGCTTTGGTTTGGGAGCTATTGCTGGACGTTTGGTATCTTACCAAAGGAAGGCCCATTCGGCCCATATAAACCCCTGTGTATGTAGCATTAGGTTTCCTCCGAAGAACAAAGCCCTGAGCCCCAGGGTCAGAGGGGCTGCTTGTAGGTGCCATGGGGCGTTTTCAGTCCAGGTATGTCTTTTGGTGCTGGCTGCTTTGCTCTGGGAGCTATTGCTGGACGTTTGGTATCTTTCCATTGGAAGGCCCATTCGGCCCATATAAACCCCTGTGTATGTAGCATTAGGAGGTTTCCTCCGAAGAACAAAGCCCTGAGCCCCAGGGTCAGAGGGGCTGCTTGTAGGTTCCACGGGGCGGTTTGAGGCCATGTATGTCTTTTGGTGCTGGCTGCTTTGGTTTGGGAGCTATTGCTGGACGTTTGGTATCTTTCCAATGGAAGGCCCATTCGGCCCATATAAACCCCTGTGTATGTAGCATTAGGTTTCCTCCGAAGAACAAAGCCCTGAGCCCCAGGGTCAGAGGGGCTGCTTGTAGGTGCCATGGGGCGTTTTCACGCCAGGTATGTCTTTTGGTGCTGGCTGCTTTAGTTTGGGAGCTATTGCTGGACGTTTGGTATCTTTCCAATGCAAGGCCCATTCAGCCCATATAAACCCCTGTGTATGTAGCATTAGGTTTCCTCCGAAGAACAAAGCCCTGAGCCCCAGGGTCAGAGGGGCTGCTTTTAGGTGCCATGGGGCATTTTCAAGCCATGCATGTCTTTTGGTGCTGGCTGCTTTGGTTTGGGCTTCCCTGCCCCCGCACATAAACTTTTGGCACAGCGACCCTGCTCACAAGATCAGCCCTGGGCACCCCTCAACCATGCCCAGGAGAAGACAGCTGTCCTGCCCTGTCCCTCTCATAGGGCAGAAGGGCATCCCTTCCAGGCAGCACCTTCTGGTCCTAGAGAGAACCTGTCCTCCTGACAGACCCCACACACTGCCCCATGTCCCAGCTTTAGGAGATCCCTCCAGGACCAGAACCTGCATTGCCCTGCACCCACAGACATACCAGGGAGAGTGGTGAGGGTCTCTCCAGCTTGCAGGGTCTTTATCAGGCTGAGTCCACTTATGTCCTTGTCAGCCACCCGGTCTCCCATAGCAAGGGCTTTTCTGGACACGTTCGTGCCGGGTCTCAGCCTGTTCTTCAATTCCTGTTCCCTACAATCCCTCCCTTGAGATAACACAAGGTCTTTTATTCCTCCCTCCAATCAAGTCCCTGTAATGAGAAAGGGGCCTCTCCCCCCTCAGCTGTTTCTTTCAACTCTGCGGTACCCTGACTTAAATTCTAGGACTGTCGGGACATGGGACTGTCGGGACATGGGACTGTCGGGACATGGGACTGTCGGGACATGGGACGCAGAGCCCCAAGCCCGGAGCGGGGTCCCGGTGCTGAGGGGCTGGAGTGACTGTTCTTTCCAGGATACACGGGCGGTTGCGTTGAGCTTCTCCTTTCTCTTTCTAGATGGCCCCAGAGATCAGGGCGCGCAGCACCCAGCCCCCCCTTTGCTTGCCAACATCCTGCCAGTGAAATCCGGGCTGAGCCGGGTTCATCCCCCAGCCCGGGACCCCGCTCCAGGACTCCGCATCCCTCGGCTGAGGGGGAGGGATGGGAAGGGAATGTTCCATGCCCCCCCCCCCACCTTGTTCTCCCCCACACACTCCTCCTTTTCCTTCCACACCCCCAAATCCCAGCCCTGCCCTGTGCCACATCTCAGGTTTATCGGGGGAAAATGCCTCAATTCCAAATCTCTTTTCCTTCAGAGTTGATGGCCGGAGCTCCCTGGGAAGAGGGAGGCGATGGCAGCGTTGGGCAGAGCATTGACCTTCCCTGCCATACCTCAGGCAGCGTGCGCCTCGTGTCCCCCTCAACCCTTTTCCTCCCGCTTTTGTGTCTTGCAGTGACCCTCAGGCCCTGAACGACTTCTTACATGGGTCCAAAAAGGTGAGTGGCGGCTTGGTTCTCTGCCCAGGGACCCTTTTTGTCCTTATTCCATCTCTTTTCTTCTCACTGAATGAGGAGGGGGGTTGGGGTTTTTCCTTCCTTCCTTCCCCCCCAAAAAAACAAAGCGAACCCCAAGCTCAGAGCCATGAGGTCAGAGCGGCGAGCCAGAGCTCAGCTACCCGGCAGCACCGTGCATGGGTTCTCTTCCCCCCTCCCCTTTAATCCCAGATTGATAAACCTCCTATTGTTTAAACCCCGGATCGATAAATCCTGGATGCAGGAATCCCAGATTGATAAATCCTGGAATGTTTTAATCCCAGATTGCTTCAATCCCACATCTCTTAATCCTTGGAGCTTAATCCCAGATCGGTGATTCGGTTTTTCTCAGCCATTGAGGGGCTGTCCTGGGACCCCCGAACCCTCCAAACCCCTCCAGAACCCCCACTGATGTGTCCAGGGCTGGGAAGTGGCACGTGGGGAAGTGATGTGGGGTGGGGGTGCATTAGTGGGATGGAGGGGTTATATCAGTGTGGGGGGATGTATCCGTGGTGGGGGACTAACGCGGCACCCCCCACGCAGGTTCATGTGTGCCCATGTCCCCAGCCAGGTGCTGAAGAGCATCAGCACCATTGGCTCCCCCAGAATCCTTTCGGGGGGCAAGCAGCACCTCTCCAGGGATAAGGGTGGTGGTAGGGGGCCCCACAATCCCCCTCCCTGTATTTCCTTCACACCCCCTCCCAGACATGCCTCGGTCCAGCCATTCCCACCCTCCTCCTCTACTCCCCAAAACAGCCAGGCCCTCCTTTCCTGAAGCTCTTTTGGGGGGCCCCCCACATCCCTGGGGCCGGCGCCAATGTTCCATGTCCCCCCCACCTTGTTCTCCCACACACACTCCCCCTTTTCCTTCCACACCCCCAGATCCTCAGTGTCTGCAGGGAGCCCTGGCACCAGCTGCTGAATCCCGGGGGGAGGTTGGCTGGAGCAGGCCTTGCTTTATTCGGCACCGGGGACACGGGGATCCTTCGGCCCAGCGTGTCCACTGGGTGTGACATCAAGCAGGCTTCAGTCCCTGTCACGTGCCCATGTGCTCACTAACATGATGTAGTGCATACATCGTATTCTAATAGAATAGGAACTAATAGGATGTAGTTTCTCCTAGTCTGGAACTTGTCCTGGCCCCGTTTCTGTTGGGGCGTGGGGGGTTGCCGGGCTGGGCAGGGGGCAAGCGCTGCAGCCATGGTGATTGATGGGAAACAGAACCCGTATCCCGGCTGCCCAGCCGGCCCTGCGCTGCCGTGGGGAGCTCAGTACTGGCGGTTCTCACCCGCCCGAGCGAAGAGGAAGGGTCTGCGGGAGGCGACAGGCGAGCAGGAGGGTTACAGCAGTTGAAGGAGCTCAGCTCCATCCGTGGGCTCGGCTCAGCTGCGTCTCCACCCAGCAGCGGTGCCACGATGGCGGCCGTGGGGCGGGAGGGCCGGGGCAGGAGCGCCCGTGCGGTGCAGGGACAGAAGGCCGGACTCAGCCAGCGCGTCCAGGAGCTGCAGGATGTCGCTGCCTTGCGAGGTGCTGCCCCTTGGGCTTGGCGGGGTGGCTGGGGGGGTGTCGCGCTGTCCTGAGCGGCACTGCCTGTACCTGCGTGGGACTCACGGCGCCTGCATGTCCTCCAGATCAAGGGCAGCAGATTTTCACTCACCTGTGTGAGGAGAAGCTGGCTGAGCCCAGGCAGCGTCTGCCCCGCCTGCGGGAGATGGTGCGGGAGGACATCCACACCCTGGACACCGTCCAGGCGGCCCCGGTAGGTGCTGGACCCCCCTGGTGCTGTCCCTGCAGAGCCAGGTCCTCTGCGGGAGCAGGACGTGACTGTGCCCAGGCTGGCACTGATGGCCTCGCTGTCCCTCTGCCGCCCACAGCGCAGCAAGGTCCCCGTCTTGGAGGCGTGTAGAGCAGAGAGGCCCATGGCAGTCCTTAGGGCCAGGAAGGCGGTCAAGGTAACAGGAGGGGCGGGCAGGCAGGGGCTGCTCGCAGGGACTGGGGCCCCAGGGGTGCTCAGAAGAACAGGGTGCACGGCACAGGGACGGGGTGCTTGTGCGAGGGCGGCACGGCAGGGCTGGTGCAGCAAGACCTGGGGAGTTCACTTGTGGTCTCACGGGTCCCCTTCCAGCGCAGCCCCATCTCTGCAGGTCCTCCTCTGGCTCCCTGAGCTTCCTTGGCCCCAGCAGAGCTGATGGCTGTCCCACCTGGCAGATCCCCAGGGCTGCCATGCTTCCTGTGGGGTCCAGCCTGGAAGAGAGAGAGGTGCTGGCGCTGCCCTCTACTGCCTGTCCCAAGGTTCTGGCCTGGCTAAAAAGCCCCTGGAGATAGAGGCGCTGGCCCCACAGAGCTGCCTTTGCCTGGGGGCCTCTGGCACAGATGGCAGGGTGCCCTTGCTCTGCTCCAGCAGC
The DNA here is from genome assembly GCA_027925045.1 of Hypotaenidia okinawae. Lineage (NCBI taxonomy): Eukaryota > Metazoa > Chordata > Aves > Gruiformes > Rallidae > Hypotaenidia > Hypotaenidia okinawae. Next base: position 336,057 of record BSDF01000044.1, on the reverse strand, counting down.
CACCTCTGGGCCACTGATGGATTGATGGAGGCCCAGCCTGGGGTCTGCCTATGCAGAGTCCCTGAGCCCGGCCCGTTGCTGTCACCAGCACATGTCCAGCTCTGCCTCACCGCAACCAGGCCCCCCCAGAGCAAAGTTCTCCCACCCCCCACACTGCCAAGGGAGTGACAATGCACAGAGCAACATCCCAGCTTCCCCGGCTCTACCCTGGGGGGGAGTTTTGGAGGCAGCCCCACTTGTCCCCGGGGTGCCCGGTGAGCCGTGCACCCCGCGGACAAGTGGGGTGCCCCCGGCGGGGAGTGCCGGGCTTGGCTTGCGGGGTAACCCCCAGCTCGCATCCCATCTCTGCCCCAGGTGATTCACCAGCTGGAGAACAACATTGAGAAGATGCTGTTGAAAGTCTGTGCCGCACAGAAGGTGACCACCCGGTACCTGGCTGTGCGGGATGTCCTGAGGAAGGTGAGCCCCTCCTCCTCCTCACCCTGCCGTCCTCCCGCCCGCCCTGCTCCCCTCCATCCCCTGTCACGGCGTGCAGGGCAGCCCCGGGGCTCGGTGGGGTGACGAGCAGTGTCTCCCTGTGTCCTGCTTTTCTCCATGCTGTGAGCTGTCAGCGGCCCAGGGTGCAGAAATGTCCCTGAGGCCACAGCCCGATGCTGTTGGAGCCCTGAGGGCTGAGTCTCTGTGCTTGTGTGAGTGTTCCCTCTTTCCTGGCAAATGAAAAGGCTGAGAGCAAGAGTGACAGGGTTCCCTTGTTTGTTTTGATAGGAGGTTTTCAGACATGCCATACCTTTCAGTCCTGGCTGCTTTAGTTTGGGAGTTAATGCTGGACCTTGACCTTTGCTGTCTTCTACGCCCGAGGGAACAAACCTTAGGATGGACAAGGACTCTTCCTTGTAACTTGGGAAAGGAAAAGGTTGAGCCTTAGAGTGAGAGGGGCTGCTTTTGTGTTACCTAAGGAGTTTCCAGACCTGCTATACCTTTCAGCCATAGCTGCTTTAGTTGTGGAGTTATTGATGGAGGTTTAGCATGTTTTGACTTGCAGTGCGCTACGGCCGAGAAAACCTCTTAGGATTGGACTGGAAGGATCCCTCTTTCTTTCCTGGAAAAGGAAAAAGGTGAGAGACAGAGTGAGAGGGCCTGCTTGTTTCTTCTGTTAGGAGCTTTCAATCCATGTATGTCCTAGTGTCCTTGCTGCTTTACTGTGGGAATTATTGCTGGACGTTTAGTATGTTTTGAATTGCATTCTGCTGTGGCAGAAAAAAAAAGAGGTAAAAGGAATGTTTCCACTTCCTTTTCCAAAGGAAAAGGCTGAGACCCAGAGTGACAGGGTCTGCCTGTTTGTTTTCTTAGGAGGTTTCAGCCATGCTATGCCTTTCAGCCCTGGTTTCTTTAGTTTGGGAGTTATTGATGGAGGTTTAGCATGTTTTGACTTGCAGTGCGCTACGGCCGAGAAAACCTCTTAGGATTGGACTGGAAGGATCCCTCTTTTCTGGCAAAGGAAAAGGCTGAGAGCCAGAGTGACAGGGGCTGCTTCTGTCTTCTGTTAAGAGGTTTCAGACAAGGTACAGCTTTCAGTCCTAGCTTCTTTACTTTGGGAGTTACTGCTGGATGTTTAGCGTGTTTGGAAGGGAAGAACTGGCTGTGTGGCACACGCCTCGTGTACCCGTCACACATACATGGCATGTGACGAGCACGTCGTGTGTGTGTGTGTGTGTCACATGCCTCCTACATTTGTCATGTGATTTGGCAGGCCTGTGACATGCCTCTTGTGTAGCACACTCCACGCCACGCATCGTACGTGTGTCACACGCCTCCTACAGTTTATGCAGACCTCAGGCGTGTGTCACACACATGTCACAGAGACCTCGGGGCTGTGGCGTGTGCGGCATGTGTGTGACATGCCTCCTACATGTGGCACCCGTCATGTGCATGCCACATGCCCCAGGTATGTGTGGGAGGCGTGTGACTCGTGTGTGATGCTGATGTGCCACTTGCCCAAGGTGTGTGACACGTGTAGTAGGCATGTCACACGCGTGTGCATGTCACAGACCCCAGGGGTGTGGGCACTCATCATCCTCATGTCACACATACACATGGCAGAGGACTCGGGCTTGTGCCACACGCATCACACACGTGTCACACGCCTCCTACACGTGACACAGACCTGGGACACGTGGTCTGTGCGTCACACGTGTCACGCACCCCCCCCCCCGTGTGTGTGTGTGTCACAGACATCAGACACTTCACACGGGTGTCACATGCCTCCTGCGTGTCACAGACCTCAGATGTCACACGTGTGTGTGTGACACGCCCCCTACATGTGTCGTTGACCTCAGACATGTGGCACACACGTCACACACGTGTCACGTGCCTCTGACATCACAGTGTGTGCTGTGACGTGTTCTGGGGGGGGTCGGGGGGCTCTGGGGGGGTGGGGTGATGTTGTGACCCCGTGGAGGACCGGGATGGAGTGTGTCACACACGCGTGTGTCACATGTGTCACCTCACACCCGTGTGACGGGGTGATGGGGGGAGGGGGAGGATGGGACTGCGGGGGGGGGGGGGGTGTCACCCGGAGCCCCCGGATCTGTCTGGAACCTCCCCAGAGTCCCCCACCCCCCTCAGGGGGTCACGGGGGGGGGCCTTGGGTGGGGGAGGGGCACCTTGAAGGTCCCATGCCTGTCACACCCCCCCACGTCACGCGTGTCACACAACGTCCCACCACCCCCCCCCCACGCGTGTCACCCCCCTCCGCCCCCTCCCCCTCTCAGGCCCCTCCCCCCTTCAAACCCCACCCACCCAACCCCCCACCCCCACCCCACGTGCTCCCCCCGCCCCTCCCCCTCCCCTCCCATCCCCATCCCACGCTCGGGCCATGGCGCGCGGCGGCCCCGGGTGCCGGTAGGGCCCCCCCCCCCGCCCCGGGTGCCGCAGGGCCCCCCCCCACCCCCCATGGCTGGGCCCCGGGGCTGAGCCCCCCCCCGCCCCCCCGGCCATGGCGTTCACCTTCGCCGCCTTCTGCTACATGCTGACGCTGGTGCTGTGCGCATCCCTCATCTTCTTCGTCATCTGGCATGTGAGCGGGGGGGGGGAGTCCCGGGGGGGGGCACCGGGGGAGCACCCCGGGGGGGGGGTGTCACGGGGGTCGGGGGTCTCCATCCCCCGGGGTATGAGGCTGGAGGAAGATGGAGATTGGGGGGGGGAGGGGCAGCGGGAAGGGGGAAATGGGGGGGGGGGTGGGAGGTGTCACCGCGGTGGGGGGGGGGTCATTAGGGTCGGGGGAGGGGCGGGTCTCCATCCCCCCCGGGGTATGAGGCTGGGGGTGGGGGGGTGGGTGGAGATGGAGATGGGGCAGGGGGACAATGGGAAATGGGAGGGGGAAGCACTGGGGGGGGGGGGGGGGCACCCCAGGGTGGGGTCACGGAGGGGGGGTGAGGGGGGTCTCCATCCCTCCGGAGGATGAAGCTGGGGGGGGGAAAGGAGATGAGGGGTACCAGGAAATGGGGGCATTGGGGGGGGGGCGGGGGGGGGCCACTGGGAGGGGCTGGGGGGGGGGGTCTGGACCTGTGAGGGCGTGTGGAGAAAGGGAAAATGGGTGGGGGGGGCATTAGGGGGGAGCTGGGGGGGCTCCATCCCCTGGGTCATGAGGCTGAGGGGGACGCAGTTGGGGGGGGGGGACCAGGAAATGGGGGTACCGGTTTGTGGGGGGGGGGCTTCATCCCGCGGGATGTGAGGGGGTGTGAAGATGGGGGGGGCACAGGAGGGGGGGGCACATGAGGGGTTTGAGGGGGCTCCTGGGTATGGGGAGGGGTCAGGGAGTGACCCCCCCATGAGGAGGGAACCGGTACCAAGGGGGGGGGGATGCTCTGAGTTGCCAGGCAACGGCCCCGGGGATGATGATGATGATGGGGGGGGTTGTACCGGGATGATGATGCTGATGATGCTGGGGGGGGGGGTTGGGGAGGGGTACCAGGCACCCGATGGTGTTGCCAGGCAACGGCGGCATCCGGAGGGATGCAGGGATGGGGGGGGGGGGGGGGGCGTTGCCTTGGCAAAGGCGGCATCAAGGGGGGGGTTGCTTGGCAACGGGGGGGGGGGGGAGAAGCACGGGGGGAGGGGTGAAGAGTTTGGGGGGGGGGGTACCCGAAGCCCCCCCCCCCTCCCCACGCCGAGCGCCCACCTGAGCCGTTGCTAGGCAACCGCTGTCACCATGGCAACAGCCGGTCCATCCCCTCCTCCCTTCATTCCAACAGCTCCAGGCGGCGGGGGGGTGGGGGGGGGGGGGGTGTGGGGGGGGGGTGGGGGGTTTGGGGGGGGGGTGAGGAGGGTTGGGGGGGGGGGTACCTCACACCCTGCCCCTCCCCCCTCCCAGATCATCGCCTTCGACGAGCTTCGCACCGACTTCAAGAACCCCATTGACCAGGGAAACCCCGCCCGCGCGGTGAGGGGGGGGGGAGGCGCCGGGACCCCCCCCCCCCCGGGGGAAGGGACCCCCCCCCCATGACGACCACTCCCCCCCACGGGAAACACCCCCCCCGGCTCCCTCTTGGGGGGGGGAAAACCCCCAACCCCCTCCCCATGACCCCCCTTGGGAAAATACACCCCCCCCACCCCCCCTTGGGAAAATACCCCCCCCCACCCCCCCCTTGGGAAAATACCCCCCCCCACACCCCCCCCCATAAATACCACCCTGGGACCCCTCCCCTGGGAAAACACCCCCTCAAGACCCCCCCACCCCGTGGGAACCCACGTCCACGCCCCCCCCCCCAGGGCCCCCCCATGGGAAAACCCCCCCCCCCCAAAGGCACCCCCTCCCCTTGACACCCTTCCCCCCAAAAATATCTCCCCGGGACCCCCCCCCCCCCAGCACTTCCCCTTCCCCCCCCCCCGGGAAAATGCCCCCCCCTCCAAAGCCCCCTCAGCACCTCCCATGGGGTCCCCCCACCCCACAACCCCACCCCGAGGGAAACCCCCCCCCTCAAGACACACAGCCCTCCCCCCCCCCCCGCCGTGGTGGGAACCCACCCCCAGGACCCCCCCTGAACCCCCCCCCCCAATGGGCCTGACCCCCCCTCATTATCACCCCCTGGGCCCCCCCCCAAATCCATCCCCCTACCCCCACCCCGCCCCCCCCTTTGTCCTCAGCACCCCTGGGGGGGGGGAGGGGGAGGGGCTGGGGTGGAGGGGTGGGGGAGGGGCCGAATCCAGGTCGGGGTCTATTTATAACCCCCCCAAATCCAGGACAAGGGGTGCGGGGGGGGAGGGGGGAGGGGCAGGGGTGGTGGCCAGGCTCTTTCCCTCCCCCTCCCCCCCATTTCCAGCTCCCCTCCCCCCAGCCTTTTGGAGGGGGTGGGGGAGGGGAGAGGGGACCCCGGTGTCTTTGCCCCTCCCCCCAGCCTATTTTTGGGGGTGACCCTAGTTTTGGGGACCCCCCCCCCCCCCACTGACCATCCCCCCCCCCCCCCAGCGTGAGCGGTTGAAAAACATCGAGCGGATCTGCTGCCTCCTGCGCAAGGTGGGGACCCCCCCCCCCCCCCCCCCCAAAACCAGGGGGTGCGACCCCCCCCACCCCCCCCCCCACCCCATCCCTGGGCTCCCCACAGCCCCCCCCCCCCCTCAACGGGGTCCCCCAATTCTACCCCCTCCAGATCACAGCTCAGACCCCCCCTCCCCCCAGACCCCCCCCCAGACTCTACCATCCCCCCACCCCCCCCATGTCCCCCGTCCCCCCCCCGAAACCACCCAGGGGCACCCCCTGATTCCCCCTCCCCAATTCCCGCCCCCCCCAGACTCCCCATTGAAAACCTTGGGGCCCCCCCAGCCCCCCCCCCCAAGTCCCACCCCCCCTCCCGAACTCCCCCAACCATCCTCAGACCCCCCCAGACCCCCCCAAACACCCTGGGGACCCTCAACACCCCCAGTAACCCCCCAGTCCTCCCAGTGACCCCCCAGTCCTCCCAGTAACCCCCCAGTCCCTCCCAGTAACCCCCCAGTCCTCCCAGTGACCCTCCCAGTCCCTCCCAGTCCCTCCCAGTCCTCCCAGTGACCCTCCCAGTCCCTCCCAGTAACCCCCCAGTCCTCCCAGTGACCCTCCCAGTCCCTCCCAGTCCTCCCAGTGACCCTCCCAGTCCCTCCCAGTAACCCCCCAGTCCTCCCAGTGACCCTCCCAGTCCCTCCCAGTAACCCCCCAGTCCTCCCAGTGACCCTCCCAGGCCCTCCCAGTCCCTCCCAGTAACCCCCCAGTCCTCCCAGTGACCCTCCCAGTCCCTCCCAGTAACCCCCCAGTCCTCCCAGTGACCCTCCCAGTCCCTCCCAGTAACCCCCCAGTCCTCCCAGTGACCCTCCCAGGCCCTCCCAGTCCCTCCCAGTAACCCCCCAGTCCTCCCAGTGACCCTCCCAGTCCCTCCCAGTAACGCCCCAGTTCCTCCCAGTGACCCTCCCAGTCCCTCCCAGTAACCCCCCAGTCCTCCCAGTGACCCTCCCAGTCCCTCCCAGTCCTCCCAGTGACCCTCCCAGTCCCTCCCAGTAACCCCCCAGTTCCTCCCAGTGACCCTCCCAGGCCCTCCCAGTAACCCCCAGTTCCTCCCAGTGACCCCCCAATCCCTCCCAGTAACCCCCCAGTCCTCCCAGTGACCCTCCCAGTCCCTCCCAGTCCTCCCAGTGACCCTCCCAGTCCCTCCCAGTAACCCCCCAGTCCTCCCAGTGACCCTCCCAGTCCCTCCCAGTCCCTCCCAGGCCCTCCCAGTCCCTCCCAGTCCTCCCAGTGACCCTCCCAGTCCCTCCCAGTAACCCCCCAGTCCTCCCAGTGACCCTCCCAGTCCCTCCCAGTAACCCCCCAGTCCTCCCAGTGACCCTCCCAGTCCCTCCCAGTCCCTCCCAGTAACCCCCCAGTCCTCCCAGTGACCCTCCCAGTCCCTCCCAGTAACCCCCCAGTCCTCCCAGTGACCCTCCCAGTCCCTCCCAGTAACCCCCCAGTCCTCCCAGTGACCCTCCCAGTCCCTCCCAGTAACCCCCCAGTCCTCCCAGTAACCCCCCAGTCCTCCCAGTGACCCTCCCAGTCCCTCCCAGTCCCTCCCAGTAACCCCCCAGTCCTCCCAGTGACCCTCCCAGTCCCTCCCAGTCCCTCCCAGTCCTCCCAGTGACCCTCCCAGTCCCTCCCAGTAACCCCCCAGTCCTCCCAGTGACCCTCCCAGTCCCTCCCAGTCCTCCCAGTGACCCTCCCAGTCCCTCCCAGTAACCCCCCAGTCCTCCCAGTGACCCTCCCAGTCCCTCCCAGTAACCCCCCAGTCCTCCCAGTGACCCTCCCAGTCCCTCCCAGTAACCCCCCAGTCCTCCCAGTGACCCTCCCAGTCCCTCCCAGTAACCCCCCAGTCCTCCCAGTGACCCTCCCAGTCCCTCCCAGTCCTCCCAGTGACCCTCCCAGTCCCTCCCAGTCCCTCCCAGTAACCCCCCAGTCCTCCCAGTGACCCTCCCAGTCCCTCCCAGTAACCCCCCAGTCCTCCCAGTGACCCTCCCAGTCCCTCCCAGTAACCTCCCAGTCCTCCCAGTGACCCTCCCAGTCCCTCCCAGTAACCCCCCAGTCCTCCCAGTGACCCTCCCAGTCCCTCCCAGTCCTCCCAGTGACCCTCCCAGTCCCTCCCAGTAACCCCCCAGTCCTCCCAGTGACCCTCCCAGTCCTCCCAGTGACCCTCCCAGTCCCTCCCAGTAACCCCCCAGTCCTCCCAGTGACCCTCCCAGTCCCTCCCAGTCCTCCCAGTGACCCTCCCAGTCCCTCCCAGTAACCCCCCAGTCCTCCCAGTGACCCTCCCAGTCCCTCCCAGTCCTCCCAGTGACCCTCCCAGTCCCTCCCAATCCCACCCTGGGGCATCCCCAACCCCCCACCCAAGCCCCCCAACCCCCCCCGCCCCTCCCATCGTTCCTTCCCCCTTCGGCCACCAGGGGGCGCGTCCCCGAAAGGGGGGCGTGTCCCGGAAGTGGGCGTGTCCTGACGGGCGCCCCCAGCTGGTGGTACCCGAGTACTGCATCCACGGGCTCTTCTGCCTCATGTTCCTGTGCGCGGCCGAGTGGGTGACGCTGGGGCTGAACCTGCCGCTGCTGCTCTACCACCTCTGGAGGTGGGGATGGGGGGGGGGGGTCCTGGGGGGGCCTAAGGGGGTCCTAGGGAGGGAATGGGGGGGCTGGGAGAGGTCCTAAGGGGGAAATCGGGGGGTTTGGGGGGGGGGATGGGGGGCTGGGAGGGGTCCTGGGGGAGGGAATGGGGGTTTGGGGGGGAATGGGGGGCTGGGAGGGGTTCTGGGGGAGGGAATGGGGGGCTGGGGGGGTCCTGGGGGGGCCTAAGGGGGTCCTAAGGAGGGAATGGGGGGGCTGGGAGAGGTCCTAAGGGGGAAATCGGGGGGTTTGGGGGGGAATGGGGGGCTGGGGGGGGTCCTGGGGGAGGGAATGGGGGGCTGGGGGGGTCCTGGGGAGAGAATGGGGGGCTGGGGGGGTCCTGGGGAGGGAATGGGGGGCTGGGAGAGGTTCTGGGGGAGGAATCGGGGGTTCCGGGGGGGGAATGGGGGGCTGGCGGGGGGTCCTGGGGAGAGAATGGGGGGCTGGGAGGGGTCCTGGGGGAGGGAATGGGGGGCTGGGAGAGGTCCTGGGGGAGGAATCGGGGGTTCGGGGGGGGAATGGGGGGCTGGGGGGGTCCTGGGGGAGGAATTGGGGGGTCCTGGGGAGGGAATGGGGGGCTGGGGGGGGTCCTGGGGGAGGAATTGGGGGTTCAGGGGGGAATGGGGGGCTGGGGGGCTGGAGGGCTAGGGACAGACCCTTGGGGGGAAATGGGGGGGTCCTGGGGGGGCTAAGGGGGTCCTGGGAGGGGTTCTGGGGGAGGAATCGGTTGTTCAGGGGGGTTCACCCCCCAGGTGTGTGAGATGCCCCCTGAACCCCCCCCAATGCCGCCCCCCTCCCCCCTGAACCCCCCATGATGATGTGTACAGTGCCCCCCCCCCCAAGCCCCCTCCTTGTGCTGTGTGGGGGTGACACCCCCCTCCCTCAGGCTGGGGCCCCCCCGTACTATGTGGGGTGCCCCCCCCAGGTGTGTGAGATGCACCCCTGAACCCCCCCAGTGCCCCCCCCCCCAGTGCCCCCCTCCCCCCGAGCCCCCCCATGATGATGTGTACAGTGCCCCCCCCCCCCCCAGCGCCCTCCTTGTGCTGTGTGGGGGTGACACCCCCCTCAGGCTGGGGCCCCCCCGTACTATGTGGGGTGCCCCCCCCCCCAGGTACTTCCACCGGCCGGCCGACGGCTCGGAGGGGCTGTTCGACGCCGTGTCCATCATGGACAGCGACATCCTGGGCTACTGCCAGAAGGAGGCCTGGTGCAAGCTGGCCTTCTACCTGCTGTCCTTCTTCTACTACCTGTACAGGTGCCGCTGGGGGGCACTGGGGAGGGACTGGGAGGCACTGGGAGGCACTGGGATGGGACTGGGAGGCACTGGGAGGGAACTGGGAAGGGACTGGGAGGCACTGGGAAGGGACTGGGAGGCACTGGGATGGGACTGGGAGGCACTGGAAGGAACTGGGAAGGGACTGGGAGGCACTGGGAAGGGACTGGGAGGCACTGGGATGGGACTGGGAGGCACTGGGAGGGAACTGGGAAGGGACTGGGAGGCACTGGGAAGGGACTGGGAGGCACTGGGATGGGACTGGGAAGGGACTGGGAGGCACTGGGATGGGACTGGGAGGCACTGGGAAGGGACTGGGAGGCACTGGGATGGCACTGGGAGGCACTGGGAAGGGACTGGAAGGACTGGGAGGCACTGGGAAGGGACTGGGAGGCACTGGGAGGCACTGGGAAGGGACTGGGAGGCACTGGGATGGCACTGGGAGGGGACTGGGAAGGGACTGGGAGGCACTGGGAAGGGACTGGGAGGCACTGGGATGGGACTGGGAGGCACTGGGAAGGGACTGGGAGGCATTGGGAGGCACTGAGAAGGGACTGGGGGGCACTGGAAAAGGACTGGAAAGACTGGGAGGGAACTGGGAAGGGACTGGGAGGCACTGGGATGGGACTGGGAGGCATTGGGAAGGGACTGGAAAGACTGGGAGGCACTGGGAAGGGACTGGGAGGCACTGGGAGGCACTGGGAAGGGACTGGGAGGCACTGGGATGGCACTGGGAGGGGACTGGGAAGGGACTGGGAGGCACTGGGAAGGGACTGGGAGGCACTGGGAAGGGACTGGGAGGCACTGGGATGGGACTGGGAGGCACTGGGAAGGGACTGGGAGGCACTGGGATGGGACTGGGAGGCACTGGGAGGAACTGGGGAGGGACTGGGAGGCACTGGGAGGCACTGGGATGGGACTGGGAGGCACTGGGAGGGAACTGGGAAGGGACTGGGAGGCACTGGGAAGGGACTGGGAGGCACTGGGAGGGCACTGGGAAGGGACTGGGAGGCACTGGGATGGGACTGGGAGGCACTGGGAAGGGACTGGAAAGACTGGGAGGCACTGGGAAGGGACTGGGAGGCACTGGGAGGGGACTGGGAAGGGACTGGGAGGCACTGGGAAGGGACTGGGAGGCACTGGAATGGGACTGGGAGGCACTGGGAAGCGACTGGGAGGCACTGGGAGAGCACTGAAATGCACTGGGAGGGAACTGGGAAGGGACTGGGAGGCACTGGGAAGGGACTGGGAGGCACTGGGAGAGCACTGAAATGCACTGGGAGGGAACTGGGAAGGGACTGGGAGGCACTGGGAAGGGACTGGGATGGCACTGGGAGGGAACTGGGAAGGGACTGGGAGGCACTGGGAAGGGACTGGGAGGCACTGGGAAGGGACTGGGAGGCACTGGGATGGGACTGGGAGGCACTGGGAAGGGACTGGGAGGCACTGGGATGGGACTGGGAGGCACTGGGAGGAACTGGGAGGCACTGGGATGGGACTGGGAGGCACTGGGAAGGGACTGGGAGGCACTGGGAGCACTCGTAGGTACTGGGAGGGCACTGGTCCATACTGGGGGCACTGGGAGGAGCTGGGGGGGGCACTGGTGGGGGCACTGGTCCATACTGGGAGCACTGGAGCAGCCCCTCCCCCCCCCCCCCAGTATGGTCTACACCCTGGTGAGCTTCTGAGGGGGAGGGGCCGGTCGGGACCCCTCCCCCACCCGCCGAGGAGCCGGGGGCCGCCCCTCCCCCCATCCCACCCCCACCCCCCCCCGCGTGACCGAGTGGGGGAGGGGCGGGCCAGTACGGACCAGTACAGCCCAGTACGGACCAGTACAGCCCAGTCGACCAGTACAGCCCAGTTCGTGTGGTTCAATAAAGAGAAACGGCACCAGTGGGTTACTGGGAGGACTGGGGGGTTACTGGGAGGGACTGGGAGGGACTGGGGGGTTACTGGGAGGGACTGGGAGGGTCACTGGGAGGACTGGGGGGTTACTGGGAGGGACTGGGAGGGACTGGGAGGGTCACTGGGAGGACTGGGGGGTTACTGGGAGGGACTGGGAGGGTCACTGGGAGGACTGGGGGGTTACTGGGAGGGACTGGGAGGGACTGGGAGGGTCACTGGGAGGACTGGGAGGGACTGGGAGGGTCACTGGGAGGACTGGGGGGTCACTGGGAGGGACTGGAAGGGTCACTGGGAGGACTGGGGGTTACTGGGAGGGTCACTGGGAGGACTGGGAGGACCAGGGTGGTTTCCCAGTTGGAACTGGGAGCACTGGGATGGAGCCCTCAGGGGCACTGGGATTCCCACCCCCCCCCCCCGCCCCTCCCCCACTGACACGGCGGCTGCAGCTCCGGCTTTATTGGGGGGAGGGGAGGGGTGATTGACAGGGTGATTGACAGGCGGACAGGGTGATTGACAGGCGGACACGGTGATGGACAGGGGGACTCACCGTGCCCCCCCGTGCCCCCCCCCAGCCCAACCTGCACCGTCAGCAGCGGCGCCCCCGGCCGGGGCCCAACACCAGCACCTGGGGGGGGGGTGTTGGTTTGGGGGACCCCCAGGGACCCCCCTACCCCTGACCCCCTCCCCCCATGGGTGCCACTCCCCCCCCCATTGGGTGCCCCCCCACTTTCCCCCCTGCCAGTGTGACCCCCCCAATCCCTGGGTGCCCCCCCCATCCCCCCCAGTGTCTGAACACACCCTCCCCCCCCATTCAGGTCCCCCCCCATATTTGGCTGCCCCCTCCCTTGGGGTGCCCCCCCCCCATATTTGGCTGCCCCCTCCCTTGGGGTGCCCCCCCCCCCCATATTTGGCTGCCCCCCACCCTTGGGGTGCCCCCCCCCCCATATTTGGCTGCCCCCAACCTTTGGGGTGCCCCCCCCCAATCCCTGGGTGCCCCCCCCCCATCTCCCCATCTCCCCCAGTGTCTGAACACACCCCCCCCCCCCATTCAGGTCCCCCCCCATATTTGGGTGCCCCCTCCCTTGGGGTGCCCCCCCCCCCATATTTGGCTGCCCCCTCCCTTGGGGTGCCCCCCCCCCATATTTGGCTGCCCCCCACCTTTGGGGTGCCCATTGCCCCCCACCTTGGGGTGCCCCCCCCCCCACATTTGGCTGCCCCCCACCCCCTCCCTTGGGGTGCCCCCCCCCCCACATTTGGCTGCCCCCCACCTTGGGGTGCCCATTGCCCCCACCTTGGGGTGCCCCCCCCCCACATTTGGCTGCCCCCTCCTTGGGGTGCCCATTGCCCCCCACCTTGGGGTGCCCCCCCCCATATTTGGCTGCCCCCACCCTTGGGGTGCCCCCTGCCCCCCACCTTGTGCCCCCCTCACCTGCAGTCGCCCCGGGCTGCCCCCCCGGCTCCAGCCAGGTGCCCAGCTCGTAGCACAGACCCGGCACCAGCAGCGGCACCTGGGGGGGTCAGGGGGGTCAGGGGGGTTTTGGGGTGCTGGGGGGGTCATAGGGGGTCAGGGGGGTCAGGGGGGTTTTGGGGTGCTGGGGGGGTCATAGGGGGTCAGGGGGGTCAGGGGGGTTTTGGGGTGCTGGGGGGGTCATAGGGGGTCAGGGGGGTCGGGGGGTTTTGGGGTGCTGGGGGAGGTTGGAGTGTCAGGGGGTTTTGGTGCTGGGGGGGTCATAGGGGGTCAGGGGGGTCAGGGGGGTCAGGGGGTTTTGGGGTGCTGGGGGAGGTCGGGGAGTGTCAGGGGGGTTTTGGGGTGGGGGGGTCAGGGGGGTCAGGGGTTTTGGGGTGCTGGGGGAGGTTGGAGTGTCAGGGGGGTTTTGGGGCGGGGGGGTCATAGGGGGTCAGGGGGGCTCAGGGGTTTTGGGGTGCTGGGGGAGGTCGGAGTGTCAGGGGGTTTTGGGGTGGGGGGGTCATAGGGGGTCAGGGGGGTTTTGGGGTGCTGGGGGAGGTCGGGAAGTGTCAGGGGGGTTTTGGGGTGGGGGGAGTCGGGGGGGTCAGGGGTTTTGGGGTGCTGGGGGAGGTTGGAGTGTCAGGGGGGTTTTGGGCTGGGAGGGGGTCATAGGGGGTCAGGGGGGTCAGGGGGGTTTTGGGGTGCTGGGGGAGGTCGGAGTGTCAGGGGGTTTTGGGGCGGGGGGGGGTCATAGGGGGTCAGGGGGCTCAGGGGTTTTGGGGTGCTGGGCAGGGGGGCTCGGGGTGCCCCTGGGGGGGGTGGGTTGGGGTGCAGTGGGGGGTACCTTGATGCAGGGGGGCTGCAGGCTCCTGGGGGGGGGGGTGGCAGCGCAGCAGCAGCAGCAAGTGGGGGGCGGGGGGCCCCCCCGGGCAGCAGCAGCCGCAGGGTCAAACGCAGCCGGGGGCCCAATCCCTGAACCTGGGGGGGGGGGTCACGGGGGGGGGGGTGGGGGGGTCACCCCCCCCCCCCCCCCCCCCCCGTGCCCCCCCCCCCAGGTTCAGGGGTTGAGCCCCCGGCTGAGGTCACTGAGGTGCCCCCCCCCCACCCAAAACACCCCTCCCCTCCCCAGTTTTTGGGGTGCCCCCCCCCAATGTGACAATAGAGACACCCCCCCCACCCCCCCCACTTTTAGCTGCCCCGCCCCCCAGTTTTCGGCTGCCCCCAGTTTTGGGTGCCCCCCCCCCCCCCATTGACTCACGCTGGCTGTCAGGGTGATGGGGGGGCCCCCCCCCCCCCAGCCCCCGCACCCCCTCCCAGGGTCTTGGCCAGGCCCCGGGCAGCCCCCAGGCGCAGCCCCCCCAGGTCCCTCTGGAACCGCTGGTGCATCCCTGGGGGGGGGGGGGCACCCAAATTAGGGGGGCACCCATGTCAGGGAGCGTGACCACCCCCCCCCCCCCCACCAGACATGGGTGCTCGCCCCGGTTCCCCATGGGTGCCCCTGCCCCAAATGTTCTGACCCCCCCCAAACCTCCCCCCCCCCAACCCCATAGGTGTCCCCCTGGCCCCCCCATCACCCATGGGTGCCCATCCCCGTATCCCACCCCTGTATCCCACCCCCCATCACCCATGGGTGCCCATCCCCTGTATCCCACCCCTGTATCCCACCCCCCATCACCCATGGGTGCCCATCCCCGTATCCCACCCCTGTATCCCACCCCCCATCACCCATGGGTGCCCATCCCCTGTATCCCACCCCTGTATCCCACCCCCCATCACCCATGGGTGCCCATCCCCGTATCCCACCCTCCTGTATCCCATCACCCATCACCCATGGGTGCCCATCCCCTGTATCCCACCCCTGTATCCCACCCCCCATCACCCATGGGTGCCCATCCCCTGTATCCCACCCCCCATCACCCATGGGTGCCCATCCCTGTATCCCACCCCCCATCACCCATGGGTGCCCATCCCCTGTATCCCACCCCTGTATCCCACCCCCCATCACCCATGGGTGCCCATCCCCGTATCCCACCCCTGTATCCCACCCCCCATCACCCATGGGTGCCCATCCCCGTATCCCACCCCTGTATCCCACCCCCCATCACCCATGGGTGCCCATCCCTGTATCCCACCCCTGTATCCCACCCCCCATCACCCATGGGTGCCCATCCCCGTATCCCACCCCTGTATCCCACCCCCCATCACCCATGGGTGCCCATCCCTGTATCCCACCCCTGTATCCCACCCCCCATCACCCATGGGTGCCCATCCCTGTATCCCACCCCTGTATCCCACCCCCCATCACCCATGGGTGCCCATCCCCTGTATCCCACCCCTGTATCCCACCCCCCATCACCCATGGGTGCCCATCCCCTGTATCCCCCCCCCCCATCGCCCCTGGCTGCTTCTCCCCCTCCCCCTCCCCTCCCCCCCCCCCCCTTGCCCCTCCCTCACTCACGAGCCCCGTCCTCGCGCTCCCGCAGCGCGCGATCCACGAAGAGGCGCGAGCGGGGGGAGGGGCAGGCGCGCGAGGCCCCGCTCGAGCCCGGGGGTGGGGGGAGGGGCGGCCCCCCCCCCCCAACTCCGCGCGCCGCCGCAGCATCCGGATGGACAGAGCGCCCCCTGCACGAGACACCGTCGCCCAGCGCCCCTCCCCCCCCCCAGCGCCCCAGCCCCTCCCCCACCCATGGGTGCCCCCCCGCCCCCCCTACCCCCATCCCCTCCCCCCAAAGGCCCCCCCCATGTGTGCCCCGCCCACCCCCCATGGGTGCCTCCCCAAGCGCCCCCCCTCCATGGGTGCCCCCCCCACCCCCATCCCCCCCCCAAATGCCCCCCCCCCAAATGCCCCCCCCCATGGGTGCCCCCCCAAATGCCCCCCTCCATGGGTGCCCCCCTGCCCCCCCCCCGCCCCCATCCCCTCCCCCCAAATGCCCCCCCATGGGTGCCCCCCCAAATGCCCCCCCTCCATGGGTGCCCCCCTGCCCACCCCCACCCCCATCCCCTCCCCCCAAAGGCCCCCCCCATGGGTGCCCCGCCCACCCCCCCAAATGCCCCCCTCCATGGGTGCCCCCCCCACCCCCATCCCCACCCCCCCAGTGCCCCCCCCCAAATGCCCCCCTCCATGGGTGCCCCTCCCCACCCCCCCACCCCCGTCCCCTCCCCCCAAAGGCCCCCCCCCATGGATGCCCCCCCCCCATGGGTGTCCCCACCCCACCCCCCGGCCGCCCCTCCCCCACCCACCCCTCGTGCACGTGACCAGCGTGTTGTCCTCGCGCCCGTAGCGCCCGAAGCAGAGACCGGTCACCACGTCCTGGGGGGGAGGGGGGATGGGGGTTTGGGGGGGACCCAGGGGGGATGGGGGTTTGGGGGGACCCAGGGGGGATGGGGGTGCTAAGGGCACCTATTTAGGGGGCTGGGGGGGGGGGGGCGCCCATGAGGGGGGATTTGGGGTGTCGGGGGGGGGGGGGAACCCCCAGAGTTTTGGGGTGCCTTGGGGGGGGGGGGGTCAAGGTCCTGGGGGTGTCGGGGTCCTGGGGGGGGCTGCCCATTGGGGTCCCGGGTGATTCCCGGGGGGGTCAGGGTGCCCGGGGGGGGGTTACCCGGAGGGGGTGTTTTGGGGTACCCCGGGGGGGGGGGTGTGTCGGGGGGTACCCGGGGGGTTTAGGGGGATGTTTGGGGGGGTCTCGGGGGCTTGGGGGGTCAGGGTGCCCCGGGGGGGCTGGGGATTCCGGGGGGGGGCTGGGGGGTCCCGGGGGGATCAGGGGGTCCGGGGAGGGAGGGTCCCGGGAGGGGGTCGGGAGGGTCTGTGGGGGGTCCCGGGGGCTTGGGGGGTCAGGGTGCCCCGGGGGGCTGGGGGGCGCTGGGGGGGTCCCGGGGGATCAGGGGGTCCGGGGGGGGCTGGGGGGTCCTAGGGGGTCCCGGGGGGGAGGGTCTCGGGGGGGGGGGTCGAGAGGGTCTGGGGGGGGTCCCGGGGGGGGGGGCTGGGGGGGTCCTAGGGGGTCCGGGGGGTCGGGTCCCGGGGGGGGGGGCTGGGAGGGGTCCCGGAGGGGATCAGGGGGGTCCGGGGGGGCTGGGGGGGGTCCTAGGGGGGTCCGGGGGGTCGGGAGGGTCTGTGGGGGGGTCCCGGGGGGGGGGCTGGGGGGTGTCCCAGGGGGGTCCGGGGGGTCGGGTCCCGGGGGGGGGGGGTCGGGAGGGTCTGTGGGGGGTCCCAGGGTGGGGGCTGGGGGGGTCCCGGGGGGTCCGGGGGGGTCGGGTCCCGGGGGGGGGGGGTCGAGAGGGTCTGGGGGGTCCCGGGGGTCCCAGGGGGGTCCGGGGGGGGGGGTCGGGAGGGTCTTTGGGGAGGGCTGGGGGGGGGTCCCGGGGGGGGGCTGGGGGGTCCCAGGGGGTCCCGAGGGGGTCCCGGGGGGGGGTCGAGGGGTGCCCCCCCCCCCACCTGTGTCTCCAGCCGGCAGATCAGGGTCCGTCCCCGGTAGAACCGGATCTCGCGGGTCTCCAGCGCGAGCAGCGCCGCCCCCTCCCCCCCGGCCCCTCAGCGCCCCCCGCCAGCGCCAGCACCGGGCCCGGCAGCCGCAGCGCCCAGCGCCGGGAGCCCTGCGGGGTCAGGGGGGGGGGTCAGGGGGCTCCAGGGGGTCCTGGGGGGTGGGGGGGGGGGGGGGGTCGGGGGGCGGGGCCCAAGGTGGTCCCAGGGGGGGGGTCAGGGGGCTCCAGGGGGTCCTGGGGGGTCCTAGGGGAGCGGGGGGGTCGGGGGGGGGGGGCCCAAGGTGGTCCCGGGGGGGGGTCAGGGGGCTCCAGGGGGTCCTGGGGGGTCCTAGGGGAGCGGGGGGGGGCCCAAGGGCGTCCAGGGGGGGGGGATCAGGGGGCTCAAGGGGGTCCTGGGGGGGGTCCTGGGGGTCCTAGGGGAGCGGGGGGAGTCGGGGGGGGGGCCCAAGGTGGTCCCGGGGGGAGGGGTCAGGGGGCTCAAGGGGGTCCTGGGGGGGGTCCTGGGGGGGGTCCTGGGGGGTCCTAGGGGAGCGGGGGGGGTCCCAAGGGCGTCCGGGGGGGGTAGGGTGGGGGGGCCCAAGGTGGTCCCGGGGGGGGGGGTCAGGGGGCTCAAGGGGGTCCTGGGGGGTCCTAGGGGAGCGGGGGGGGCCCAGGGAGGTGGGGGGCCCAAGGTGGTCCCGGGGGGGGTCAGGGGGCTCCAGGGGGTCCTGGGGGTCCTAGGGGAGCGGGGGGGGGCCCAAGGGCGTCCGGGGGGGGGATCAGGGGGCTCAAGGGGGTCCTGGGGGGGTCCTGGGGGGTCCTAGGGGAGCGGGGGGAGTCGGGGGGGGGGCCCAAGGTGGTCCCGGGGGGAGGGGTCAGGGGGCTCAAGGGGGTCCTGGGGGGGTCCTGGGGGTCCTAGGGGATCGGGGGGGGGGCCCAAGGGCGTCCAGGGGGGGTCGGGTGGGGGGGCCCAAGGTGGTCCCGGGGGGGGGTCAGGGGGCTCAAGGGGGTCCTGGGGGGTCCTAGGGGAGCGGGGGGGGGCCCAAGGGCGTCCGGAGGGGGGTAGGGGGGGAGGGCCCAAGGTGGTCCCGGGGGGGGGGTTAGGGGGCTCAAGGGGGTCCTGGGGGGTCCTAGGGGAGCGGGGGGCGGCCCAAGGTGGTCCCGGGGGGGGGGGTCAGGGGGCTCAAGGGGGTCCTGGGGGGTCCTAGGGGAGCGGGGGGGGTCCTAGGGGAGCGGGGGGGGGGGCCCAAGGGCGTCCGGGGGGGGGGGGCCCAGAGGAGGAGTTCAGGGGTCCCCAGGGGTTCGGGGGGAGGTGGGGAGGGGTCAGGGGGCTCAAGGGGGTCCTGGGGGGGGTCCTAGGGGATCGGGGGGGGGCCCAAGGGCATCCGGGGGGAGTCGGGGGGGGAGGGCCCAAGGTGGTCCCGGGGGGGGGGGTCAGGGGGCTCCAGGGGGTCCTGGGGGTCCTGGGGGGTCCTAGGGGATCGGGGGGGGGGCCCAAGGGCGTCCGGGGGGGGGTCGGGGGGGAGGGCCCAAGGTGGTCCCAGGGTGGGGGGGTCAGGGGGCTCCAGGGGGTCCTGGGGGTCCTAGGGGATCGTGGGGGGGTCCTAGGGGAGCGGGGGGGGGGGCC
Organism: Hypotaenidia okinawae; assembly: GCA_027925045.1. Lineage (NCBI taxonomy): Eukaryota > Metazoa > Chordata > Aves > Gruiformes > Rallidae > Hypotaenidia > Hypotaenidia okinawae. The sequence continues at coordinate 317,199 of BSDF01000044.1, read as the reverse complement.
CAAGGGCGTCCGGGGGGGGGTCGGGGGGGGAGGGCCCAAGGTGGTCCCAGGGTGGGGGGGTCAGGGGGCTCCAGGGGGTCCTGGGGGGTCCTGGGGGTCCTAGGGGATCGTGGGGGGGTCCTAGGGGAGCGGGGGGGGGGCCCAAGGGCGTCCGGCGGGGGTCGGGGGGAGGTCGGGGGGGTCGGGCCCAAGGTGGTCCCGGGGGGGGGGTCAGGGGGCTCCAGGGGGTCCTGGGGGGTCCTAGGGGATCGGGGGGGGGCCCAAGGGCGTCCAGGGGGGGGGGTCAGGGGGCTCAAGGGGGTCCTGGGGGTCCTAGGGGATCGGGGGGGGCCCAGGGAGGTGGGGGGCCCAAGGTGGTCCCAGAGGAGGAGTTCAGGGGTCCCCAGGGGTTCGGGGGGGGGGAGGTGGGGAGGGGTCAGGGGGCTCAAGGGGGTCCTGGGGGGTCGGGGGGGGGGCCCAGGTTATAGGGGTCAGGGGGGGTGAGAGGGAGAGTTGGGTCCCAGGGGGGTCCCAAGGAGGTCGAGGGGGGTCCCAGGGGGTTCTGGGGGTCCCAGGGGGGTCCCAAGGAGGTCGAGGGGGGTCCCAGGGGGTCTCAGGGGGTTCTGGGGGGTCCCAGGGGGTCCCAAGGAGGTCGAGGGGGGTCCCAGGGGGTCTCAGGGGGTTCTGGGGGGTCTCAGGGGGTCCCAGGGGGTTCTGGGGGGTCCCAGGGGGTTCTGGGGGGGTCCCGGGGGTTCTGGGGGTCCCAGGGGGTTCTGGGGGGTGGGGGGATCCCATAGGGATCGGGAGGGAGGGGGGGTTCTGGGGGGGTCGGGGGATCCCATAGTGGGGGGATTAGAGGGTCCCGGGGGGGGGGGAAGGGGGAGGGGGTGTGGGGGTGTCCCGGGGGGGGGTCACCTGGTTGCTGAGCGCGTGCAGGTCCCCCCCGCGGCTGCCAGGACCCCCCCATCCTGAGCCAGGAGCCCGACGGGGGGGACCCCAAAGAGGCCAGGAGGCGCCCCCGGGGGCGCGAGCTATTGGGGGGGGGGGGAGGGGTGAGGGGGGGGGGCTGGTCCCAGCCCCCCCCCCCCTCACCCCCCCCCCCCCCTTATCCCCACCCCCACCCCAATCGCCCCCCCCCCCATCACCCCCCCCAGCCCCCCCCCTTTTCCCACCGCCAGGACCCCCTCCCCCCCAAACACCCCCCCACCCCCCCCCCAAGGAGCCCCCCCCCCCCCAATCCCCGTACCGGTGCAGCCCGTAGACGCCCCCATCGCGACAGGCGACAGCCAGGCGATAGCGCCCATCCCCCACCCCACGCGCCACCACGAAGGCGGGGGGAGGGGACCCAGCCCTGGGGGGGGGGGGGCACAGGGGGGTCAGGGGGGCACCCACCCTGGGGGGGGGCACCCAGCCCTGGGGGGGGACACAGGGGGGTCAGGGGGGCACCCAGCCCTGGGGGGGGGGGCACAGGGGGGTCAGGGGGGCACCCAGCCCTGGGGGGGGGGGGCACAGGGGGGTCAGGGGGCACCCAGCCCTGGGGGGAGGGGGGTCAGGGGGGCACCCAGCCCTGGGGGGGGGCGGCACAGGGGGGTCAGGGGGCACCCAGCCCTGGGGGGGGGGCGGCACAGGGGGGTCAGGGGGGCACCCAGCCCTGGGGGGGGGGGGCACAGGGGGGCACCCAGCCCTGGGGGGGGGGCACCCATAGGGTTTGGGGGGGTCCCTTTGGTTTGGGGGGGTCATGGGGAGTCCCAAGGGTGGGGAGCATCAGGGGGGGGTCCCATTGATTTGGGGGGGTCCCAAGGGTGGGGGTGTCCTTGGGGGGAGCTCATTGATCTGGGGGGCTTTGGGGGGGGTCCCGGGGGAGGGTCCCTAAATGTGGGGAGGCTCCCAGGGGGCTCCAGGGGGGGTCCCACTGGTTCGGGGGGGGTCCTGGGGGGGGGGGGTGTCCCATTGGTTATGGGGGTTCCCAGGGGTGTTTGGGTAATCCAGAGGGGTCCCGGGGGGGGTAGAGGGTTTGGGGGTCCCTGGGGGGGTCCTGGGGCAGTTTGGGGGTTCCGGGGGGGTTTAGGGATCCCAGGGGAACCATGGGGGGTCCTCGGGGGGGTTGGGGGTCCCGGGGGGTCCTGGGGGGTCCTGGGGGTCTTGGGGCAGTTTGGGGGTCCCGGGGGTGGTTGGGGGATCCCAGGGGAGCCTTGGGGGGTCCTGGGGGGGTTGGGGGTCCCGGGGGGTCCTGGGGGATCCCAGGGGGTCTTGGGGCAGTTTGGGGGTCCCGGGGGTGGTTGGGGGATCCCAGGGGAGCCTTGGGGGGTCCTGGGGGGGTTGGGGGTCCCGGGGGTCCTGGGGGATCCCAGGGGGTCTTGGGGCAGTTTGGGGGTCCCGGGGGGGTTTGGGGGATCCCAGGGGGTCCTGGGTGTCTTGGGGCAGTTTGGGGGTTCCGGGGGTGGTTGGGGGATCCCAGGGGAGCCTTGGGGGGTCCTGGGGGGGGATTTGGGGGTCCCGGGGTGTCGGGGTACCTGGCAGAGCACCGTGAAGGCCTCGGGGTCCAGCACCAGGACGTCCCCGTCCTCTGTCCCCAGCACGGGGCAGTCGGGGGTCCCCTCGGGGCCCCCCGGGGCAGCACCCCCAGACACGTCACGCTGGGCTGGGGGGGGGTCACACGGGAGGCAGAGGGGTTTGGGGGGGGGTCGTCTCAGGAGGTTTGGGGGGGTCCCAGGGGGGGTCTCAGGGGGGTTGGGGGAGTACGGGGGGGATGGGGAGTTTTAGGGGGGTCTCAGGGGGTTTTGGGGGGGGGGGGTATGGGACGCTGGGGGGGGGGGGGGCAGGTGGGGACATGGAGTCACAGGGGAGTTGGGAGGTTTTGGGGGGCGGGGGGGATTTGGGGGGGTCTCTGGGGGTCCCACCTGCTGCAGCAGCGGCCGCCCCTTGTGCAGCTCCACGAAGGGCCCCAGCTCAGGGGGGACAGCGCCAGCAGCCTGGGGGGGCAGAGTGGGACCCCCCCGCACCCCGAGCCCCCCAAAACCCACCGACTCCCCCTGTGACCCCCCCAAACCCCTCTGATCCCCCCATGACCCCCCATGACCCCCCCAAAACCCACCAACCCCCTGTGACCCCCCCAAAACCCTTCTGATCCCCCCATGACCCCCCCTGACCCCCCCAAAACCCACCAACCCCCTGTGACCCCCCCAAAACCCCTCTGATCCCCCCATGACCCCCCCAAAACCCACCAACCCCCTGTGACCCCCCCAAAACCCCTCTGATCCCCCCATGACCCCCCCTGACCCCCCAAAACCCACCGACCCCCTGTGACCCCCCCAAAACCCCTCTGATCCCCCCATGACCCCCCCTGACCCCCCCAAAACCCACCGACCCCCTGTGACCCCCCCAAAACCCCTCTGATCCCCCCATGACCCCCCATGACTCCCCCAAAACCCACTGATCCCCTGTGACCCCCCAAAACCCACCGACCCCCTGTGACCCCCCTAAACCCCTCTGATCCCATGACCCCCCATGACCCCCCCAAAACCCACCGACCCCCTGTGACCCCCCCAAAACCCCTCTGATCCCCCCATGACCCCCCCAAAACCCACTGATCTCCTGTGACCCCCCAAAACCCACCGATCCCCTGTGACCCCCCAAAACCCCTCTGATCCCCCCATGACCCCCCCAAAACCCACCAACCCCCTGTGACCCCCCCAAAACCCTTCTGATCCCCCCGTGACCCCCCTGACCCCCCCAAAACCCACCGACCCCCCGTGACCCCCCAAAACCCCTCTGACACACCCATGACCCCCCCAAAACCCACCGACCCCGTGTGACCCCCCAAAACCCCTCTGACCCCCCCAAAACCCCCCCCAAACCCCCCGGGACCCCCCCAAACTCACCGCAGCGACCGGCCCGTCAGCCGCACCCCGGCTTTGTCCCTGCCCCCCCCGGGACCCCCCAAATCAGGAGGGACCCCAGGCTCGGGGTGCCCCCCCCAAATCGCACCCACACAAAGGGCCCCCCCCCCCCCCCCCCCCCAAATGACACCCTTGATTTGGGGTGCGCCCCCCATAAGGAACCCCTGGGGGGGGTGTCCCCAAGGGACCCTGGGTGCCCCCCCCATCCTAGAGTGACCCCCCCCCCAAGATTTGGGGTGCCCCCCTCTTGTTCCCCCCCAGAGCCCCCCCAAATGACACCTCTGATTTGGGGTGCCCCCCACATAAGGGACCCTTGTGTGTGTGTGTCCCCCCCCTCCCCCGATCCAGGTCATCCCCCCCCAAATGACACCCATGGTTTGGGGTGCCCCCCCACAAGGGACCCGTGTGCCCCCCCCCCCCGGATTTGGGGTGCCCCCCCACCTCAGGTCCTCCAGCATCTCCCTCAGCGTCAGGGGGTCGATCTCATCCTGCGCCCCCCCCCCCCAGCCCCCCAAAACCGGTTCAGAAACAGCACACCCCCCCCTTGAAACGGGGGGGGGGCACCCCCAGAACCCCCCCTGACCCCCCCAAATCCCCCTTAAACCCCCCCAGCCCCCCCAATCTCCCCCAAATCCCTTCCTAGCCCCTCCCAGCCCCCCCAAAACCTCTCCCAGACCCCCCCAACCCCCCTTAAATCCCTCCAGCCCCCCCCATACCCCCCAAAATCCCCCTTAAACCCCCCCCAGCCCCCCCAATCTCCCCCAAATCCCTTCCTAACCCCTCCCAGCCCCCCAAAACCTCTCCCAGACCCCCCCAACCCCTCCCAACTCCCCTTAAATCCCTCCAGCCCCCCCCAAATCCCCCTTAAATCCCCCTTAAACCACCCCTAACCCCCCCCAAATCCCCCTTAAACCCCCCCAATCTCCCCCAAATCCCTTCCTAGCCCCTCCCAGCCCCCCCAAAACCTCTCCCCAGACCCCCCCAACCCCCCTTAAATCCCTCCAGCCCCCCCCATACCCCCCCAAATCCCCTTTAAATCCCCCTTAAACCACCCCTAACCCTCCCCAAATCCCCCTTAGACCCCTTAAACCCCCCCGAGCCCCCCCCCAATCTCCCCCAAATCCCTTCCCTAGCCCCTCCCAGCCCCCCGAAAACCTCTCCCAGACCCCCCCAACCCCCTTAAATCCCTCCAGCCCCCCCCATACCCCCCCAAACCCCCTTTAAATCCCCCTTAAACCACCCCTAACCCCCCCAAATCCCCCTTAAATCCCCCTTAAACCCCCCAGCCCCCCCAATCTCCCCCAAATCCCTTCCTAACCCCTCCCCAGCCCCCCCAAAACCTCTCCCAGACCTCCCCAACCCCCCCAATTCCCCTTAAATCCCTCCAGCCCCCCCCAAATCCCCCTTAAATCCCCCTTAAACCCCCCCAGCCCCCCCCATACCCCCCCAAATCCCCCTTAAATCCCCCTTAAACCACCCCTAACCCCCCCAAATCCCCCTTAAACCCCCCCCAATCCCCCCCCCCGCCCCCCACCTGCTGTGCCTGCAGCCAGAGGTCCCTCTCCAGCGCGGGGGGTCTCGGGGGCAGCGGCAGCCGGTAGAAGGGCCGCAGGTGCCGGTACACGTAGAGCGCGGCCCCCGCAGCCACCGCCAGAGCCGGGGCCCCCCCGAGCCCCCCCCCCCCCAGCAGCCCCCGGGGATCCCCCGCCCCCCCCGGGCTTAAGGCAACCACCCCGGCGGGGGGGCGGGGAGCGGCAGTGACGTCATCACGCCCGCCCCCCGCACCACGGCCACGCGCGGCCCCCCGGGGACAGGGGGATCCCGGCCACGAGCTGGGGGGGGGGACAGAGAGGGGGGACGGACGGACATGGTGAGGGACACCCCAGAGACAACCCCCCCCGTGCCCCCCAAAGGCCCCCCAGTGACCTCCTGGGACCCCCCCAGTGGCCCCCAGGGACCCCCCCAGTGACACCCCAGAGCCCCCCCCGTGCCCCCCAAAGGCCCCCCCGTGCCCCCCCCCCCCCAGGGATTCCTCCCAGAGAACCCAGGGACCCCCCCAGTGACACCCCAGAGCCCCCCCCCGTGCCCCCCAAAGGCCCCCCCGTGCCCCCCCCCCCCCCAGGGATTCCTCCCAGAGAACCCAGTGACCCCCCCAGTGACACCCCAGAGACCCCCCCCCGTGCCCCCCAAAGGCCCCCCCGTGCCCCCCCCCAGGGACTCCTCCCAGAGAACCCAGTGACCCCCCCAGTGACACCCCAGAGACCCCCCCGTGCCCCACAAGGGCCCCCCAGTGACCTCCAGGGACCCCCCCAGTGACACCCCAGAGACCCCCCCCGTGCCCCCCAAAGGCCCCCCCGTGCCCCCCCCCAGGGACTCCTCCCAGAGAACCCAGTGACCCCCCCAGTGACACCCCAGAGACCCCCCCCCGTGCCCCCCAAAGGCCCCCCCGTGCCCCCCCCCAGGGACTCCTCCCAGAGAACCCAGTGACCCCCCCAGTGACATCCCAGTGACACCCCAGAGACCCCCCCGTGCCCCACAAGGGCCCCCCAGTGACCTCCAGGGACCCCCCAGTGACACCCCAGAGACCCCCCCGTGACCCCCCCAGGGACCCACTGTGCTCCCCAAGGGCCCCCCCGGTGACCCCCAGGGACCCCCCAGTGACCCCCCCCCAGATCACCCAGGGATTCCCAGGGACCCCCCCAGCACCCAACGCCCCCCCCCCCCCAAAATGACCCAAACTGGCCTCCTCCGTGCCCCTCCCCCCCCACCCCCCCCCCGCGCTGCCCCTCCCCCACCTTGTGGTCCCCATCTCCGTGCACATCGATCAGCGCTGGAGGGGGGGGAGGTTAAGGGGTGGTAACCCCCAGACTCCCCCCAACCACCCCCCCAGACCCCCCCCCAACCACCCCCTCAGACCCCCCCCAACCACCCCCCCAGACTCCCCCCAACCACCCCCTCAGACCCCCCCCAACCACCCCTCAGACCCCCCCCCAACCACCCCCCCAGACCCCCCCGCAAACACCCCCTCAGACCCCCCCAACCACCCCCCAGACCCCCCCAACTACCCCCTCAGACCCCCCCGCAAACACCCCCCCAGACCCCCCCCAACCACCCCCTCAGACCCCCCCCCCAACCACCCCCCCAGACTCCCCCCAACCACCCCCTCAGACCCCCCCCAACCACCCCTCAGACCCCCCCCCAACCACCCCCCCAGACCCCCCCCAACCACCCCTCAGACCCCCCCGCAAACACCCCCCCAGACCCCCCCCCAAGCACCCCCCCAGACCCCCCCCAACCACCCCCCCAGACCCCCCCCCCAACCACCCCCTCAGACCCCCCCCCCAACCACCCCCTCAGACCCCCCCCAAGCACCCCCCCAGACTCCCCCCAACCACCCCCTCAGACCCCCCCCAACCACCCCTCAGACCCCCCCCCAACCACCCCCTCAGACCCCCCCAACCACCCCCCCAGACCCCCCCCCAACCACCCCCTCAGACCCCCCCACAACCACCCCCCCAGACCCCCCCAGACCCCCCCCCCAACCACCCCCCCAGACCCCCCCCCCTCCCAGCCCCCCCCCCAACCGATGGTTGGACCCGATGAGCTCTCGAGGTCCCTTCCAATTCTGGGGCCCCCCCCCGCCCCCCCCCCCCCCCCCCCAAACTCACCCAGCCCCCCCGCGCAGCAGCGCAGCCCGGCCAGGGGGTCCTCGTGCGCCTCCAGCCACGGGGACTCGCTTCGGGACCGACCCCCCCCTTAAATTCCCCTGTCCCCCCTCCCCTCCCCCACAATCCCCCCCAAACCCCCCCAACCCCTCCCCAAACCCCCCTCCCCCACAATCCCCCCCCAAACCCCCCCAACCCATCCCCAAACCCCCCTCCCCCACAATCCCCCCCCAAACCCCCCCAACCCCTCCCCAAACCCCCTCCCCCACAATCCCCCCCCAAACCCCCCCAACCCCTCCCCAAACCCCCCTCCCCCACAATCCCCCCCCAAACCCCCCCAACCCCTCCCCAAACCCCCCTCCCCCACAATCCCCCCCAAACCCCCCCAACCCCTCCCCAAACCCCCCTCCCCCACAATCCCCCCCAAACCCCCCCAACCCCTCCCCAAACCCCCCTCCCCCACAATCCCCCCCCAAACCCCCCCAACCCATCCCCAAACCCCCCTCCCCCACAATCCCCCCCAAACCCCCCCCAACCCCTCCCCAAACCCCCCTCCCCCACAATCCCCCCCAAACCCCCCCAACCCCCTCCCCAAACCCCCCTCCCCCACAATCCCCCCCCAAACCCCCCCAACCCATCCCCAAACCCCCCTCCCCCACAATCCCCCCCAAACCCCCCCAACCCCTCCCCAAACCCCCCTCCCCCACAATCCCCCCCAAACCCCCCAACCCCTCCCCAAACCCCCCCCCCCCTCCCCCCCCCCCCCCCTCCCCCCCCCCCCCCCCACCCCCCCAAACCCCCCCCCCCCCCACCTCTCTTCAGCCGCCGCCATCCCGTTGCCACGGTGACGCGACCGAGGCGGAAGTGACGCCACCGGAAGCGCCTTCACCACCTCCCTCCCTCCCTCCCTCCCTCCCCCCCTCCTGCTGTCGCCATGGCAACGCCAACCAGGCGCCGGCAGCTGCCCGTGGACACGCCCCCCGTTGGCGTTACCGTGGCAACGACCCGAGCTGCGCCCGGCCCCGCCTCCCCCACGGGGCGTTGCCTTAGCAACCGCACAAAGCGCGCTTCCTATTGGCTGGAGGGCATGGGGGGGGGGTGCGGGTGGTTATTGGGCGGGTCTGAGAGGGTTTTGGGGGTCCCGAAGGGGTTACTGGGGGGGCTGAGGCCTTGGGGAGGGGTTAGGGGCGTCCTGGGGACAATTTGGGGGGGGTCTCGGGGGCTCCAAAGCCCTTTGGGGGGGTCTGAGGGGGTTTTGGTGGGTCCGGGGGGGTTACTGGGGGGGGCTGAGGACTCGGGAAGGAGGTTTGGGGGTCCTGGGGAGTAGGAGGGTCTCTGAGGCCCTTGGAGGGGTCTGAGGGGGTTTTGGGTGGGGCAACAAGGCTCGAGGGGGGTCTTAATGGGGGGTTGGGGGCTTTAGAGTGGCTCCTGCGGGTATTGGAAGGGGCTGGGGGTGTTATGGAGGGGTATTGGGGGGCTGTGAGGCCTTGGGGAGGGGTTTTGGGGGGTCCTGGGGAGTAGGAGGGTCTCTGAGGCCCTTGGAGGGGTCTGAGGGGGTTTTGGGTGGGGCAACAAGGCTCGAGGGGGGTCTTAATGGGGGGTTGGGGGCTTTAGAGTGGCTCCTGCGGGTATTGGAAGGGGCTGGGGGTGTTATGGAGGGGTATTGGGGGGGCTGTGAGGCCTTGGAGAGGGGTTTTGGGGGGTCCTGGGGACAATCTGGGGGGGTTGGAAAGGTCACGGGGGTCCCTGGACTCTGGGTGGGTTATTGAGGGGTCTGGGGGTTTTTGGGGGGTTCTTGGTATCCATTGGGGGGGGGGTGGGATTTGGGGGTCTCTGAGGCCTTGGGGGGAGGGGGAAGAGTTTTCTGGGGGCTCTGAGGCATTTTGAGGGGACCTGGAGGGGATCTGGGGGGGGTAACGAGGCTCTGGAACGTTCCTGAGGGGGTTATTGGGGGTTTGGGGGGCGGTTTGGGGGGGGTCCCCGGGCAGGAACTGCCGGAAAGAGCCGAAGCTTTCCGAAAAAAGCCGAGCGGCGGCGGTGGGGCTTCAAGGCCCGAACCCCTCCGGAAGTAACGGAAGACTTCCGGGAGGAGCCGAATCCCTCCGGAAGGAGCCGAACGCCTCCGGAAGGAGCCGAAGGCTCCAAGAGAGAGCCGAACGCCTCCGGAAGGAGCCGAACGCCTCCGGAAGGAGCCGAAGGACTCCAGAAGGAGCCGAAGGACTCCGGAAGGAGCCGAACGCCTCCGGAAGGAGCCGAACGCCTCCGGAAGGAGCCGAAGGACTCCAGAAGGAGCCGAAGGACTCCGGAAGGAGCCGAACGCCTCCGGAAGGAGCCGAAGGACTCCAGAAGGAGCCGAAGGACTCCGGAAGGAGCCGAACGCCTCCGGAAGGAGCCGAAGGCTCCAAGAGAGAGCCGAACGCCTCCGGAAGGAGCCGAACGCCTCCGGAAGGAGCCGAAGGCTCCAAGAGAGAGCCGAACGCCTCCGGAAGGAGCCGAACGCCTCCGGAAGGAGCCGAAGGCTCCAAGAGAGAGCCGAACGCCTCCGGAAGGAGCCGAACGCCTCCGGAAGGAGCCGAACGCCTCCGGAAGGAGCCGAAGGACTCCAGAAGGAGCCGAAGGACTCCGGAAGGAGCCGAACGCCTCCGGAAGGAGCCGAAGGCTCCAAGAGAGAGCCGAACGCCTCCGGAAGGAGCCGAACGCCTCCGGAAGGAGCCGAAGGACTCCAGAAGGAGCCGAAGGACTCCGGAAGGAGCCGAACGCCTCCGGAAGGAGCCGAAGGGTCCCCGAAGTGCCCGATCCGCAGCCAGCGGGGGGGGGGGCGGGGCTCGCCGATGACGTCACGATCGGGACAGATGACGCAATAAAGGCGATTTTAAAATTCTGGAGGTTTTATGTGGGGGAGGGGGAGGGGAGGGGGATGGGAGGCTCCTCCCCCCACCCCCCCCCAACCAGGAACTGCCCCTCCCCCACCCGGAGGGGGGGTTCCCCCCCCTCCGGGTGGGGGAGGGGCAGTTCCTGGTTGGTGGGAGGGATCATTCTGGAAGCTTCCGCTTCTTGGGGCGGGGCCGGGGGGTAGGGACGGTTTCCATGGAGTCCCAGAGGGCATCCCGCCCCTCCCCCTCCTCCTCCTCCTCCTCTTCCTCTTCCTTGGGGGGCTCCTGGGCCTGTGGGGGAGGGGCAGGGGGAGTGTGGGGGAGGGGGTGGGGTGGGGGGAGGGGAGCCGGGGAGGGGGTGGGGGATGGGGGGCTCACCTCCCAGTTTAGGCGAGTGTTGAGGAGGAGCCCGGTGGGCTGGGACTTGAGGTACACCTGTGGGGGAGGGGTGGGGGGTGAGTGTTGGGTGTCCCTTGGGGGGTGTTGGGGGTCCTGGGGAGGGTGTTTGGGGTCCCAGGGGTGGTTTTGGGGTCCCAGGGGTGGTTTTGGGGTCCCAGGGGTGGTTTTGGGGTGTCCCAGGGGTTGTTTTTGGGGTGCCAGGGGTGGTTTTGGGGTCCCAGGGGTTGTTTTTGGGGTGCCAGGGGTGTGTTTGGGGTCCCAGGGGTGTGTTTGGGGTCCCAGGGGTGGTTTTGGGGTGTCCCAGGGGTTGTTTTTGGGATCCCAGGGGTGGTTTTGGGGTCCCAGGGGTTGTTTTTGGGGTGTCCCAGGGGTGGTTTTGGGATCCCAGGGGTTGTTTTTGGGATCCCAGGGGTGGTTTTGGGGTCCCAGGGGTTGTTTTTGGGGTGCCAGGGGTGTGTTTGGGGTCCCAGGGTTGGTTTTGGGGTGTCCCAGGGGTTGTTTCTGGGGTGCCAGGGGTGGTTTTGGGGTGTCCCAGGGGTGATTTTGGGGTCCCAGGGGTGGTTTTGGGGTGCCAGGGGTGTGTTTGGGATCCCAGGGGTGGTTTTGGGGTGTTCCAGGGGTGTGTTTGGGGTCCCAGGGGTGGTTTTGGGGTGTCCCAGGGGTTGTTTTTGGGATCCCAAGGGTGGTTTTGGGGTCCCAGGGGTTGTTTTTGGGGTGCCAGGGGTGTGTTTGGGGTCCCAGGGGTGGTTTTGGGGTGTCCCAGGGGTGGTTTTGGGGTGCCAGGGGTGTGTTTGGGGTCCCAGGGGTGGTTTTGGGGTCCCAGGCATTGTTTTTGGGGTCCCAGGGGTTGTTTTTGGGATCCCAGGGGTGGTTTTGGGGTCCCAGGGGTGGTTTTGGGGTGTCCCAGGGGTGTGTTTGGGGTCCCAGGGGTGGTTTTGGGGTGCCAGGGATGGTTTTGGGGTCCCAGGGGTGGTTTTGGGGTCCCAGGCGTTGTTTTTGGGGTCCCAGGGGTTGTTTTTGGGATCCCAGGGGTGGTTTTGGGGTCCCAGGGGTGGTTTTGGGGTGTCCCAGGGGTGTGTTTGGGGTCCCAGGGGTGGTTTTGGGGTGCCAGGGATGGTTTTGGGGTCCCAGGGGTGGTTTTGGGGTGTCCCAGGGGTTGTTTTTGGGGTCCCAGGGGTGGTTTTGAGGTCCCAGGGGTGTGTTTGGGGTCCCAGGGGTGTGTTTGGGGTCCCAGGGGTGGTTTTGGGGTGTCCCAGGGGTGGTTTTGGGGTGCCAGGGGTGTGTTTGGGGTCCCAGGGGTGGTTTTGGGGTGCCAGGGGTGGTTTTGGGGTCACCTTGTGCCTCAGGGCGCCGCTGTGCAGCTGGTGCAGCCGCAGGAACCGGTCGAGGCCGCAGGAGGCGACAAGCGGCAGCGCCGGGTGAGCGGCCAGGGAGCGGATGGACCCCCCGCTGCCCCTCAGGGCCCTCACCACCCGTCCTGGGGGGACAGGGGGGTCAGGGGGGTGACAGGGGTCTGGGGTACCCAAACAGACCCCTCAGGGCCCTCACCACCCGTCCTGGGGGGACAGGGGGGGTCAGGGGGGTGACAGGGGTCTGGGGTACCCAAACAGACCCCTCAGGGCCCTCACCACCCGTCCTGGGGGGACAGGGGGGTCAGGGGGGTGACAGGGGTCTGGGGTACCCAAACAGACCCCTCAGGGCCCTCACCACCCGTCCTGGGGGGACAGGGGGGCTCAGGGGGGTGACAGGGGTCTGGGGTACCCAAACAGACCCCTCAGGGCCCTCACCACCCGTCCTGGGGGGACAGGGGGGTCAGGGGGGTGACAGGGGTCTGGGGTACCCAGACAGACCCCTCAGGGCCCTCACCACCCGTCCTGGGAGGACAGGGGGGTCAGGGGGGTGACAGGGGTCTGGGGTACCCAGACAGACCCCTCAGGGCCCTCACCACCCGTCCTGGGGGGACAGGGGGGTCAGGGGGGTGACAGGGGTCTGGGGTACCCAAACAGACCCCTCAGGGCCCTCACCACCCGTCCTGGGGGGACAGGGGGGTCAGGGGGGTGACAGGGGTCTGGGGTACCCAAACAGACCCCTCAGGGCCCTCACCACCCGTCCTGGGGGGGACAGGGGGGTCTGGGGGTTCAGGGGGGTCACAGGGCCCAGACCACCCGCCCTGGGGGGCTCAGGGGGTCAGTGGGGCTGGGGAGGGTCAGGGGGTCCCGGGGGTGGAGGGGGGGTCAGGGAGTTGGGGGGGGTCTCACCCTTGCGCAGGTCGATCACGGCCAGTTCCCCCGGGCGCTGCCAACCAGCACGGAGCTGGGGGGGGGGGGGTGTGTCAGCACGGCCCAGTAACCCCCCAGTTCCCCCACCAGTACCCCCCCATCCCCCTATTACCCCACCAGATCCCCCCCATCCCCCCCAAATCTCCACCATCCCCCCCAGATCCCTCCATTCCCCCAAGCCCCCTCATCCCCCCCCATCCCCCCTATACCCCCCCCGTCCCCCCCAGTTCCCCCCATCCTCCCCAAAACCCCCCAGATCCCCCCCCAATACCCCCCCATCCCCCTATTACCCCCCAGATCCCCCCCATCCCTCCCAAATCTCCACCATTCCCCTGCCAACCCCCCCATCCCCTCCCAGTTCCCCCCTCTGATCCCCCCCAGTACACCCCACCCCCCCAGTTCCCCAGTCCCTCCCCAACATCCCCCCAGATCCCCCCCAATACCCCCCCATCCCCCTATTACCCCCCAGATCCCCCCCACCCCCCCAAATCTCCACCATCCCCCCCAGATCCCCCCATCCCCCCCCATCCCCCCTATACCCCCCAGTACCCCCCACCCCCCCCAGTTCCCCCATCCTCCCCCACATCCCCCCAGATCCCCCCTCAATACCCCCAGATCCCCCCATCCCCCCCAAATCTCCACCATCCCCCCCAGATCCCCCCATCCCCCCAAACCCCCTCATCCCCCCCCATCCCCCCTATACCCCCCCGTCCCCCCCGAGTTCCCCCCATCCCCCCCATCCTCCCCCAAATCCCCCTCATCCCCCCTATACCCCCCCCGTCCCCCCCATCCCCCCCCCCAGATCCCCCTCCATCCCCCCCCCCATCCCCCCCCCCCGCTCCCCCTCCCATCCGCCGCCCGGCCCCGCCCCCACTCACGTGCCGCCCGGCCCCGCCCCCAGGCAGGTCAGCGCCCCTTCCCCGGCCCCGCCCCGCCCCCACTCACGTGCCGCCCGGCCCCGCCCCCAGGCAGGTCAGCGCCCCCTCCCCGAAGCGCATGCGCAGCACGGGCCGGCGCCGCGGGCAGGACGGGTCATAGAGCCGGACCTGGGCCGGGGGCAGCGGCATCGGCACCGGGGCTCCCGGGGCTCCCGGGGCTCCCAGCGCCCCCCAGCGCCCCCCAGCGCCCCCCAGCGCCCCACAGCCCCTCCCAGCGCCCCACAGCCCCTCTCATTCCCCTCCCAGTGCTCCCAGTGCCCCTCCAGCCCCTCCCAGCGCCTCCCAGTGCCCCCCCAGCCCCTCCCAGTGCCTCCCAGTGCCCCCCAGCGCCCCACAGCCCCTCCCAGTGCCCCCCCAGCCCCTCCCAATCCCCTCCCAGTCCCTCCCAGCCCCTCCCAGTGCCTCCCAGTGCCCCCCAGCGCCCCACAGCCCCTCCCAGTGCCCCCCCAGCCCCTCCCAATCCCCTCCCAGTACCCCAACAGCCCCTCCCAGTGCCCCCACAGCCCCTCCCAGTGCCCCCCAGTGCCCCCTTAGCCCCTCCCAGTGCCCCCCCAGCCCCTCTCATTCCCCTCCCAGTCCCTCCCAGTCCCCTCCCAGCCCCTCCCAGTGCCTCCCAGTCCCCTCCCAATCCCCTCCCAGTGCCCCCCAGTCCCCTCCCAATCCCCTCCCAGTGCCCCTCCAGCCCCTCCCAGTGCCCCCCCAGCCCCTCCCAATCCCCTCCCAGTCCCTCCCAGCCCCTCCCAGTGCCTCCCAGTGCCCCCCAGCGCCCCACAGCCCCTCCCAGTGCCCCCCCAGCCCCTCCCAATCCCCTCCCAGTACCCCAACAGCCCCTCCCAGTGCCCCCACAGCCCCTCCCAGTGCCCCCCAGTGCCCCCTTAGCCCCTCCCAGTGCCCCCCCAGCCCCTCTCATTCCCCTCCCAGTCCCTCCCAGTCCCCTCCCAGCCCCTCCCAGTGCCTCCCAGTCCCCTCCCAATCCCCTCCCAGTGCCCCTCCAGCCCCTCCCACTGCCCCCCCAGCCCCCCTCATTCCCCTCCCAGTGCCCCTCCAGCCCCTCCCAGTGCCTCCCAGTGCCCCCCCAGTGCCTCCCAGCCCCTCCCAATCCCCTCCCAGTGCCCCTCCAGCCCCTCCCAGTGACCCCCCAGCCCCTCTCATTCCCCTCCCAGTGCTCCCAGTGCCCCTCCAGCCCCTCCCAGTGCCCCCCCAGCTCTTCCCAGTGCCCCTCCAGCCCCTCCCAGTGCCTCCCAGTGCCCCCCAGCGCCCCACAGCCCCTCCCAGCGCCCCCCCAGCCCCTCCCAGTGCCTCCCAGCCCCCCCCCGTGTCCCCTACCTCTCTGTGGGCGGTGCAGGTCACCACCCCCCCCCCCGCGGGCAGAAAGGCCACGTCCCGTTCCCAAACCGGCACCCGCAGCTCCAGCCAATCATTGCGCACCTGCGGGATGACGTCATCAGACGAGCCCCGCCCCCCCCCCCCGCCCCCCCCGCCTCCCCCACTCCCCTCCCATCCCCCCCCCCCCCAAACACCCTCACCCAGTAACCCCCCCAGTGACCCCACTAACCATCCCAGTGTCCCCAGTAACCCTCCCAGTGCCCCCCAGTAACCCCCCCCCAGTACCACCAGTATCTCCCCCAGTATCCCCATTAACCTCCCCAGTTTCCCCCAGTGCCCCCCATTATCCCCAGTAACCCCCCCCAGTACCACCAGTATCTCCCCCCAGTATCCCCATTAACCTCCCCAGTTTCCCCCAGTGCCCCCCAGTATCCCCCCCATTATCCCCAGTAACCCCCCCAGTGCCCCCTCCCAGCATCCCCCCCCTTAGCCCCCCCCAACCCCCATCCCCCCTCTGCCCCCCACCCCTCCCTACCCCCCCTGTCCCCCCCCCACCCCCCCATATCCCTCCCCCAGCCCCCAACCCCCACCCCCCCACAGCCCCCCCCAGCCCCCTCATATCCCTCCCCACAGCCCCCCCACCCCCCTTAGCCCAACCCCCAGCCCCCCTGCCCCCCAGCCCCCACCCCCAGCCCCCCCACCCCCCATCCCTCCCCCCAGCCCCCCTTAGCCCCACCCCCAGCCCCCCCACCCCCAGCCCCCCTTAGCCCCAACCCCCACCCCCAGTCCCCCCCACCCCCCCATATCCCTCCCCACAGCCCCCAACCCCCAGCCCCCCCACACCCTCCCGACCCCCCCACCCCCAGCTCCCCCTACCCCCACCGCCCCCCCCCCACCCCCCCCCCACCCCCCACCCCCCCATCCCTCCCCCAGCCCCCCTTAGCCCCAACCCCCACAGCCCCACAGCCCCCTCCCAGCCCCCCCATATCCCTCCCCCCAGCCCCCCACCCCCAGCCCCCCCACACCCTCCCGACCCCCCCACCCCCAGCCCCCCTTAGCCCCAACCCCCACCCCCCCATCCCTCCCCCCAGCCCCCCAGCCCTCCCCCCAGCCCCCCTTAGCCCCACCCCCCACAGCCCCACAGTCCCCCCCACCCCCCCATATCCCTCCCCCCAGCCCCCCAACCCCAGCCCCCCTTATCCCCAACCCCCACCCCCCCCACAGCCCCCCCAGCCCCCCATATCCCTCCCCACAGCCCCCCCACCCCCCTTAGCCCAACCCCCAGCCCCCCACACCCTCCCGACCCCCCATCTCCAGCCCCCCCCCCAACCCCCCCCCCCCCCCCCACCCCCCATCCCTCCCCCAGCCCCCCTTAGCCCCAACCCCCACAGCCCCACAGCCCCCCCAGCCCCCCCATATCCCTCCCCCCAGCCCCCCACCCCCAGCCCCCCCACACCCTCCCGACCCCACCCCCAGCCCCCCTTAGCCCAACCCCCACCCCCCCCACAGCCCCCCAGCCCCCCCATATCCCTCCCCACAGCCCCCCCACCCCCCTTAGCCCAACCCCCAGCCCCCCACACCCTCCCGACCCCCCACCCCCAGCCCCCCTTAGCCCCAACCCCCCCCCCCAGTCCCCCCCCACCCCCCCATCCCTCCCCCCAGCCCCCCTTAGCCCCACCCCCCCATCCCCCCCAGCCCCTCCCCCCCTCACGTTCTTGGCGCGGAACAGCGGCTCCTGGGGCCGCTCCAGGTCCCAGAGCTTGAGCGGGTTCTCCCGCCCCCCTGTCGCGATACGCTGCGGCCGGGCCGGGTCCTGCCTCATGCAGCACAACCCCTCCCCCGCCTCCAGCTCCGTCTGCGGAGGGGGAGACAGACCGTGTTTATGTCGCGATAGGCACCCGCGTATCGCGATAGGCACCTCCAGATCGTGATAGGCACCCTTATATTGTAATACACACGCTCTTCTCTAGCTATCGCGTGATAGACAGGCAGGTCCCTATCACGACAGGCACTCCCCCACTGGGGATCGACACCTCTCCCCCCTCCCCCAGCAATGGTCCCTATCGCGATAGATACTCCCCATAGATAGACGCCCCCACATAGACACGCGCCGCCGCCCCCTCAATAGACAAACCCAACCCCCAGAAACGCCCCTATCGTGACAGACCTGCTCTCCCTCGCGATAGACACCCCCCTCATCACGCCATGCTCCTATCGCGATAAACGCCCAAGGCTATAAGCAAACTCACCCCACCAAGATACAAACACAGAAACCCCTATCGTGACAGACATGCCCCCAAAATGGATGGACACGCCCCCCGTGATAGACACACATCCTGTGATAAACACACCTCTATCGCGATACAGAGACACACACAGATCTACTTCCCTCGATATACACCCAGTTGCGATAGCCACTATCGCGACAGGCACGCCCCCCATCGGCAGACATACCTCTATTATAACCGATATACCCCCATAGCAGACACACCTATCGTGATAGAGACACCCTCCGTGACAAGACACACACCCTTCCGCGCAACAAGCAAGCCCCATCCACGGTCATATCGCGACAGACCCGCCTCCCCCTCCCTCCGCGATAGACACGCCCCCCAGGCATCCACACCCCCTCATCTCAGCACACGCGGCCCCTATCGCGACACAACCCCCTATATCGCGACACAACCCCCTATATCGCGACACAGACTCACATTTTCCGCCTCATCATCCCTCCAGACCTTGACGAGCCCGGATTCCACGCACGTGACGATGGCGCTGGGGAGGTGGGGGAGGGGGCCGGTTGGGGTTGGGGAGGGGAAGGGGGGTGCGACCCCCCTCCCCCCTCCTTTCCCCTCCCCACCCCGATACCTGCCGTATGTCGCGATACCGCAGAAGGGGCCCCGCCCGCCGGGGCAGCGGCGCGAGCGGGTGAAGCGCTTGGTGTCGGTGTCGAACACCCGGACGTAGCGATCGCGACAGCCCAGGAGCAGCTACGGGGGGAGGGGGAGGGGGAGGGGGAGGGGAACCGGTAGCTCCGGTCCCGCCCCCCCCCCCCCAACCCCCCCCCACCCCCCGGTACCGGTTGTACCTCGGTCTCACCGGGGCCGCCCCAGCACATGGCGGCGGCGGCGCAGTCGCGGCTCAAAGCGGGGCCGGGGGTGAAGTTGGCGGCGCGTTGGGCCGTGAGGTTGATGCCTGGGGGGGGGGGGGGGGGGGGCCGGTTACCGGGGGGCCCGGTTACCGGGGGGGGGACCCCACCCCCTTAACCCCCTCAGGAAGCGGCTGCTAGCCCCCCCCCCGCCCCCCCCGCTTCACCTTTGAGCGCCCCGGTCTCAGCGCCCACCCAGAGGTGGAAACGCGGCTCCATAACGGGCTCCCGGTTACCGGTAGGAGCGGAGGGGAATGGTGCCCGTGCGTGAGGCCGAGGGAGGAAGCGGAAGCGGAGAAGAGCGGAAGTCAAAGGTGGCGGCGTGAAAAAGGTCCCGCCCGCCCGAAGTTTAAAGGCGAGCGGATGCGATGGGAGGAGTGAAAAAAGGTCCCGGAGGTGGATGGCTGCTAAGGAGGAAGCGGAAGTGGTTGGGAGGCGGCGTGAAAAAGGTCCCCGGGGGGGGGGGGGTGCGAGCGATGTGGGGAGGAGCGAAAAAAGTCGCGGGGTCGCGTATAAAGGTGACGCGGCTTAAGGCCACGCCCCCAGAGGATGTTCCAAGCAGCTGATTGGCTGTCTCAGCATATCCTGTAGCCCGCTTGCCTTGTGTCCAATCAGATCCCAGAGCTTCTGCCCCTTGGCCCCGCCCCTTCCCTTTGCCCCGCCCCCTCCCCTTTGACCCCGCCCCCTTTGAGTCAAAGCCACACGTGTGTTTCGTTTATCGTCACGAGATTTTATTCATATCGCGATAGCGCCGCGAGGCGACCGGACTCCAGAAGCGCTGGGGGGGGGGGGAGGGAAGGAAAGGAGTGACAGTGAGTGATTGACAGTGCCAAGCCCCGCCCCCTCCCCGGTTTCCCCCCCCCCCCGGAGCCTCAGCAGAACCGGTCGCTCACGGGACTCGCTCTGGGGCGGTTTCTCCTCATCCTCGGCCCCCGGGGGGACCCCCACCCCAAAAACCACCTCCAAGCCCCCCCCCCCCCCAGACTCACCTCCGGGCACGAGACCTGGGGGAGACAAAGGGGGAGGGGGTCAGAGGGTTCCCCCCCCCCCCCCGAACCCCTGTACCCCCACCAAACCCCACCCGGTGCCCCCCCCCGAGCCCCTCTACCCCCCCAAAACCTCACCCGGTGCTCCCCACCCCAAAACCCCTGTACCCCCCTAAGCCCCCTCCCGGTGCCCCCCCCCCAGAGCCCCTGTACCCCCCCAAACCCCCCCAGTGCCCCCCCCCCAGAGCCCCTGTACCCCCCCAAACCCCCCCAGTGCTCCCCTCCAGAGCCCCTGTACCCCCCCAAACCCCCCCGGTGCCCCCCCTAGAGCCCCTGTACCCCCCCAAACCCCCCCCATCTCTCAGGTGTTCAGGTGTTTTCAGGGGGTTCAAAGTGAGCTAGTGACATCATCACCGAAATGGGGGGGGCTCTGACATCACGGGGGGGGGGGACACAAACCTGGTGCCCACCTCACCGTGGCTGCAGCCCATCACCTGCGGGGGGGTCAGGGAGAAGGGGGGGGGGGTCAGGGGACCCTAAAAAGGGGAGCTGAGGTCACCCCCTCCCCCCTCGGGTCAGGTGCTGGGTGTCAGCAGCGTGCTCAGCCGAACGAGATTCATTGTGACGTCATCACACCCGGGGGGGGGGACAGCTGAGCCCCCCCAGTACCCCCCACGCCACCCCAATACCCCCCATCCCCCTATTACCCCCCAGATCCCCCCCACCCCCCCAAATCTCCACCATCCCCCCCAAATCACCTCAATTCCCGCCAAACCCCCCATCCTCTCCCAGTTCCCCCCGATCCCCCCAGTACCCCCCATCTCCCCCCAGCTCCCCCATCCTCCCCCACATCCCCCCAGATCCCCCCATCCCCCTATTACCCCCCAGATCCCCCCATCCCCCCCAAATCTCCACCATCCCCCCAGATCCCCCCATTCCCCTGCCAACCCCCCCAGCCCCTCCCAGTTCCCCCTCTGACCCCCCCAGTACCCCCCATCTCCCCCCAGTTCCCCCATCCTCCCCACATCCCCCCAGATCCCCCAATACCCCCATCCCCCTATTACCCCCCAGATCCCCCCACCCCCTATTACCCCCAGATCCCCCCACCCCCCAAATCCCCCCAAACCCATCCCCTCCCAGTTCCCCCTCTGATCCCCCCAGTACCCCCCACGCCCCCCCATCCCCTCCCAGTTCCCCCCCCCGATCCCCCCCAGTACCCTCCACGCCCCCCCAGTTCCCCCTGCTGAGCCCCCCCCTCCCGAGATCCCCCAACCCACCTAAAAGGCACCCCCCCCCCCAAAACCCACCTGGGGGGGATCTCAAACCCTCCAAAGACCTAATAACCCCCCCCAGGGGACCTCAAAACCCCCTGAGACCCCCCCAAATCCTCCAGAACCCCCCCAACCCCCCCAGGAACTTTAAACCCCCCAAAAATTCCACTAGACCCCCCCCCCCAAATCAACCCAACGAGCCCCTAAACCCCCCCCGACCCCACCAGGGGCATTAAAATCCACACACCCCCCCCCCCCCAAGGATTCCACGCCCCCCTCTACAACCCCCCCAACCCCAGTCCGAGCCCCCCAACTCCAGTCCAAGCCCCCCACACCCAGGGGCTTCAAAGCCCCTTTAGCCCCCCCCCCGCCCAAGCCCCCCCCCAATAACAAGGGGGTCACTCACCTCACTCTGCATCCTTCAGCGACCCCCCCTGTGATTAAACAGGAGTTATAAGATGATATCCCACCCCCCACCCCCCCCACGGGATCCCAGCCCCCCCACACCCCCCACCCCCCACCCCCCCCATGGGATCCCAGCCCCCCCACACCCCCCACCCCCCACCCCCCCCATGGGATCCCAGCCCCCCCACACCCCCCACCCCCCACCCCCCCCATGGGATCCCAGCCCCTCCCATGGGATCCCAGCCCCCCCACACCCCATCCCACCCCCCGCCCCCCACCCCCCCCATGGGATCCCAGCCCCTCCCATGGGATCCCAGCCCCCCCCCCCACACCCCCCCACGGGATCCCAGCCCCCCCACACCCCATCCCACCCCCCCCCATGGGATCCCAGCCCCCCCCCCCACACCCCCCCACGGGATCCCAGCCCCCCCACACCCCATCCCACCCCCCACCCCCCCATGGGATCCCAGCCCCTCCCATGGGATCCCAGCCCCCCCACACCCCATCCCACCCCCCCATGGGATCCCAGCCCCCCCCCCCCCCACACCCTCCCATGGGATCCCAGCCCCCCCACACCCCATCCCACCCCCCAACCCCCCCATCCCCCCCCATGGGATCCCAGCCCCCCCCCCCACGGGACCCCGGCCCCCTCAGACCGTCCACTCGGGACAGGGTGTCGTTCCCATCCCCCCCCGGCCCCAGTGGGTTCAACCTTGGGCAGGTTCTGGGGATACTGGGGGGGGGTCAGACACGTGGGGGTTTCCTCATGGGGGGCCACGGGGTGGGGGGGGGGGGCTGGGGACTTACCGGGGTCTCAAAAGGAGAAGCAACGAGCTGGGGGGGGGAAAGAGATAAGAGGCTGGGGTGAGGTGAGGATAGGGATATGGGGTCCCCCCAAAAGATAAAGAGGGGGTGACCCCCCCCCCAAATCCGATCAGGGCTTTGGTAACTGGGAGCTGCCACGGGGATGGTCCAGCCCGGGGGTGTCATCACTTCGGGGGGCGGGGGGGGATAGGAGGATGGGGGGGGTGTATGGGGGGGATAGGAGGATGGGGGGGTGTATGGGAGGGGTAGGAGGATGGGGGGGTGTATGGGGGGGATAGGAGGATGGGGGGGTGTATGGGGGGGATAGGAGGATGGGGGGTGTATGGGGGGAGGGGGGGCTCACCTGAGTGCTGGGGGGTTGGTCTGAGTTCCATCCAGGCAGTTTTAGGGGGGCATCACGTCATTCCCCCATCGGTGGCAGCTGCAGGAAGGGGGACGATGACGAGTTGGGGGGGGGGGTAAAGGGGTTGGGGGGGCAAGAAGCCCCCCCTCCACGCGGCTCTCAGAGAGTGGGTAGCATCATGGGGCTCAGCCATATGCTTGTCCTTGGAGCTCCTCACTGAGCCGGGGGGGCTGGGATCATGGGGGGGGGTTCAGGGCTGGCATCATGGGGGGAGGGGGGTTCAGGGCTGGGATCATGGGGGGAGGGGGGTTCAGGGCTGGGATCATGGGGGAGGGGGTTCAGGGCTGGGATCATGGGGGGAGGGGGTTCAGGGCTGGCATCGTGGGGGAGGGGGGTTCAGGGCTGGGATCGTGGGGGGGGGTTCGGGGCTGGGATCGTGGGGGGGGGGTTCGGGGCTGGGATCGTGGGGGGGGTTCGGGGCTGGCATCGTGGGGGGGTTCGGGGCTGGCATCGTGGGGGGGGTTCGGGGCGGATCGTGGGGGTTCGGGGCTGGCATCGTGGGGGGGGGGTCAGGGCTGGCATCGTGGGGGGGGGGTCAGGGCTGGCATCGTGGGGGTTCGGCTGGGATCATGGGGGGGTTCAGCCCCCTCCGGGCTCACCTGAGGCGCAGGTTTTGCTGTGCCACCCCATCCCTAATCAAAGGATTTAAGTCATAAACTCAGTTTTAGGAGGACGGCCCCGTGTTGAGCTCCCCTCCTGGAGATCTAGAACCTTCCTCCCCCCTTTCCAGGAGCCTCTCAGAACCTGAGGAAAGGGGTTTTTCCTCACCGGGTTATCGGTAAGAGAGAGTTCGGGGGGATCATCCCAGGGGCCCCCCAGGGAGGGAGGAGAGATGGAGGCAGCAGGCAGGGGGAAGGGCCGGGCAGGGGGGGACTCACCTGGGTCGGGTCTGGAAGAGCCTGAGGGAGGAACAAAGGAGGAGAGGGTTAAAACAGGGATGGGGAGCCCGGGGCTGCTCTCCCTCCAAGCCCCCCCGGGGCTGCTCTCCCTCCAAGCCCCCCGGGGCTGCTCCCCTCAAGCCCCCCCGGGGCTGCTCTCCTCCAAGCCCCCCGGGGCTGCTCTCCCTCAAGCCCCCCGGGGCTGCTCTCCCTCCAAGCCCCCCCGGGGCTGCTCTCCCTCCAAGCCCCCCCGGGGCTGCTCTCCCTCCAAGCCCCCCCGGGGCTGCTCTCCCTCCAAGCCCCCCCCCAGGGGGCTCCAAACCCCCCCTCAGAGACGCTTCGAGGCTGCTTCACTCCGCGGTCCGAACAGGTCTGTGAGCGGGCTCATCACGGGGGGCTTCTTGCCCCCCCCCCCCCCACCCCATCACCCCCCCCATGATCCCAGCCCCGAACCCCCTCCCCCCCATGATCCCAGCCCTGAACCCCCCTCCCCCCATGATCCCAGCCCTGAACACCCCCCACGATCCCAGCCCCGAACCCCCCTCCCTCCCATGATCCCAGCCCCGAACCCCCTCCCCCCATGATCCCAGCCCTGAACCCCACTCCCCCCTATAATCCCAGCCCTGAACCCCACTCCCCCCATAATCCCAGCCCTGAACCCCCCTCCCCCTATGATCCCAGCCCTGAACGCCCCCCTCATGATCCCAGCCCCGAACCCCCTCCCCCCATGATCCCAGCCCTGAACCCCCCCTCGATCCCAGCCCTGAAACGCCCCCCCCCATGATCCCAGCCCCGAACCCCCCCCATGATCCCAGCCCCGAACCCCCCCCCCCCCGGCTCAGTGAGGAGCTCCAAGGACAAGCATATGGCTGAACCCCATGATGCTACCCACTCTCTGAGAGCCGCGTTGGGGGGTGGGAGGGGCTTCTTGCCCCCCCCAACCCCTTTACCCCCCCCCCAACTCGTCATTGTCCCCCTTCCTGCAGCTGCCACCGATGGGGGAATGACGTGATGCCCCCCTAAAACTGCCTGGATGGAACTCAGGCCACCCCCCAGCACTCAGGTGAGCCCCCCCCTCCTCCCAACACCCCCCATCCTCCTATCCCCCCCATACACCCCCCTACCCTCCTATCCCCCCCATACGCCCCCTCATCCTCCTATCCCCCCCCCATACCCCTCCCCTATCCTCCTATCCCCCCCATACACCCCCCCATCCTCCTATCCCCCCCATACACCCCCCCATCCTCCTATCCCCCCCCATACACCCCCCCATCCTCCTATCCCCCCCCATCCTCCTATTCCCCCCTCCAACACCCCCGCTATCCTCCTACCCACCCCCCCATCCCCCTCCCAGCTCCACCCGAGCTCACCCGCGGAGGCGGCTCAAAATGGCCGCGGCACCGCCGGCCGCGCCCTTATATAGCAGGACGGGAGCTCCGCGCATGCGCAGACGCCGAGCACCGCCCCCCCGCTCCGCTACTGCGCATGTGCGTGAGGGGAGGGGGGGCAAGGCGGGAAAGGGAGAAGGCGCGTGTAGCGGGGGGGGGGCACGAATTAACGAGAGTTAACGTTGATTAACGCTAATTATTGCCTCAGGAGCCTGTCGGCTTTGTCCCACCCGGCTCCTCCGCCCCTTTTCGCGCGTTAAACTCGCTCCCAGAACTAAAGCAAGCGGGGAGGAGGCGCGGCTACGGCTCGGTGGGCGGGGCTATGTAGATCGCCGTGCTCTGATTGGCTGCGGAGATGCTAATGACGCTCCAGGGCCAATGGGAGCTGTGCGGGAGGGGCGGCGCTCGCCGAGGCTCGGAGCCGGCGGCGGGTTCGGCCCTACAGCCCGGATGGGTCTGGAAACGTCAATAAAACGAGAGCCCAGGGGGTTCTTTGGGGGAAGGGGCGGGGCTGAGGTGGCCCCCCCCCCCCCACCCCTCGCCGCTCCCGAGTGACAAGCGATTAGGTTTGACGCGAGCGTCGGGGTGTTCCCGCCCGCTCCCGCCTCAGCGCAAAATGGCGACGGGCGGGAAAGCGAGGTGGGGGAGATCCACCAATGGGAATGCAGCTTCTCCCCGCGTCGCTAGGCGGAACCTTGCCAAGCCCCGCCCCTCTCGCTTTCGGATTGGGCGGAGCCCGGCCAATGAGAAAAACCCGCGCGTGAGAGGAGAGCGGAGAATGGGGGGGGGGCGGGGGGGGGGGGGGGGTTGGTTCTGGCGGAGCGAGGCGGGAAGGCCCCGCGGGAAAGCGGCGAGGGTCGCTGCGCATGCGCCCTGCGAGGAGCGGGGGGAGGGAGGGGGAGAGGCGGAGGTGGTAATGCGCATGCTCTGTAAGCATAGCGGGAGGGGAGAAGGCGGGCTGAGGTACTGCGCATGCGCTCCGAGAGAAGCGGGAGGGGGAGGTGGTGGACGGCGTTGCGCGGCTCCGCGCATGCGTTGTGTGTGAGGCGGGAGGTGGTGGGGGGAGAAGTCGGTGTGCAGCACTGCGCATGCGCGCTGGCCGACGCGGGAGGGGGACAAGGCGGGGTGAGGCACCGCGCATGCGCAGCGAGGAGGGCGGGGAAGCGGCGGGCCAGGCCGCGCATGCGCCCTGGAGGCGGGCGGGAGGGGGAAGGCGGTGGCGGCGCCTGCGCGGAAGCTGCCGGGGGCGTCGTGAGGCGGCGGCGGCGGCGGCAGCGGCGGCGGGTGGCGGCGGCCGCGGGGGGGGAGGGAAATAGACGCGCTCCGGGGCCTTTGGTGCGAGCGGGTCGGCGAGGCGGGCGGGCGGCGGGGCGGGAGGGCTGGGCCCGGCCCGGCCCGCGGCGCTCGCTCCCCCACCCCCTTCCTCCTCCTCCTCCTCCTCCTCCTCCTCCTCCCGTCCCTCTCCCCGCTCCGTCCGGCCTCTCCGGCCGCGGCCTTTCCCGCGCTAGGCCCCGCCTCTCCTTCCTTCCCTCCCTCCTTCCCTTCCCCCCTCCCCGCCCCTTCCCCAGCGCGGGGCCTAGGCCCGACCCCCGCCGCCGCCGCCGCCTCTCCCGCCTCGCCGCCTCTCCGCTCTCCTTCGCTTCCGCTTCCCTTCCCTTTCCCCCCCCCCTTCCCCTCTTCCCCCCTCCCCTCCCCCTCCCCCTTCCCCCTTTCCCTTCTCCCCGCCGCCGCCGCCGCCGCCGCCGCCGCCGCCATGGACGTGAAGCGGCTGAAGGTGACCGAGCTGCGGGCCGAGCTCGGCCGCCGCGGCTTGGATTCCCGCGGCCTGAAGGTGGAGCTGGCGCAGCGGCTCCAGGAAGCTTTAGACGCCGAAATGTTGGCGGCCGGACCGGAGGAAGGAGGTCAGACCGCAACCGGGGCCTGTACCGGGGAAGCCGGGCCCGCTGGTGGGCCAGCCGCTCGCCGGCACGGCGGGGAGGAGGAGGAGGAAGAGGAGGAAGAGGAGGAGGAGGAAGAGGAGGAGGAGGAGGAAGATGAGGAAGCGCTTTTAGCCGATGAGGAAGAAGCGGCGCCGGGGGGAACGGCGGCCGCGCCGGTTCCTGGTGAGGAGGAGGCGGCTCAGCCCGGCCCCGCTGAGGAAGAAGAAGAGGAGGAGGAGGAGGAGGAAGAAGAAGAAACGGCGGCCGAAGGGGAGGAAGAAGAACCCGCCGAGGTTGAACAACAACAACAACAAGAAGCGGCGGCTCCGGGCCAACAAGAGCAGCCGGTTGGGGAACCGCAGCCTGAAGGGTCCGAAAGCGGCGGCGGCGTGAACGGAGCCGAGAGGCCGCAGGAGGAAGGACCCAGCGGGGACGAGGCCGCCGCCGCCGCCGAGGCCAAGGACGAGGCAGCCCAGGGCGGTGAGTCGGAACGGACCCCTCCCCCCCTTTCCCCTTCTCTCCCCCCTTTCCCTTCTCTCCCCCTTTCCCCTTCTCTCCCCCTTTCCCCTTCTCTCCCCCCTTTCCCCTTCTCTCCCCCTTTCCCCTTCTCTCCCCCCTTTCCCTTCTCTCCCCCCCTTCTCTCCCCCCTTTCCCTTCTCTCCCCCCTTTCCCCTTCTCTCCCCCCTTTCCCCTTCTCTCCCCCCTTTCCCCTTCTCTCCCCCCTTTCCCCTTCTCTCCCCCCTTTCCCCTTCTCTCCCCCCTTTCCCCTTCTCTCCCCCCTTTCCCCTTCTCTCCCCCCTTTCCCCTTCTCTCCCCCCTTCCCCTTCTCTCCCCCTTTCCCCTTCTCTCCCCCCTTTCCCCTTCTCTCCCCCCTTTCCCTTCTCTCCCCCCTTTCCCCTTCTCTCCCCCCTTTCCCCTTCTCTCCCCCCCTTTCCCCTTCTCTCCCCCCCTTTCCCCTTCTCTCCCCCTTTCCCCTTCTCTCCCCCCTTTCCCCTTCTCTCCCCCTTTCCCCTTCTCTCCCCCCTTTCCCCTTCTCTCCCCCCTTTCCCCTTCTCTCCCCCCTTTCCCCTTCTCTCCCCCCTTTCCCCTTCTCTCCCCCCTTTCCCCTTCTCTCCCCCCTTTCCCCTTCTCTCCCCCCTTTCCCCTCCCTATCCCGGGTTCTCCCCCTCCCTAAACCCCTTCTCCCCCCCCCGGAGGGGTGCCCAGGGCCGCTCACACACCTTTAGAACCCCCAAAACAGCGCTTGGGAACGTTCCCATTTTGCTTTTTAATTCAAGGAGACCCCAATTTTGGGGTTTTTTTACCCCAAAAAGTGGCCATTGGAGCTGGGGGCAGGTTCCTCCCCACGGAGGTGGTGGAAGAAGAGGAGGAGGAGGA
Organism: Hypotaenidia okinawae; assembly: GCA_027925045.1. Classification (NCBI taxonomy): domain Eukaryota; kingdom Metazoa; phylum Chordata; class Aves; order Gruiformes; family Rallidae; genus Hypotaenidia; species Hypotaenidia okinawae. The sequence goes on along the minus strand of BSDF01000044.1, from coordinate 289,241 downwards.
GGAGGAGGTGGTGGTTTCTGTTTCCCAACCGCTTTCCAGGGGGGAAGACCCCAACCCCCCTCCAAAACCCACCCCCTAAATCTCCCTTTTACCCCAAAAAATCACCAAGAAAAAGTTAAATTCGAGTTTTTTCTCTCATTTCCACTCAACTTCCCCTCGTTTAATCATCTCTGCCTCCCGGGATGCACGGGAGGAGCCGGGTTTCTCCCTAATTAACTCTCTAATTAACGGGCAGCTCGTCTTTTCTTCGTTGCTAATTAACCCCCCCCCCCCCAGCTCTGGTTTCCTCCCGAATCCACGTGGAATTTGGGGGTTTTTACAAGTTTTTTAGCACTTTGGGAGGTTTTTTCTTCTCTTTCTCCCGGTTTCACCTCAGCGTGGGCACGTGGAGCCGGAACCCCCCCCCAATAAACCCCCCTTAACCCCCCCCAAACCCCTCCTTAACCCCCCCAAACCCCTCCTTAGCCCCCCCAATAAACCCCCCTTAGCCCCCCCCATAAACCCCCCTTAGCCCCCCCCATAAACCCCCCTTAGCCCCCCCCATAAACCCCCCTTAGCCCCCCCCATAAACCCCCCTTAGCCCCCCCCCATAAACCCCCCTTAGCCCCCTCCCCCATAAACCCCCCTTAGCCCCCCCATAAACCCCCCTTAGCCCCCCCCATAAACCCCCCTTAGCCCCCCCCATAAACCCCCCTTAGCCCCCCCCCATAAACCCCCTTAGCCCCCCCCCATAAACCCCCCTTAGCCCCCCCCATAAACCCCCTTAGCCCCCCCATAAACCCCCCTTAGCCCCCCCCATAAACCCCCTTAGCCCCCCCCATAAACCCCCCTTAGCCCCCCCCCATAAACCCCCCTTAGCCCCCCCCATAAACCCCCCTTAGCCCCCCCATAAACCCCCCTTAGCCCCCCCCATAAACCCCCCTTAGCCCCCCCCATGAACCCCCCTTAGCCCCCCCCATGAACCCCCCTTAGCCCCCCCCCATGAACCCCCCTTAGCCCCCCCCCATGAACCCCCCTTAGCCCCCCCCATGAACCCCCCTTAGCCCCCCCCCATGAACCCCCCTTAGCCCCCCCCCCCATGAACCCCCCTTAGCCCCCCCCCCATGAACCCCCCTTAGCCCCCCCCCCATGAACCCCCCTTAGCCCCCCCATGAACCCCCCTTAGCCCCCCCCCATGAACCCCCCAACGCCCCCGAACCCCCCTCAGCCCCCCCAAACCCCCCTTAAACCCCCACATCCCCCTTTAGCCCCCCCAAAAACGTTCATTAAACTTCAGAACCCCCCTTACTCCCCCCCCCCAACCCCCCGTACTCCCCCCCCCCCCAACCCCCCGTACTCCCCCCCCCCCAACCCCCCCGTACTCCCCCCTTAACCCCCCCAAACGCCCCTTTACCCCCCCAAACCCTCCTTAACCCCCCCCCCAAACGCCCCTTTACCCCCCCAGCCCCCCCTTACCCCTCCTGAAGCCCCCAAATCCCCTTTAACCCTTTCCAAGCCCCTTCTAACCGTCCCTAAATCGCCCTTAACCCCCCCGAATCCCATCAACGCCCCCCCAAATACCCCTTTACCCCCCAAATACCCCTTTACCCCCCCAAACCCTCCTTAACCCCCCCCCAAACGCCCCTTTACCCCCCTAACCCCCTGCCCCCCCAGGGGAGGCTGAGGCCCCGTCCCAGGCAGCGGGCTCGGAGGGGGACGGGGAGCGCCGCGGGGTGAAGCGCCAGCGCCCCTTTCCCCCCCCAAACGCCCCTTTCCCCCCCCCAAACGCCCCTTTCCCCCCCCAAACGCCCCTTCCCCCCCCAAACGCCCCTTTCCCCCCCAAACGCCCCTTTCCCCCCCCAAACCCTCTTTAACCCCCCCCAAACGCCCCTTAACCCCCCCAGCCCCCCCTTACCCCTCCTGAAGCCCCCAAATCCCCTTTAACCCTTTCCAAGCCCCTTCTAACCGTCCCTAAATCGCCCTTAACCCCCCGAATCCCATCAGCGCCCCCCAAATACCCCTTTACCCCCCCAAATACCCCTTTACCCCCCCAAACCCTCCTTAACCCCCCCCAAACGCCCCTTTACCCCCCTAACCCCCTGCCCCCCCAGGGGAGGCTGAGGCCCCGTCCCAGGCAGCGGGCTCGGAGGGGGACGGGGAGCGCCGCGGGGTGAAGCGCCAGCGCCCCTTTACCCCCCCCAAACGCCCCTTTACCCCCCCCAAACCCTCCTTAACCCCCCCCAAACGCCCCTTAACCCCCCCAGCCCCCCCTTACCCCTCCTGAAGCCCCCAAATCCCCTTTAACCCTTTCCAAGCCCCTTCTAACCGTCCCTAAATCGCCCTTAAACCCCCCGAATCCCATCAACGCCCCCCAAATACCCCTTTACCCCCCAAATACCCCTTTACCCCCCCAAGCGCCCCTTCACCCCCCTAACCCCCTTCCCCTGCCCCCCCCAGGGGAAGCTGAGCCCCCAGCCCAGGCAGCGGGCTCGGAGGGGGACGGGGAGCGCCGCGGGGTGAAGCGCCAGCGCGACGAGAAGGACGAGCACGGCCGAGCCTACTACGAGTTCCGGGAGGAGGCCTACAACAGCCGGTACGGCTTGGGGGGGGGGGCTTCTGGGGGGATTTGGGGGGGGGGAAGGCACAAGGGTCTCCCCTCAACCTACCCCCCTTCGTGCCTTCACCTAGATCCAAGTCGCCGCCGCCGCCCGAAGAGGAACCGCGGGAGGAGGATGATGAGACCGCGGTCATCCTCGATACCTGTACGGGTTTGGGGGGGTTTGGGGAGGGTTGGGGGGTTTGGGGAGGGTTGGGGGGTGTGGGGAGGGTTGAGGGGGGCGTGGGGAGGGATCTAGGGATGGTTTGGGGGACTTAGAGAGAGTTTAGGGGGCTGAGGGGGGTTAAGGGGGTTTGGGGGGTTAAGGGGGGTTTGGAGGGGGTTAAGGGGGTTTGGAGGGGGTTAAGGGGGGTTTGGGGGGGTTAAGGGGGGTTTGGGGGGGTTAAGGGGGATTTGGGGGGTGATGGGATTCAGGGGTTTAAGGAGCAATGGGGGCGGGGCGGGGGTGGGTTAAGGGGGGTTTGGGGGAGTTAAGGGGGATTCTGAAGTTTAAGGAACGTTTTTGGGGGGGCTAAGGAGCGTTTTGGGGGGGTTAAAGGGTATTTGGGGGGGTTAAAGGGTATTTGGGGGGTAAGGGGGTGTTAAGGAGGGGTTTGGGGGATTAGGGGGTGATGGGGTTAAGGGGGACTTGGGGGTTAAAGGGTGTGGGGTGGTTTAAGGGGGGCTTGGGGGAGTTTTTTGGGGGGTATTCTGAAAGGCTTAGGGGTTTGGGGGGCTTCTGAGAGGGTTAGGGGGTTTAGGGGTTCTGAGGAGTTTTTTGCGGGGGGTTAGGGGGTGTTTGGGGGTTCAGAGGAGGTTTGGGGGGGTTAGGGGGTTCAGAGGAGGTTTTGGGGATTCCTAGAGGGTTAGGGGGTTGGGGGGGGGCTATGGAGGGATTTAGGGAGTTTTTGGGGGGTTCTGAAAGGGTTAAAGGTTTTGGGGGCTTCGAGAGGGTTAGGGGGTTCAGGGGGTTCTGAGGAGTTTTTTGGGGGTGTTTGGGGGTTCAGAGGAGGTTTGGGGGATTCCTGGAGGGTTAGGGGGTGTTTGGGGGGATCTGGGGGGATTTAGGGAGTTTTTTGGGGGGTTCTGAAAGAGTTAAAGGTTTTGGGGGGCTTCTGAGAGGGTTAGGGGGTTCAGGGGGTTCTGAGGAGTTTTTGGGGGGGTTAGGGGGGTGTTTGGGGGTTCAGAGGAGGTTTGGGGGATTCCTGGAGGGTTAGGGGGTGTTTGGGGGGATCTGGGGGGATTTAGGGAGTTTTTTGGGGGTTCTGAAAGGGTTAAAGGTTTTGGGGGGCTTCTGAGAGGGTTAGGGGGTTCAGGGGTTCTGAGGAGTTTTTTGGGGGGTTAGGGGGTGTTTGGGGGTTCAGAGGAGGTTTGGGGGATTCCTGGAGGGTTAGGGGGTGTTTGGGGGGATCTGGGGGGATTTAGGGAGTTTTTTGGGGGGTTCTGAAAGGGTTAAAGGTTTTGGGGGGCTTCTGAGAGGGTTAGGGGGGTTCAGGGGGTTCTGAGGAGTTTTTGGGGGGGTTAGGGGGTGTTTGGGGGTTCAGAGGAGGTTTTGGGGATTCCTGGAGGGTTAGGGGGTGTTTGGGGGGATCTGGGGGGGATTTAGGGAGTTTTTTGGGGGGTTCTGAAAGGGTTAAAGGTTTTGGGGGGCTTCTGAGAGGGTTAGGGGGTTCAGGGGGTTCTGAGGAGTTTTTTGGGGGGGTTAGGGGGTGTTTGGGGGTTCAGAGGAGGTTTGGGGGATTCCTGGAGGGTTAGGGGGTGTTTGGGGGGATCTGGGGGGATTTAGGGAGTTTTTTGGGGGGTTCTGAAAGAGTTAAAGGTTTTGGGGGGCTTCTGAGAGGGTTAGGGGGGTTCAGGGGGTTCTGAGGAGTTTTTTGGGGGGGTTAGGGGGGTGTTTGGGGGGTTTAGGGGTTCTGAGGAGTTTTTTTGGGGGGTTAGGGGGGTGTTTGGGGGATTCCTGGAGGGTTAGGGGGTGTTTGGGGGGGATCTGGGGGGATTTAGGGAGTTTTTTGGGGGGTTCTGGAAGGGTTAAAGGTTTTGGGGGGTGGGGGATGGTTGTGTGGGTGTTTTGGGGGGGTCTCTAAGGTGTTTTTTTTGGGGTACAGACACCTCGGACCTGCACTTCAAGCCCAACCGGGACCGGTACGGGGGCAGCCCCTCTTCTCCGAGAGGTTCCCGGCGCTCTGGGCCGGAGCTCGGGGCACCCACGGGGTCACCAAGGGCAGGATCTGCTTCGAGGCCAAGGTGGGGAGGGGGGCACCCACCCCCCTGACACCCCGACCCCCCCCAGACACCCCCTGACCCCCCCAAAATATAAAGGGGGGAGGGGAAGGGGGAGGGAACGGGACGTCCTGGGTCTTTCCTGAAGGGTTTGGGCTGGTCTGAGGTTGGGACCCCAAATTGGGGGTGCTTCCCCCCCAATTGAGGGTCCCCATCTCCCCCCCCCCAGTTGAGGGTCCCCATCTCTCCCCCCCAATTGAGGGTCCCCATCTCCCCCCCCCCCAATTGAGGGTCCCCATCTCCCCCCCCCCAATTGAGGGTCCCCACTCTCCCCATCTCCCCCCCCCCAATTGAGGGTCCCCATCTCCCCTCCCCCCCCCAATTGAGGGTCCCCATCTCCCTCCCCCCCCAATTGAGGGTCCCCATCTCCCTCCCCCCCCCAATTGAGGGTCCCCATCTCCCTCCCCCCCAATTGAGGGTCCCCATCTCCCTCCCCTCCCCCCCAATTGAGGGTCCCCATCTCCCTCCCCCCCAATTGAGGGTCCCCATCTCCCTCCCCCCCCAATTGAGGGTCCCCATCTCCCTCCCCCCCAATTGAGGGTCCCCATCTCCCTCCCCCCCAATTGAGGGTCCCCATCTCCCTCCCCCTAATTGAGGGTCCCCATCTCCCCCCCCCCCTTAATTGAGGGTCCCCATCTCCCCCCCCCCCAATTGAGGGTCCCCATCTCCCCCCCCCCCAGTTGAGGGTCCCCATCTCCCCCCCCCCCAGTTGAGGGTCCCCATCTCCCCCCTCCCAGTTGAGGGTCCCCATCTCCCCCCCCCCCCCAGTTGAGGGTCCCCATCTCCCCCCCCCCTAATTGAGGGTCCCCATCTCCCCCCCCCCAATTGAGGGTCCCCATCTCCCTCCCCCCCAATTGAGGGTCCCCATCTCCCTCCCCCCCCAATTGAGGGTCCCCATCTCCCTCCCCCCCCCAATTGAGGGTCCCCATCTCCCTCCCCCCAGTTGAGGGTCCCCATCTCCCTCCCCCCCAGTTGAGGGTCCCCATCTCCCTCCCCCCAGTTGAGGGTCCCCATCTCCCTCCCCCCAGTTGAGGGTCCCCATCTCCCTCCCCCCCAGTTGAGGGTCCCCATCTCCCTCCCCCCCAGTTGAGGGTCCCCATCTCCCTCCCCCCCCCAGTTGAGGGTCCCCATCTCCCTCCCCCCCAGTTGAGGGTCCCCATCTCCCTCCCCCCCCAGTTGAGGGTCCCCATCTCCCTCCCCCCCCCAGTTGAGGGTCCCCATCTCCCTCCCCCCAGTTGAGGGTCCCCATCTCCCTCCCCCCCCCAGTTGAGGGTCCCCATCTCCCTCCCCCCCAGTTGAGGGTCCCCATCTCCCTCCCCCCCAGTTGAGGGTCCCCATCTCCCTCCCCCCCCAGTTGAGGGTCCCCATCTCCCTCCCCCCCCCAGTTGAGGGTCCCCATCTCCCTCCCCCCAGTTGAGGGTCCCCATCTCCCTCCCCCCCAGTTGAGGGTCCCCATCTCCCTCCCCCCCAGTTGAGGGTCCCCATCTCCCTCCCCCCCCAGTTGAGGGTCCCCATCTCCCTCCCCCCAGTTGAGGGTCCCCATCTCCCTCCCCCCAGTTGAGGGTCCCCATCTCCCTCCCCCCCCAGTTGAGGGTCCCCATCTCCCTCCCCCCAGTTGAGGGTCCCCATCTCCCTCCCCCCCAGTTGAGGGTCCCCATCTCCCTCCCCCCAGTTGAGGGTCCCCATCTCCCTCCCCCCCCAATTGAGGGTCCCCATCTCCCTCCCCCCAATTGAGGGTCCCCATCTCCCTCCCCCCCAATTGAGGGTCCCCATCTCCCTCCCCCCCCAATTGAGGGTCCCCATCTCCCTCCCCCCCCAATTGAGGGTCCCCATCTCCCTCCCCCCCCAAATTGAGGGTCCCCATCTCCTCCCCCCCAATTGAGGGTCCCCATCTTCCTCCCCCCCAATTGAGGGTCCCCATCTTCCTCCCCCCCCAAATCGAGCGTCCCCATCTCTCCTCCCCCCAATTGAGGGTCCCCATCTCTCCCCCCAATTGAGGGTCCCCATCTTCCCCCCCAAATTGAGGGTCCCCATCTTCCCCCCCTTAATTTGGGGTCTTTTACCCTTCATTCAGGGTGTGTGTCCCCCAAATTTGGGGTCTCCGTTTTCTCCCTCCACCACCCCCCAAATTCAAGGTCCCCATTCCCACTGCTCCTCCTTTATTTCAACCCCACCCCCCTCAAAGCTCCCTTCCCCCCTCACACCCCCCCCCCTAATTTCGGGGTTCTCCCTGTCCCCCCAGGTCTCCCAGTACCTCCCAGTGCGTGAGGGCAGCACCGAGATCCCCCTGTTCCGCGTGGGCTGGTCTGTGGATTTCTCCGGCTCCCAACTGGGTAAACACCCCCAAACCCCCCCAAAAAACCCCCCAAACCCCCCCAAAAAACCCCCAACACCCCCCTTATGACATCATCACCCCTCCCCACACCTCGTTAGCCCCCCTAATGAGCCTTAATGAGCCTTAATGAGCCCCAAGTGGGCTGGTCCGTGGATTTCTCCAGCTCCCAACAGGGTAAACACCCCCCAACCCCCCCAAAAAACCCCCAACCCCCCCAAAAAAACCCCCAAAACCCCCCTTATGACATCAACACCCCCTTATGACATCATCACCCCTCCCCACACCTCGTTAGCCCCCCTAATGAGCCTTAATGAGCCTTAATGAGCCCTAAGTGGGCTGGTCCACGGATTTCTCCAGCTCCCAACTGGGTAAACACCCCCAAACCCCTCCAAAAAAACCCCAACACCCCCCTTATGACATCAACACCCCCCTTATTACATCAACACCCCCCTTATGACATCATCACCCCTCCCCACACCTCGTTAGCCCCCCTAATGAGCCTTAATGAGCCCCAAGTGGGCTGGTCCGTGGATTTCTCCAGCTCCCAACTGGGTAAACACCCCCCCCAAACCCCCCCCCCCCCCAAAAAATAACCCCTTATGACTTACGACATCATCCCCCCTCCCCACACCACGTTACCCCTCCCCTAACGAGCCTTAATGAGCTCTTAACGTGCTCCCTTCCCTCCAGGAGAAGACGAGTTCTCCTACGGCTACGACGGCCGCGGGCTGAAGGCGGAAAACGGGAAGTTTGAGGAATACGGGCAGAGTTTTGGGGAGAATGACGTCATCGGCTGCTTCGCGGTGAGCGATGACGTCACACCCCCCCTTTTGGCTTAATTACCCCCTGTTAATTAGTTTTAATGGAGGTTTTTTGCTTCTTTTCCATATAGAGCTTCCCAGAGGAGGATGAGGAGGCTGGGGAGGTGGAACTCTCCTTCTCCAAGAACGGGGAGGCGCTGGGGGCGGCGTTTCGGGTGGGACGGGAGGCGTTGGGGGGCCGCCCGCTGCTCCCCCACGTCCTCTGTAAGAACTGCGCCGTGGAGCTCAATTTTGGGCAGCGGGACGTCCCCTTCGCCCCCGTCCCCGACGGCTTCGTCTTCATCCACTCCGTCCCCGTGGAGGAGCGGATCCGTACCCCCCTCCCCCCAAAACCACCGAGGAGTGCGAGGTCAGCGACCCCCCTTTTAACCCTCAGCACCTTATTGCCCCCCCCCTCCCCAAATTGCCCCCCCCCCCCCACAAACTGCCCCCCCCTGAGGGTGCCTTGGGTGCAGGTGCTGCTGATGGTGGGGCTGCCGGGGGCTGGGAAGACGCAGTGGGCGCAGAAACACACCCAGGAGAACAGGGAGAAGAGATACAACGTGCTGGGCACCGAGAGCGTCCTGCGCCAGCTGCAGGTGAGGGGGGGCGTTGGGTGGGATTTGGGGGGTTAAGGGGAGTTTGGGGGGGTTTGGGTGGGGTTTTGGGGTGGCTTGAGTGGGATTTGGAGGAGTTTGGGGAGGGAGGACTGGGAGAAGAGATACAACGTGCTGGGCACCGAGAGCGTCCTGCGCCAGCTGCAGGTGAGGGGGGATTTGGGGGGGTTAAGGGGAGTTTGGGGGGCATTTGGGGGGCTTGAGTGGGATTTGGGGGAGTTTGGGGGGGAGGACTGGGAGAAGGATACAACGTGCTGGACACCAAGAGCGTCCTGCGCCAGCTGCAGGTGAGGGGGAGCGTTGGGTGGAGTTTGGGGGGCTTTGGGTGAGGTTTGGGGGGGGTTAAGGGGAGTTTGGGGGGCTTTGGGTGGGGTTTGGGGGGCTTTGGGTGGGGTTTTGGGGGGCATTTGGGGTGGCTTGAGTGGGATTTGGGGGGAGGACTGGGAGAAGAGATACAACGTGCTGGGCACCGAGAGCGTCCTGCGCCAGCTGCAGGTGAGGGGGGATTTGGGGGGGTTAAGGGGAGTTTGGGGGGGTTTGGGTGGGGATTTGGGGGGGCTTGAGTGGGATTTGGGGGAGTTTGGGGGGGAGGACTGGGAGAAGAGATACAACGTGCTGGGCACCGAGAGCGTCCTGCGCCAGCTGCAGGTGAGGGGGAGCGTTGGGTGGAGTTTGGGGGGCTTTGGGTGGGGTTTGGGGGGGTTAAGGGGAGTTTGGGGGGTTTTGGGGGGCATTTGGGGTGGCTTGAGTGGGATTTGGGGGAGGAGGACTGGGAGAAGAGATACAACGTGCTGGGCACCGAGAGCGTCCTGCGCCAGCTGCAGGTGAGGGGGGATTTGGGGGGGTTAAGGGGAGTTTGGGGGGGTTTGGGGGGATTTGGGGGGGTTAAGGGGAGTTTGGGGGGTTTGGGTGGGGTTTTGGGGTGGCTTGAGTGGGATTTGGGGGAGTTTGGGGGGGGAGGACTGGGAGAAGAGATACAACGTGCTGGGCACCGAGAGCGTCGGGAAGGATTGGGGGTGTTTGGGAAGGGTTTTGGGAAGATTGGGAGAGGTTTGGGTGGGACATGGGGGGGTTGGGGAGGATTTGGGGAGGTCTGAGGTAGATCTGGGGGTTGTGGGGGGGTTTGGGATTTTTGGGGGGGGGGGTGGGTGGGATTTGGGGGAGATCTAGGGGGGTTTTGGGGGTGGCTTGAGGGGATTTTAGGGAGATCTGGGAAGAAGTGGGGAGGATTTTTGAGGCTTCTGGAGATTTTGGGGGGGTTGGGAAGATTTGGGGGGTGTTTGGTGAGATCCAGGGAGGGGGCAGGAGGATTTTGGGTGCCCCCCTGAGGCCTCCCCTTCATCTTCCCCCCCCCACAGACGAGGGGCCCGGAACCGGAGGAACTGGACGCCAAGAGCCGAGACCAGTTGGTCCAACAAGCTGCCCAGTGCCTTAGCAAACTGGTCCAGATCGCGCCCCGGGCTAAGCGGAACTTCATCCTGGACCAGGTGACACCCGTGACATCACACCCCACCTTATGATGTCACTGGCCACGCCCACACCCCCCTCTCTCCTCCAAAACCGCGTTAATTGCCCATATCAATCTCTCTTTTCTCCCTAATTAACCATTCCCCCCCCCCACGTCCAGTGCAACGTGTACAACTCGGGGCAGCGCCGGAAGCTTCTGGCCTTCAAGGGCTTCTCCCGTAAGGTGATCGTTATCGTCCCTAACGAGGACGACTGGAAGAAGAGGCTGGAACTGCGCAAAGAGGCCGAGGGCGAGGACGTCCCCGACTCCGTCATGCTGGAGATGAAAGGTGGGAGCAAGCCGCCGAGCCCCCCGTTAGCGCCCCGCTTCGTTAAGGGTAATTAATTAACCTCCTTCCTCTTCTAGCTAATTACTCCCTGCCGGAGAAGAACGATTACCTAGACGAGGTGATTTACGGCGAGTTAACGAAGGAGGAAGCTCAACCTTTGGTGGTTAAATACAAAGAAGAAGCCAGGAAGCTCCTCCCCCCTCCGAAAAACGAGCCAATCGGCGCAACAACCGCAACAAACGCAACCGCCAGAACCGCAACCGGGGGCAGGGCTACGGTAAGGCCGCGCGGTGACCTCAGCGCCGCGCTTAGCTCCTCCCACACGCCAAATTCTGAACTTCCCCCCCCCCAAAAACGCCCAAAACTTCACATTTTGGTGAAGTTTTGCCCCCAAAACTTCACGTCTTGGCGAAGTTTTGCCCCCAAAACTTCACGTCTTGGCAAAGTTTTGCCCCAAAACTTCACGTCTTGGCAAAGTTTTGCCCCAAAACTTCACATTTTGGTGCCCAAAAGACCCTGAAATTCATTGGTTTGGTCCCCAAAACGCTGCTTTCCACCCTGAAGCTCATCAAGTCCCTCAAAGGCCCTCAAAATTCACCCAATTTCACTCCATAAAACACCCCTTTTCCCACCCAGAATCCATCAGCACTCCAAACACCCTCAAAACTCACCAAGTTGTAGTCCCAAACATGCTGGTTTTCAGCCCAAAATTCCTTTTGTTGAGTTTGAGTCCCTCGAATGCTGGTTTTTATTCCCTCAAATTTGCTAAGTTTTCCTGCCCCAAAATGTCCCAAAATGGGGACTTTCCCTCCCCAAAATCCACTGAGTTTTAATTCAGAAAAAGTTGGTGTTTTCCTCCCAAAACCCCACTGAATTTTACTCCAAAATTCTCCTCAAAATTTGCCACTTTATTCCCCCCAAAATCACCCAGTTTTGCCCCCAAAATGCTGTGGTTTATCCCCCAAAATTCTCCACCCCAAAGCACCTTGTTTTCCTCCCAAAAATTCACCGTGTTGCCACACCCTAAAATTCAACGAATTTCTACCCTAAAACATCATTTTAGCCCCAATTGCCATTTATTCCCAAATTTCACCAAATTTTCTAAAAAAACACCATTTTGTTCCCAAATTCCCAATTTTTCCCATCAAACCAGCATTTTATTCTAGAAAATGCCCAAATTTTCTTCTCAAAACACCGGTTTTAGCCCCGAGTTTCCATTTTATTCCCAAAATTGCCAAGTTTTCTCCTCAAAATTCTGGTTTATTCCCCAAAATTCCTAAATTTTCTTCACAAAAACAGGTTTTTCCCAAAATACCCATTTTTTTCCGCAAAACAACATTCTATTCCACAAAATTCCCAATTTTTCTCCTCAAAGCACCACTTTATTTTCAAATTTTCAAATTTTCTTTTCAAATCATTCCCCCAAATCACCACATTTTCTCCTCAGAATGCCTTTTTCTTCCCCCAAATGGTCAAATTTTCTTTGCAGAACAGTTTTAGTCTCCGAAATTCAAAATCTTCCTCATAACACCATTTTATTCCCTGAAATTCCCAATTTATTCCCTGAAACTACTGAAATACTCTTCCCTAACAACATTTTTGCCTCAAGTTGCCATTTCATTCCCAAAACTGCCATTTTTTGCCTCAAAACATGACTTTATTCCCAAAATGGCCGAATCTTCCCATTGCAAGACCATTTTATTCCCAAAATTCCTCAATTTTTCCCTCACACCACCATTCACAAAACCAATTTTTCTCTCCAAAACACCACAAAATGGCCCAATTTTCCTCTCAGAACACTGTTACTCCCCAAAATTCCCAATTTTCCCCCTCACATCACCTTTTTATTCCCAAAAATTGCCAAAATTTCTGTTCAGATGTTTTATTTCCCCTCAAAATACCCACATTTTCCCCTCAAAATACCCACATTTTCCCCTCAAAATACCACTTTATTCCAAAACCCGCCAATTTTCCCCTCACAATGCAGCTTTATTCCCAAAATTCCCAAGTTTTCGCTTCAAAACCCCATTTTATTCCCCCAAAATGGCCCGATTTTCCTCTCAGAACACTGTTACTCCCCAAAATTCCCAATTTTCCCCCTCACATCACCTTTTTATTCCCAAAAATTGCCAAAATTTCTGTTCAGATGTGTTATTTCCCCTCAAAATACCCACATTTTCCCCTCAAAATACCCACATTTTCCCCTCAAAATACCCACATTTTCCCCTCAAAATACCCACATTTTCCCCTCAAAATACCCACATTTTCCCCTCAAAATACCACTTTATTCCAAAACCCGCCAATTTTCCCCTCACAATGCCGCTTTATTCCCAAAATTCCCAAGTTTTCCCTTCAAAACCCCATTTTATTCCCCAAAATGGCCCAATTTTCCTCTCAGAACACATTTCTTCCCCAAAATTCCCAATTTTCCCCCTCACATCACCTTTTTATTCCCAAAAGTTGCCAAAATTTCTGTTCAGATGTTTTATTTCCCAAAAATACCCACATTTTCCCCTCGAAATACCACTTTATTCCCAAACCTGCCAATTTTCCCCTCACAATGCCGCTTTATTCCCAAAATTCCCAAGTTTTCCCTTCAAAACACCATTTTATTCCCCAAAATGGCCAAATTTTCCTCTCAGAATAGTTCTAGTCCCCAAATTTCCCAATTTTGCTCTTCACAATACCAGTTTATTCCCAAATTTTCCCCTCACACCACCATTTTATACCCCAAAATGGCCCAATTTTCCTCTCAGAACACTGTTACTCCCCAAAATTCCCAATTTTCCCCCTCACATCACCTTTTTATTCCCAAAAATTGCCAAAATTTCTGTTCAGATGTTTTATTTCCCCTCAAAATACCCACATTTTCCCCTCAAAATACCCACATTTTCCCCTCAAAATACCCACATTTTCCCCTCAAAATACCACTTTATTCCAAAACCCGCCAATTTTCCCCTCACAAAGCAGCTTTATTCCCAAAATTCCCAAGTTTTCCCTTCAAAACCCCATTTTATTCCCCAAAATGGCCCAATTTTCCTCTCAGAACACATTTCTTCCCCAAACTGCCCCATTTTCCCCCTCACAACACCGCTTTATTCTCCGTTTCCCTCCCAAATCACTGCTTTATGCCCCAAACCCCTTCGCGAAGCGCCGTGTTCCTTCCTAACGCTCCCCATCTCCTCCCTCCCCCCATCCTGCCTCCTTTTTCCCCCCCAAAACCCCCCTCTCCCCCTTTGCTCCTTCCCTACAGTCGGCGCCCAACGCCGTGGTTACGACAATCGACTCTACGGCCAACAGCAGTACTGGGGACAGCCGGGGAACCGCGGGGTGAGTCCCAACCCCCCTTTCCCGCCAAAAACCCCCCAAAAACCCTAAAGCCTCCCCAAAAAAACCCCTCAACCCCCTCCCCTAACCCCCATTTCCAGGGTTACCGCAACTTCTACGACCGCTACCGCGGCGACTACGACAGATTTTACGGTCGCGATTACGACTACAACCGCTACCGCGACTACTACCGCCAGTACAACCGCGAGGTGAGGCCGCTGCCCCCCCCGTCCCGCTTCCTTACCCCCCTCCAGAGGCGTTTTTTAGGGGGTGTTTGCTTCATGGATTCACCCCCAAACCTTTGGGGGAGGAGAATTGGGGGGTTTCACCCCTCCCCCTGCTCACCAGTTTAACCAGTAAGGGTGTTTTCTCCTTCCCAGTGGCAGAATTACTACCAGGACAGAGACCGATACTACAGGAACTACTATGGCTACCAAGGGTATCGGTGAAACCGCCACCGTCCGCACCCCGAATCCGCTGTGGGGAGGGGGTTGGGGGAGGGGGAGGGGGAGAAAAGGGGTTTGGGGGGGGGGAGGGGAAACATGGGGGATTTGGGAGTGGGGGGAGGGGTTGGAGGGAGGGGGGCGGGGGGGGGGTTGGGGGGAGGGGAAATTATCCAAACCAAACCCAATTAACAATGAACGGGGAGGGGGAGACGAGTTGGGGGGGGGGGGGAGAGGGGGTGAAAAGAGGAGGGGGAGGGGTGTAAAAACCCAACCTCCCCCTCCAAACCCCCCCCCCCACCCCCTCCCCACCCCCCCCCCCCGAAACGTGTAAATTTTGGTTTTTTTCCTCTTTTTTCTTTTTTTTTTTAAAGTTTGTTGAAAAACCCGACGCGGTTTTTTTGTTGTTGTTGTTGTTGGGTGGGGGGGGGGGGGGGAAGGGGGGGGATTTTGGGGTTGGGGGGGGGGGTGGCAAATCACCTCGCTCCCCCCTCCCCCTCCACCCCCTGTAAGGGCGTGGTTTAATTTTTGATGGGGAAACACCCCAAACACACACACCCCCCCCCCCCCCAAAAAAAAACCAACCCCAAACAAACTTGAACCTCCAAAAACTCATTAATTAAAGAAAATTAAACACCCCCATGAGGGGGGGGAGGGGTAATTGGCTGGGGGGGGGAGGGGATTAAAAACAGTTTGACTTGAGGTTTTATATCAGATTTGGGGGGGTGGGGTTAATTTTGGGGTGAAATGGGGTGAAGCCAGTGCTGCGTAAAGACCCCTCCCCCTTTCCCTTCCCCCTCCCCCCCCCCAATTAAATTTCCTTTAAAATCTCCCAAATTAAGATGTGAAATTGGGACATTTTTATTTTTTTTTTGGGGGGGGGGGGGGGGGGATGGGGAGGGGGTGTTAATTACCGTTAATTAATTGGGGGGGACACACACACACACACACATCTCCCCGCCCCCCCCTTAGAAAAAGCATCTCTCAGGGTTTCGTTGTCGTTAACGCCTGCTGGTGTGGGGGAGGGGCACAAACACCCCAATTCTGAGCTGGGGTGTTAATTAGTGGGGGGGAGGGGCGTTAATTAGAGGAGAAATGACTTTTTTGGGGTAAAACCCAACGCTTTTAAAGCTTTTCTCCACCCCTTCCCCCCCCCCCCCCCAAAACTCCCCGTTTGAAATTCAAACTTCACAAATTTGGAATTTTTTCTCAAATTCTGAACTTTTCCTCAAATTCTGAACATTTTTTTTCCCTCAGATTTGGATTTTTTTTCCTGAAATTTTGATTTTTTTTTTTCCACATGAAATGAGGGATTTTGGGGGGAGGGGTTTGGGGTGGTTTTTGGGGAGGGGGGGCTAAAATGTGAATCCCCCTCCCCTGGCACTGCCCATTTCACTGTTTTTACCCCAAAACGAGCCAAATTGAGGCACAAAACCCCCAAAAATAAACCTGATGGGGGGAGGAGTGAGAAGGGTAAGATGGCGGTGGGGAGGGAACTGCTACAAAACGGGGGGCCGGGGGGGGGTTTTGAAATCAACACCAACAATGGGGGTGGGGGGGACACACAGGACCCTGATAAAACAACAAAAATGAGAAATTCCCACAAATATTCCAAAATCTTTTTTAAAATTTCTAAAAAAAATCCAAATTTCAAACTATTTTAACCCATTTTTAAGAGTTGTTTATTTCAATTTTTTTTTAAATTTCAAAAATTTCCATTTTAAGCAAATTTGAACAGCGTAAAATATTTATTTCAGTTTTATTTTCACTTTATTAAAAACAATATTTTCAAAATTTTTAACGTTTTAACCTATTTTGAACTGGTTTTTATTACATTTTTTTATTTTAAAACATTTTTATTTATTTCCATTTTCCAAGAAATTCAATTTTCAAAAATCTTCAAAAATAGGAAATTCCAGATGAAAAAAATTCCAAAATTACATTTTCTAAAAATTAAAATGCAAACCAATTCAACTTCAAACAATTTCTAAATTGAAATGAATTTCAACCATTTTCCATTTTGCTAAAACTCCAAAATTTCCCCAAAATTTCCAAAAATGCCTAAAAATTCACCAAAGGAAAAAAAAAATCAACATTTTTGGCAAAGAACTTCCAATTTTTTCCTAAAAACTTCAAAATTTTTCCAAAATACTTAATTTCTTTTTAACCCCCCCTTCAAAATTCACCAGAACCCCCCAAAATCACCCACCCCCAACAAATTTCCCCCCTTTTTTCCCATTTTTGTTGGTTTTGGGGGGATAACGCTGGTGGCAGCTTCAAGTTTCTTCCGTTTTTCGTTGAATTTTCTTTTTTTAGCGCTTTTCCTCGTTAATTTTTCTAAATGGGGGGGGGGGGGGGTAAATTCTCCCTCCCCATGGTGGGAGAAGGAATTTTGACCCCCCCCCCTCCACTTCCCACCCTGTGGCATCCAAAACCCCCCGAAATGCTGACAAATCCCCACAATTTTCCCCAAATTTTCCCAAATTTCCCCCGTTTTTCCCGCAAATTTTCACACTTTTTCCCCAAATTTCCCCCAAATTTCCCCAAAGTTCTGATTTTTGGGGCCTTTTTTATCCCTTCCCCCCCCCCCCCCATCCTGTTTGTGGGGTTTGTCACGTAGTTGTCCGCGGGCGATGGGGGGGGAATTGGGGGAGGGGGTTGTCTCTCGCCCTTGACCTTTGCCCCCAGCGGTTGATACCTATAAATCCCCCCTCCCCCACCCCATCTCACCCCTCCCCCCCACCCCTCCCCCGCTCCGGCCATGTAGGCGGTTGTGTCCGTTTTTAGAATAAAAGAACCAGTCGCTTGAGTCCAGCCTCCGCTCTGGGAAGGGGTTAAACCTGGGCTAAGGGGGGTGTTAGGCCTGGGATCCAGCTTAGCTGAGGCGCCTGGACCTGGGTGTGGGGCTGAGGGGGTGTGTTAAGCTGGGGCTGGGGGTTGTTTGGGCCAGGCTGAGGAGCTGGGGCCTTGTTTAGGCCTAGTCCTGGTTCTAAGCCTTGGGTGTGAGGAGCCCTGGCCTGGTTTTGGGGTCAGGCCTGCAGATAGGGTCAGGCCTGGGCCCAGCTATGGGAGGCTCAGTCTCAGCCTAGGCTGGGGGGATTAGGCCTGGGCCTGGTTGTGGGGCTGGGGGGGTGTGTTAAGCTGGGGTGTTTGGGCCGGGCTGAGGAGCTGGGGCCTTGTTTAGGCCTAGTCCTGGTTCTAAGCCTTGGGTGTGAGGAGCCCTGGCCTGGTTTTGGGGTCAGGCCTGCAGATAGGGTCAGGCCTGGGCCCAGCTATGGGAGGCTCAGTCTCAGCCTAGGCTGGGGGGGATTAGGCCTGGGCCTGGTTGTGGGGCTGGGGGGAATGGGGGCGGGGGGGGTGGTTTAGGCTGGTTGAGGAGGCTGAGGCTGGGTTTAGGCCTGGGCTAGCTGAGGAGCTGGGGCCTGGTTTAGGCCTAGGGCGAGGTTTAGGTTTAGTTCTAGGCCTGGGGCTTGGTTAATGGGGCTGGGGGTTCTTGGGCTCATCTGAGGGGCCTGGGGCCTGGCTATGGGGGTTCAGGCCAGGGGCCTGGCTATGGGGGTTCAGGCCAGGGGCCTGGCTATGGGGGTTCAGGCCAGGGCCTGGGTTTAGGCCTTGGGTGGGAGAAGCCTAGGGCTGGTCATGAGGGTGGGAGGTTAGATCTGGGCTGGGAGGGGGGGGGGGCGGGTCTGAGCCTGGCTGGGGCCAGGGGGGTTTGGCCTGAGTGAGGGGGTGGAGGTGTTGGCCTAGGCCTGGTCTTAGGCCTTGGGTGGGAGGAGCCTTGTTACAGGGGTTTAGGCCTGGACCTGGCTGCAGAGCTGGGCGTGGGCCTGGGGTTAGGCCTGGGGTTAGGCCTGAGGGGCTTAGTCTCGGCCTAGGTGTGGGGGAGAATTAGGCCTGGGCCTGGTCACGCTTGGGCCGGGGCTTAAGTCAAGGGGCTCAGGTTTAGGCCTCAGCCTGGCTGGGGCTGGTCAAGGGGTCAGGGCCTGGTTCCTGGGTCCAGGCCTGAGCCCCGTCGCCATGGCAACCCCCGGGGGGGGGGGGGGTGGTGAGGGCAGCGCCGCCATCTTGACTCCGGCCGGTCCTGACATGGCGGCGGGGGCGTGTTCCTGTGCTCCCCCCCCCCACCCCCCGCGCGGCACCGCTGTCCCGCCCCCGGGACCCCCCCCCCGGCCAGGCCCGTTCCCCCCCTCCCCCAATCCCCCCGCGGTGCCGGGTTTGCGCTCCCCGCCCCCCCACCCAAACCCCCGCCGCCATTTTGAAGCCGGGCTCGGGCTCCTCCCGGCGCGCCGCCATTTTGGGAAGGGCGCCGCCATCTTGGCGCCTCCTTAAGCGCGCATGCGCGGGCTGTACGGCGGCGCCATGTTGTACGCGGTGCCGTACAGCTCCCATAGGGCGCCGCCATGTTGGGCGCAGCAAAGGGTCTCATAGGGAGGGGGGCCACCCCCACAGCAAAAGCTCCGCCCACACGCGTCACGTGGGACAAACACGAGCGTTTATTGGCTGGCTGCGACCCCCAAGTTGTGGGTCAGCCCCACATGTGTGACCCCCCCCAGATGTGGGTCAGCCCCCAAGTTGTGGGTCAGCCCCCAAGTGTGGGTCACCCCCAAAGCTAAGAGTCACCCCCACATGTGATTCCCCCCCCCATACGTGGATCCCCCCAAGTTGTGGGTCAGCCCCACATGTGTGATGTGAATCCCCTAGATGTGGGTCAGCCCCCAAGTGTGGGTCACCCCCAAGTGTGGGTCACCCCCAAGCTGAGAGTCACCCCCACATGTGATTTCCCCCCACATATGTGGATCCCCCCCAGATGTGGGTCAGCCCCCAAGTTGTGGGTCAGCCCCCAAGTGTGGGTCACCCCCAAAGCTGAGAGTCACCCCCACGTGTGATTCCCCCCACATATGTGGATCCCCCCCAGATGTGGGTCAGCCCCACATGTGTGAACCCCCCCAGATGTGGGTCAGCCCCCCAAGTTGTGGGTCAGCCCCCAAGTGTGGGTCACCCCCCAAGCTGAGAGTCACCCCCACATGTGATTCTCCCCCCCCCCATACGTGGATCCCCCCAAGTTGTGGGTCAGCCCCACATGTGTGATGTGAACCCCCCCAGATGTGGGTCAGCCCCCCAAGTGTGGGTCACCCCCAAGTGTGGGTCACCCCCCAAGCTGAGAGTCACCCCCACATGTGATTCCCCCCCCCATATGTGGATCCCCCCCCCAGATGTGGGTCAGCCCCCCAAGTTGTGGGTCAGCCCCCCAAGTGTGGGTCACCCCCCAAGCTGAGAGTCACCCCCACATGTGATTCCCCCCCCCATATGTGGATCCCCCCCCCAGATGTGGGTCAGCCCCCCAAGTTGTGGGTCAGCCCCCCAAGTGTGGGTCACCCCCAAAGCTGAGAGTCACCCCCACGTGTGATTCCCCCCCCACATATGTGGATCCCCCCCCAGATGTGGGTCAGCCCCACATGTGTGAACCCCCCCAGATGTGGGTCAGCCCCCCAAGTTGTGGGTCAGCCCCCCAAGTGTGGGTCACGCCCAAGCTGAGAGTCACCCCCACATGTGATTCTCCCCCCCCCATATGTGGATCCCCCCAAGTTGTGGGTCAGCCCCTACAGTGTGGGTCGCCCCAAGTGTGAGTCACCCCAATGTGTCCCCCCAAGATGTGGGTCCCCCAATGTGGTCCCCCCACATGTGTGGTCCCCCCAGATGTGGGTCAGCCCCCCAAGTGTGGGTCAGCCCCCCAAAGCTGAGAGTCACCCCCACGTGTGATTCCCACCCCCACATATGTGGATCCCCCCCCAGATGTGGGTCAGCCCTACATGTGTGATGTGAACCCCCCCAGATGTGGGTCAGCCCCCCAAGTGTGGGTCAGCCCCCCAAGTGTGGGTCACCCCCAAATGTGGGTCACCCCCCAAGCTGAGAGTCACCCCCACATGTGATTCCCCCCCCATACGTGGATCCCCCCAAGTTGTGGGTCAGCCTCCTTGAGTTATGGGGTCGTCCCCCCAGGTGTGGGTCCCCCCCAGGTGTGGGTCCCCCCCAGGTGTGGGTCGCCCCGCCGTGGGTCAGAGCAGGGCGCAGAAGAACTTCTTCTCGCGGAAGGGGTTCTCGGAGGTGGGGACGGGCGTGAGCAGCGGGTCCTCGCAGGCGTGAGCGTCGCAGTACGACATCAGCTCCGCCGCCGCCTTCGACACCTGTGGGGACCCACTGGTGGGGCTGGGACCCACACTTGGGGGGCTGGGACCTCGAGTTATGGGGCTGGGGACTCAGTTATGGGGCTGGGACCTCGAGTTGTGGGGCTGGGGACTCACTTGTGGGGCTGGGACCCGCAGTTGTGGGGCTGGGACCTCGAGTTGTGGGGCTGGGGACTCACTTGTGGGGCTGGGACCCGCAGTTGTGGGGCTGGGACCCCCACTTGTGGGGCTGGGGACTCACTTGTGGGGCTGGGACCCGCAGTTGTGGGGCTGGGACCTCGAGTTGTGGGGCTGGGGACTCACTTGTGGGGCTGGGACCCGCAGTTGTGGGGCTGGGACCTCGAGTTGTGGGGCTGGGGACTCACTTGTGGGGCTGGGACCCGCAGTTGTGGGGCTGGGACCTCGAGTTGTGGGGCTGGGGACTCACTTGTGGGGCTGGGACCCGCAGTTGTGGGGCTGGGACCTCGAGTTGTGGGGCTGGGGACTCACTTGTGGGGCTGGGACCTGCAGTTGTGGGGCTGGGACCCCCACTTGGGGAGCTGGGGACCTCGACTTGTGGGGCTGGGGACCCACAGTTGTGGGGCTGGGACCTCGAGTTGTGGGGCTGGGGACTCACTTATGGGGCTGGGACCTGCAGTTGTGGGGCTGGGACCCACAACTGGGGAGCTGGGACCTCGAGTTGTGGGGCTGGGGACTCACTTATGGGGCTGGGACCCGCAGTTGTGGGGCTGGGACCCACAATTGGGGAGCTGGGACCTCGAGTTGTGGGGCTGGGGACTCACTTGTGGGGCTGGGACCCCCACTTGTGGGGCTGGGGACTCACTTATGGAGCTGGGACCTGCAGTTGTGGGGCTGGGACCCACAACTGGGGAGCTGGGACCTCGAGTTGTGGGGCTGGGGACTCACTTGTGGGGCTGGGACCCCCACTTGGGGGGCTGGGACCCACAATTGGGGAGCTGGGACCTCGAGTTGTGGGGCTGGGTCCCAGCCCCACCTTATGGCCCCGCCCCCCATCCTGGCCCCGCCCTCCCAGGCCCCGCCCCCTCCCTGCCCCACCCTCCAGCTCTGACCCCGCCCCCATCCTGGAACAGGCTCCGCCCCCAGACCACACCCCCGCTCCCACAGGCCACGCCCACCCAGTCACAGCCACGCCCCGTCTCAGGCCCTGCCCCCACCTGGCCCTCACCCCCAGACCCCGCCCATCCCAGGCCCCACCCCCTGTCCAGGCCCCGCCCCCATCCCAGGCCCTGCCCCCACCCAATCAACCCACACCAGGCCCCTCAGGCTCCGCCCCCAGCCCAGTCCAAGCCCCGCCCCAACCCAGGCCCCGCCCACCCGGTCCAGGCCACGCCCCCCAGCCCAGGCCCCGCCCCCAGCCCATGCCCCGCCCCCCAGCCCATGCCTCGCCCCCCAGACCAGGCCCCGCCCCCCGCCAGCATCCACCCCCAGCCCAGGCCCCGCCCCCAGACCAGACCCCGCCCCCAAAGCCCAGGCCTCGCCCCCCCGCCCAGGCCCCGCCCCCCAGACCCCGCCCCCCAGCCCAGGCCCTGCCAACCCCAGGCCCCGCCCCCCAGCCCAGGCCCCGTCCCTCCAGACCCCGCCCCCAGCCCAGGCCCCGCCTCCCGCCCAGGCCCCGCCCCCAGCCCAGGCCCCGCCTCCCCAGCCCAGGCCCCGCCCCCAGCCCAGGCCCCGCCCCCCAGCCCAGGCCCCGTCCCTCCAGGCCCCGCCCCCCAGCCCAGGCCCCGCCTCCCCAGCCCAGGCCCCGCCCCCCAGCCCAGGCCCCGCCCCCCAGCCCAGGCCCCGCCCCCCACCAGCATCCACCCCCAGCCCAGGCCCCGCCCCCCAGCCCAGGCCCCGCCCCCCAGCCCAGGCCCCGCCCACCTTGATGCGGCACGTGCTGGCCTCGATCTTGAGCTGCTCCACCAGCTTCCGCGCCTGCCCCACGCTCAGGGCGCCGCTGGGGGCGGGGTCACCCTTCATGGGCTGGGGGAGGGGCCGGGGGGTGGGGGAGGGGCCGTGGTACCCCGTCCTGCCCCTCCCTCCCCTACCAAAACCCCGCTACCCCTCCCCCACCCCCACCCCTCGTCCCCCACTCTTTAATAAGGGGGGACTGAGTCCCTGCCCCTCCCCCACTTAACTCCCCTCCCCCACCCCTGAGCATCCCCCCTCCCCCCCTCTCCGCCCCTCCCCCACACCACCACCCAGGGACGACCCCCTTACCCTCCCCCCATATCCCCCCCTCCCCTCCCCCCACATTGAGCATCCCCCCTCCCCATCCCCCCCATCCCCCCCCATCCCCCCCACTCCCCATCCCCCCTCCCCCCATATTGAGCATCCTCCCCCCAAATCCCCCCTCCCCCACCCCTGAGCATCCCCCCTCCCCATCCCCCCTCCCCATCCCCATCCCCCCTCCCCATCCCCCTCCCCATCCCCCTCCTCCCAATCCCCCCTCCCCTCCCCCCACATTGAGCATCCCCCCTGCCCCTCCCCATCCCCCCTCCCCCTCCCCATCCCCCCCTCCCCCCACATTGAGCATCCTCCCGCCAAATCCCCCCCTCCCCCACCCCTGAGCATCCCCCCTCCCCATCCCCCCTCCCCCTCCCCATCCCCCCTCCCCATCCCCCCTCCCCATCCCCCCCATCCCCCCTCCCCATCCCCCCTCCCCCTCCCCATCCCCCCTCCCCATCCCCCCTCCCCATCCCCCCTCCCCCCACATTGAGCATCCTCCCCCCAAATCCCCCCCTCCCCCACCCCTGAGCATCCCCCCTCCCCATCCCCCCTCCCCCTCCCCATCCCCCTCCCCATCCCCCTCCCCATCCCCATCCCCCCTCCCCATCCCCCCTCCCCCTCCGCCCCTCCCCCACCTCAGCCTGCGGCTCCGGAGCCTCGATGGGAACCGGCTGATGCTGCGAACGGGCGGAACCGGTTGAGGTGGGGGGAGGGGCTACTCGCCCCTCCCCCCACCCCACCCCCTCCCCCCACCCCACCCCTCGCCCCTCCCCCCCCCTCCCCGATGCGGCAGCGCTGATATGGGGGGGAGGGGAGAGGGGAGGGGGAAGGGAGGGGCCTGGGGGAGGGGGGACACCCATAGGGTGGGGGAGGGGCCTTGGGACCGCAGTGGGGGAGGGGCCAAACCCGGAAGGGTGGGGGAGGGGCGGGGTTGGGGGGGCGGGGAAAAGGGACGAGTCCGGCTGCCGGTGAGAAGGGTCCCGGCCCCACCGAGCTGGGGGGGGGGAGGGGGTGGGGGAGGGGCCAGCCCGCTGTGGGGTGGGGGGAGGGGGTGGGAGAAGGGGGAGGGGTGGGGGAGAGACCCAGAGATCGCGGGGGGGGGGGTGGGGGGAGGGGGCTGCGGTGGGGGGGGGAGGGTTGAGGGGGCTGCCCCATAGATCTGGAGGGCTGGGGGGGGGGTTACCGGGTGCCCCATAGATCTGGGGGGCAGGTGGTCAGGGACAGGGGGGCACCAGGGGCTTCAGGAGGTGGGGCTGCCCCATAGATCTGTGGGGCTGGATGGGGGGTGCCAGGTGCCCCCCAGATCTGTGGGGCCAGATGGGGGTTGGGTGCCCCCAGATCTATGGGGCTGGATGGGGTTGGGTGCCCCCAGATCTATGGGGCTGGATGGGGGGTGCCAGGTGTCCCCCAGATCTGTGGGGCCGGGTGGGGGGTGTATGCCCCATAGATCTATGGGGCTGAGTGGGGGTTGTGTGCCCCCAGATCTATGGGGCTGGATGGGGTTGGGTGCCCCCAGATCTATGGGGCTGGGTGGGGGTTGGGTGCCCCCAGATCTATGGGGCTGGATGGGGGTCCCAGGGATCAGGAGGTGGGGCTGCCCCATAGATCTGTGGGGCTGGGTGGGGTTGGGTGCCCCCCAGATCTATGGGGCTCGACTGAGGGTACCAGGGATCAGGAGGTGGGGCTGCCCCATAGATCTGTGGGGCTAGATGGGGGGTGCCAGGTGTCCCCCAGATCTATGGGGCTGGATGGGGTTAGGTGCTCCCCAGATCTATGGGGCTGGATGGGGTTGGGTGCCCCCCAGATCTATGGGGCTCGACTGAGAGTACCAGGGATCAGGAGGTGGGGCTGCCCCATAGATCTATGGGGCTGGATGGGGTTGGGTGCTCCCCAGATCTATGGGGCTGGATGGGGTTGGGTGCCCCCCAGATCTATGGGGCTCGACTGAGGGTACCAGGGATCAGGAGGTGGGGCTGCCCCATAGATCTGTGGGGCTAGATAGGGGGGTGCCAGGTGTCCCCCAGATCTATGGGGCTGGATGGGGTTAGGTGTCCCCCAGATCTATGGGGCTCGACTGAGGGTACCAGGGATCAGGAGGTGGGGCTGCCCCATAGATCTGTGGGGCTAGATGGGGGGGTGCCAGGTACCCCCCAGATCTATGGGGCTGGATGGGGGTCCCAGGGATCAGGAGGTGGGGCTGCCCCATAGATCTGTGGGGCTGGATGGGGGGTGCCAGGTACCCCCAGATCTATGGGGCTGGATGGGGGTCCCAGGGATCAGGAGGTGGGGCTGCCCCATAGATCTGTGGGGCTGGATGGGGGGGTGCCAGGTACCCCCCAGATCTATGGGGCTGGATGGGGGTCCCAGGGATCAGGAGGTGGGGCTGCCCCATAGATCTGTGGGGCTGGATGGGGGGGTGCCAGGTGTCCCCCAGATCTATGGGGCTGGATGGGGGTCCCAGGGATCAGGAGGTGGGGCTGCCCCATAGATCTGTGGGGCTGGATGGGGGGTGCCAGGTACCCCCCAGATCTATGGGGCTGGATGGGGGTCCCAGGGATCAGGAGGTGGGGCTGCCCCATAGATCTGTGGGGCTGGATGGGGGGTGCCAGGTGTCCCCCAGATCTATGGGGCTGGATGGGGGTCCCAGGGATCAGGAGGTGGGGCTGCCCCATAGATCTGTGGGGCTGGATGGGGGGTGCCAGGTACCCCCCAGATCTATGGGGCTGGATGGGGGTCCCAGGGATCAGGAGGTGGGGCTGCCCCATAGATCTGTGGGGCTGGATGGGGGGGTGCCAGGTACCCCCCAGATCTATGGGGCTGGATGGGGGTCCCAGGGATCAGGAGGTGGGGCTGCCCCATAGATCTATGGGGCCGGGTGTGAGCTGTGTGCCCCCCCCAGCTCTGGGTCCCAGCCCCCCCCATCCTCTCCCTTCCAGCCGCCCCATGGGGCTGCCCCTCCGCCCTTCGGCCTCCTCCTCCTCCTCCAGCCGCCTCCCCCGGGCCCGGGGATGCCTCGGGTCCCACAGGCCCCGGTTCTGCTCTGGGTCCCGGCTCTGGGGGAGGCCTTGGCTCTCCGGGCCCGGCGGGCGGCGCTGCGGGCCGGGCTGGCGGCCTGCGGGGGCCTGGGGATCCTCTGGGCCTCCGCCTTCCTCTCGGCCGCGGCCTGTTACAGCCTGATGCCGCCCAGCGCCCTCAGCCGGCCCGTTCACTACGCCTTCCGGTACCGGGGGGACCCGGGGGGCCCAAAAAGGGGGTGGGGGGCCCAAAAAGGGGGGGGGGGCCCAAAACGGGGGGGAGGGCCAAAGGGGGTGGGGGGGCCCAAAAAGGGGGGGGAGGGCCAAAAGGGGGGGTGCCCAAGGGGGGGCCCAAAAGGGGGTGGGGGGCCCAAAAGGGGGTGGGGGCCAAAAAGGGGGTGGGGGGCCCAAAGGGGGGGAGGGCCAAAAAGGGGGTGGGGGGCCCAAAAAGGGGGGGGGGCCCAAAAGGGGGGGAGGGCCAAAAAGGGGGCAGGGGGGCCAAAGAGGGGGGAGGGCCAAGGGGGGGGCCCAAAAAGGGGGGGGGGCCAAAGGGGGGGGGGGGCCCAAAAGGGGGTGGGGGGGCCCAAAAGGGGGGCCAAAGGGGGTGGGGGGCCCAAAAGGGGGTGGGGGGGCCCAAAAGGGGGGCCAAAAGGGGGTGGGGGGCCCAAAAAGGGGGGGGGGGGCCAAAAGGGGGGTGGGGGGCCCAAAAGGGGGTGGGGGGGGCCCAAAAGGGGGTGGGGGGCCCAAAAAGGGGTGGGGGGCCCAAAAGGGGGTGGGGGGGCCCAAAAGGGGGGGGGCCAAAAAGGGGGTGGGGGGCCCAAAAAGGGGTGGGGGGCCCAAAAGGGGGTGGGGGGCCCAAAAAAGGGGGGGGGGCCCAAAAGGGGGTGGGGGGCCCAAAAGGGGGTGGGGGGCCCAAAAAGGGGGTGGGGGGCCCAAAAAGGGGGTGGGGGGGCCCAAAAAGGGGGTGGGGGGGCCCAAAAAGGGGGTGGGGGGCCCAAAAAGGGGTGGGGGGCCCAAAAAGGGGGTGGGGGGCCCAAAAAGGGGAGGGGGGGGAGGGCCAAAAGGGGGTGGGGGGCCCAAAAGGGGGAGGGCCAAAAGGGGGTGGGGGGCCCAAAAAGGGGGGCTAGGGGGTGGGGGCCAAAAAGGGGGGGGGCCCAAAAGGGGTGGGGGGGCCCAAAGGGGGTGGGGGGCCCAAAAAGGGGGGGGCCCAAAAGGGGGTGGGGGGGCCCAAAAAGGGGGGGGCCCAAAAAGGGGGGGGCCCAGAGGGGGTGGGGGGCCCAAAAAGGGGGGGGAGGGCCAAAAGGGGGTGGGGGGCCCAAAAGGGGGGGGAGGGCCAAAAGGGGGTGGGGGCCAAAAGGGGGGTGGGGGGGGCCCAAAGGGGGGGGCCCAAGGGGGGGGCCCAAAGGGGGTGGGGGGCCCAAAAAGGGGGGGGGGCCCAAAAGGGGGTGGGGGGTCCAGAAAGGGGGTGGGGGGCCCAAAAGGGGGTGGGGGCCAAAAGGGGGGTGGGGGGGCCCAAAGAGGGGGGAGGGCCCAAGGGGGTGGGGGGCCCAAAAAGGGGGTGGGGGCCCAGAAGGGGGTGGGGGGGCCCAGTAAGGGGCGGGGGTCCCAAAGGGGGTGGGGGGTCCCAAAAGGGGGGAGGGCCAAGGGGGGGGCCCAATGGGGGTGGGGGCCAAAGTGTGGGGCGGGGGCCAAATAGGGGGTGTGGGGGCCCAAAAAGGGTGGGGGGGCCCAAATGGGGGTGGGGGGCCCAGAGTGGGTCTGGGGCCCAAAGTGGGGGTGGGGGCCCAAAAGGGTGGGGGGCCCAAAAGGGGGTCGGGGGGCCAAAAAGGGGGTGGGGGGCCCAAAAAAGGGTGTGGGGGCCCAAAAGGGGTGGGGGGGCCCAAAAGGGGGTGGGGGGGCCCAAAGGGGGTGGGGGGCCCAAAAGGGGGTGGGGGGCCCAAAAGGGGTGGGGCCCAAGTGGGGGGGCCCAAAAGGGGGGCGGGGGTCCAAGATGGGGGTGGGGGGCCCAAAAGGGGGTGGGGGGCCCAAAGAGGGTGGGGGGTCCAAAATGGGGGTGGGGGGCCCAAAAAGGGGGGGGGGGCCCAAAGGGGGTGTGGGGGCCCAAAGGGGCCAAAGGGGGTGGGGGGCCCAAAAAGGGGGTGGGGGCCCAAAGGGGGTGGGGGTCCCAAAGGGGGTGGGGGGCCCAAAAGAGGGGGTGGGGTCCAAAAGGGGGTGGGGGGCCCAAAATGGGGCTGGGGGCCCAAAAGGGTGGGTGGGGGGTCCCAGTAGTGGGGCTGGGGGCCCAAAAAGGGGTGGGGTCCCAAAAAGGGTCTGGGGGCCCAAGGGGGGGGGTGGTTATGGGGGCCCAAGGGGCGGGGGGAGGGGGGCCGGGGTTTGGGGGGGTCAGAGATGGGGGTGGTGGGGCTGGGGGGTCTGGGTTGGGGGGCTGGGGTCCCAGTGTGGGTCTGGGGTCCCGGTGTGGGTCTGGGGTCCCGGGAGGTTTTGGGTCTGGGGTCCTGGTGTGGGTCTGGGGTCCCAGTTTTGGGTCTGGGGTCCCGTTTTGGGTCTGGGGTCCCAGTGTGGGTCTGGGGTCCCGGTGTGGGGTCCCATTTTGGGTCTGGGGTCCCGGTGTGGGTCTGGGGTCCCAGTGTGGGTCTGGGGTCCCGGTGTGGGGTCCCATTTTGGGTCTGGGGTCCCGGTGTGGGTCTGGGGTCCCAGTGTGGGTCTGGGGTCCCGGTGTGGGGTCCCATTTTGGGTCTGGGGTCCCGGTGTGGGTCTGGGGTCCTGGTGTGGGTCTGGGGTCCCAATTTGGGTCTGGGGTCCCGGTGTGGGTCTGGGGTCCCAGTGTGGGTCTGGGGTCCCGGTGTGGGGTCCCATTTTGGGTCTGGGGTCCCGGTGTGGGTCTGGGGTCCCAGTGTGGGTCTGGGGTCCCGGTGTGGGGTCCCATTTTGGGTCTGGGGTCCCGGTGTGGGTCTGGGGTCCCAATTTGGGTCTGGGGTCCCGGTGTGGGGTCCCATTTTGGGTCTGGGGTCCCGGGAGGTTTTGGGTCTGGGGTCCTGGTTTTGGGTCTGGGGTCCCGGTGTGGGTCTGGGGTCCCAATTTGGGTCTGGGGTCCCGGTGTGGGTCTGGGGTCCCAGTGTGGGTCTGGGGTCCCGGTGTGGGGTCCCATTTTGGGTCTGGGGTCCCGGTGTGGGTCTGGGGTCCTGGTGTGGGTCTGGGGTCCCAATTTGGGTCTGGGGTCCCGGTGTGGGTCTGGGGTCCTGGTGTGGGTCTGGGGTCCCAATTTGGGTCTGGGGTCCCGGTGTGGGGTCCCATTTTGGGTCTGGGGTCCCGGTGTGGGTCTGGGGTCCTGGTGTGGGTCTGGGGTCCCAATTTGGGTCTGGGGTCCCGGTGTGGGTCTGGGGTCCCAGTGTGGGTCTGGGGTCCCGGTGTGGGGTCCCATTTTGGGTCTGGGGTCCCGGTGTGGGTCTGGGGTCCTGGTGTGGGTCTGGGGTCCCAATTTGGGTCTGGGGTCCCGGTGTGGGTCTGGGGTCCCAATTTGGGTCTGGGGTCCCAATTTGGGTCTGGGGTCCCGGTGTGGGTCTGGGGTCCCAGCCGGTGGGGTCCCGTTTTGGGTCTGGGGTCCCGGGAGGTTTTGGGTCTGGGGTCCCGGGAGGTTTTGGGTCTGGGGTCCCATTTTGGGTCTGGGGTCCCGGTGTGGGTCTGGGGTCCCGATTTGGGTCTGGGGTCCCCCAGGACGGACTGTGGGGCGCCGGGCCCCGAGCTCTGCTCCTTCCCCACCGCCAACGTGTCTCTGCTGGGCAGCGACCGGCAGCACGTGAGTTGGGGGGGGGGGGCGGCCCCGGGACCCCCCCCGGGAGGGGGGTGGGGGGTGTCAGGATGGGATTTAGGGGGGGGGCTGGGGGGGCTCTGGGGGGGGGGGGCTATGGGGGGGCATGTGTGGGGTTGGGGGGGCTCGGAGGGTGGGGGGGGGGGCTGGGGGGGCTCTGGGGGGGGGGGGCTATGGGGGGGCATGTGTGGGGTTGGGGGGGCTGGGGGGGGTGGGGGGGGGGGGGGGGGGGGCCGAGGGGGGGGGGGGTTGGGGGGGGGGGGCTGGGGGGGGCATGTGTGGGGTTGGGGGGGGCTGGGGGGGCCGAGGGGGCTCTGGGGGGGGCCGTGGGGGGGGGGCTGGGGGGGGCTGGGGGGGCATGTGTGGGGTTGGGGGGGGGGGGTGGGGGGGGGGGGCTGGGGGTGCTCTTGGGGGGGGGGGCTCTGGGGGGGCTGGGGAGGCTCTGGGGGGTTGGGGGGGGCTGGGGGGGCTGAGGGGGCTCTGGGGGGGGCAATGTGTGGGGCTGGGGGGGCTGGGGGGTCTCTGGGGGGGTCTCTGGGGGTCCGGGGGGGCTGAGGGGGGCCGAGGGGGCTCTGGGGGGGGCCGTGTGGGGGGGGTCGGGGGGGCATGTGTGGGGTTGGGGGGGCTCAGGGGGTGGGGGGGGGCTGGGGAGGCTCTGGGGGGTTGGGGGGGCTGGGGGGGCTTGGGGGGCTCTGGGGGGTCTCTGGGGGTCTGAGGGGGTCTCCGGGGGGTCTCTGGGGGGTCTCTGGGGGTCCGGGGGGGCTGAGGGGGTCTGGGGGGGCTCTGGGGGGTCTCTGGGGGGTCTGAGGGGGCTCTGGGGGGTCTCTGGGGGTCTGAGGGGGTCTGTGGGGGTCTGAGGGGTCTCTGGGGGTCTCTGGGGGTCTGAGGGGTCTCTGGGGGGTCTCTGGGGGTCTGTGGGGGTCTGAGGGGTCTCTGGGGGGTCTCGGGGGGTCTCTGGGGGTCTCTGGGGGTCTGAGGGGTCTCGGGGGGTCTCTGGGGGGTCTCTGGGGGTCTCTGGGGGTCTGAGGGGTCTCGGGGGGTCTCTGGGGGGTCTCTGGGGGGGTCTCCGGGGGTCTGAGGGGTCTCAGGGGGGTCTCCGGGGGTCTGAGGGGTCTCTGGGGGTCTCTGGGGGTCTGAGGGGTCTCGGGGGGTCTGAGGGGTCTCTGGGGGGTCTCTGGGGGTCTCTGGGGGTCTGAGGGGTCTCGGGGGGTCTGAGGGGTCTCTGGGGGTCTCTGGGGGTCTCGGGGGGTCTGAGGGGGCTCTGGGGGTCTGAGGGGTCTCGGGGGGTCTGAGGGGTCTCTGGGGGTCTGTGGGGGTCTCTGGGGGGTCTCTGGGGGTCTGAGGGGTCTCGGGGGTCTCTGGGGGTCTGAGGGGTCTCTGGGGGGTCTCTGGGGGTCTGAGGGGGTCTCCGGGGGGGTCTCTGGGGGTCTGAGGGGTCTCTGGGGGTCTGAGGGGGTCTGAGGGGTCTCTGGGGGGTCTCTGGGGGGTCTGAGGGGGCTCTGGGGGGTCTCTGGGGGTCTGGGGGGGCTCTGGGGGTCTGAGGGGTCTCGGGGGGTCTCTGGGGGTCTGAGGGGGTCTGTGGGGGTCTGAGGGGTCTCGGGGGGTCTCTGGGGGTCTGAGGGGGGTCTGTGGGGGTCTGAGGGGTCTCGGGGGGTCTCTGGGGGTCTGAGGGGGTCTCCGGGGGTCTCCGGGGGGGTCCCGTGTCGCAGGTGCTGCGGGGGGTGAGCGGTACCGGGTGACGCTGGAGCTGGAGCTGCCCGAGTCCCCCCAGAATCGGGCCCTCGGCATGTTCCTGGTCACCATCCGCTGCTATGGCAACGGCGGCACGCGCCTGCGCAGCGCCGCGCGCGCGGTGAGGGGGGGGGGGTGTGGAGGGGGGTGTGGGGGGGGGGCTGGGTCCCGGGGGGGGGGGGCTGAGGGGGGGGGGGGTTGGGGGGGGGGGTTGGGGGAGGATGGGGGGGGCTGGGGGGGCAGAGGTTGGGGGGCCAGAGGTTGGGGGGGTCTATGTGGGGGGCTGGGGGGGCAGGGGTTGGGGGTTGGGGGGGTTGGGGTATCCCTGGGGGGGCTGGGGGCTGGGGGGGCACAGGGGGGCTGGGGGGGGCAGAGGTTGGGGGGGTCTATGTGGGGGGCTGGGGGGGGCACAGGGGGGTTGGGGGGGGCAGAGGTTGGGGGTTGGGGGGGTCTGGGGGGGGGCACACGGGGGCGGGGGGGGGTTGGGGGAGGATGGGGGGGGCTGGGGGGGCAGAGGTTGGGGGTTGGGGGAGGATGGGGGGGGGGGCTGGGGGCTGGGGGGGGCACAGGGGGGCTGGGGCGGGGGGGTTGGGGGAGGATGGGGGGGGCTGGGGGGGGATGGGGCTGGGTCCCGGGGGGGGGCACAGGGGGGCTGGGGGGGGGTCCCTGGGGGGGTCCCTGGGGGGTCCCGGGGAGGTCCCTGGGGGGTCCCGGGAGGGGTCCCGGGGGGTCCCTGGGGGGGGTCCCGGGGGGGTCCCCGGGGGGGTCCCTGGGGGTCCCGGGGAGGGTCCCTGGGGGGTCCCTGGGGGGGTCCCGGGGGGTCCCTCTGGGGTCCCTGGGGGGTTCCGGGGGGTTCCCCGGGGAGGTCCCTGGGGGGTCCCGGGGGGGTCCCGGGGGGTCCCGGGGGGGTCCCCGGGGGGGTCCCTGGGGGTCCCGGGGAGGGTCCCTGGGGGGGTCCCTGGGGGGTCCCGGGGAGGGTCCCTGGGGGGTCCCGGGGGGTCCCTCTGGGGTCCCTGGGGGGTCCCTGGGGGGTTCGGGGGGGTCCCTGGGGGGTCCCTGGGGGGGTCCCGGGGGGTCCCGGGGGGTCCCGGGTGGGTCCCTTGGGGGGTCCCGGGGGGTCCCTGGGGGGGTCCCCGGGGGGTCCCTGGGGGGTTCCGGGGGGTCCCGGGGGGGTCTGACGGCCCCTCCCCCCCAGGCCATGCTCCGTTACCGCTCGGGGTTGGTCCGCGCGGCGCGCGCGCTGCTGCTCGCGCCGC
This sequence comes from Hypotaenidia okinawae, assembly GCA_027925045.1. Taxonomy (NCBI): domain Eukaryota; kingdom Metazoa; phylum Chordata; class Aves; order Gruiformes; family Rallidae; genus Hypotaenidia; species Hypotaenidia okinawae. Next base: position 256,845 of record BSDF01000044.1, on the reverse strand, counting down.
TGCTCGTGCCGGGGCTCGCGGAGCAAAAACAAACGCTCGAGCTGGAGCTGTTCGGGGGGTACCAGGAGCGCGCGGTGAGGGGGGGGGGGGCTGGGGGGGGCAGGGGGGGGGCTGGGGGGCACAGGGGGGCTGAGGGGGCAGGGGGGAGGGCTGGGGGGCTGGGGGGGGCTGGGGGGGCAGGGGGGGGCTGGGGGGCACAGGGGGGCTGAGGGGGCGGGGGGAGGGCTGGGGGGCTGGGGGGGCTGGGGGGGGGCAGGGGGGGGCTGGGGGGCACAGGGGGGCTGAGGGGGCAGGGGGGAGGGGGCTGGGGGGCTGGGGGGGGCAGGGGGCTGAGGGGGCAGGGGGGCTGGGGGACACGGGGGGGGCTGGGGGGCACAGGGGGGCTGAGGGGGGGGGCTGGGGGGAGGGCGCCATGGTGCAGGGGGCTGTGGGGCTGGGGGGCAGGGGGCTGTGGGGGGCTGAGGGGGAGGCTTTGGGGCAGGGGGCTGGGAGGGCTGTGGGGCAGGGCAGGGGGCTGTGGGGCTGAGGGGGGCTGGGGGGTGGGGGGGGGCTGTGGGGCACAGGGGGGCTGGGGGGGCAGGGGGGGGCTGGGGGGCACGGGGGGTTGGGTGGGGAGGGGCTGGGGGGGCCATGGGGCAGGGGGCTGGGGGGCTGGGGGGAGGGCTGGGGGGAAGGGCTGGGGGGGGGGCAGGGGGCTGGGGGGGCTGGGGGCGCAGGGGGCAGGGCTTGGGGGCACAGGGGGGCTGGGGGGGGCCATGGGGCAGGGGGCTGGGGGGAGGGGGGGGCTGGGGGGCTGGGGGGGGGGCAGGGGGCTGAGGGGGCAGGGGGGAGGGCTGGGGGGCACAGGGGGGTGCTGGAGGGGCAAGGGGGGCTGGGGGCTGGGGGGGCTGGGGGGCAGGGGGCTGGGAGAGCTGTGGGGCAGGGGGCTGTGGGGCAGGGGGCTGTGGGGCAGGGGGGCACAGGGGGGCTGGGAGGGGGGCAGGGGGCTGTGGGGCTGGGAGGGGTCATGGGGCAGGGGGCTGGGGGGAGGGGGGGGGCAGGGGGCTGTGGGGCAGGGAGCTGTGGGGCTGCGAGGGCTGTGGGGCAGGGGGCTGGGTGGTTGGGAGGGCTGTGGGGCAGGGGGGCTGGGGGGAGGGGGCTGTGGGGCAGGGGACTGTGGGGCAGGGGGTTGGGGGTCCCTGAGGTGCCCCCCGTCCCCCCCAGCTCAGCCCCACGCTCGGGGCCGAACTGCAGATCCAGAGTCGCCGCATCCAGATCTACAGCGCCCGGCTGAGCGTCACGGCGCAGCTCTCGGGGCTCAGGTGGGACCCACAGCGACCCACAGCCTGCCCCATAGCGACCCACAGCCTGCCCCATAGCCTGCCCCACAGCCCCCTGCCCCACAGCGCCCGGCTGAGCGTCACGGCGCAGCTCTCGGGGCTCAGGTGGGACCCACAGCGACCCACAGCCTGCCCCATAGCGACCCACAGCCTGCCCCATAGCGACCCACAGCCTGCCCCATAGCCTGCCCCATAGCACCCACAGCCTGCCCCATAGCCTGCCCCACAGCCCCCTGCCCCACAGCGCCCGGCTGAGCGTCACGGCGCAGCTCTCGGGGCTCAGGTGGGACCCACAGCGACCCACAGCCTGCCCCATAGCGACCCACAGCCTGCCCCATAGCCTGCCCCACAGCCCCCTGCCCCACAGCGCCCGGCTGAGCGTCACGGCGCAGCTCTCGGGGCTCAGGTGGGACCCACAGCGACCCACAGCCTGCCCCATAGCGACCCACAGCCTGCCCCATAGCGACCCACAGCCTGCCCCATAGCCTGCCCCATAGCACCCACAGCCTGCCCCATAGCCTGCCCCACAGCCCCCTGCCCCACAGCGCCCGGCTGAGCGTCACGGCGCAGCTCTCGGGGCTCAGGTGGGACCCACAGCGACCCACAGCCTGCCCCATAGCGACCCACAGCCTGCCCCATAGCCTGCCCCACAGCCCCCTGCCCCACAGCGCCCGGCTGAGCGTCACGGCGCAGCTCTCGGGGCTCAGGTGGGACCCACAGCGACCCACAGCCTGCCCCATAGCGACCCACAGCCTGCCCCATAGCGACCCACAGCCTGCCCCATAGCCTGCCCCATAGCACCCACAGCCTGCCCCATAGCCTGCCCCACAGCCCCCTGCCCCACAGCGCCCGGCTGAGCGTCACGGCGCAGCTCTCGGGGCTCAGGTGGGACCCACAGCGACCCACAGCCTGCCCCATAGCGACCCACAGCCTGCCCCATAGCGACCCACAGCCTGCCCCATAGCCTGCCCCATAGCACCCACAGCCTGCCCCATAGCCTGCCCCACAGCCCCCTGCCCCACAGCGCCCGGCTGAGCGTCACGGCGCAGCTCTCGGGGCTCAGGTGGGACCCACAGCGACCCACAGCCTGCCCCATAGCGACCCACAGCCTGCCCCATAGCCTGCCCCATAGCACCCACAGCCTGCCCCATAGCCTGCCCCACAGCCCCCTGCCCCACAGCGCCCGGCTGAGCGTCACGGCGCAGCTCTCGGGGCTCAGGTGGGACCCACAGCGACCCACAGCCTGCCCCATAGCGACCCACAGCCTGCCCCATAGCCTGCCCCATAGCACCCACAGCCTGCCCCATAGCCTGCCCCACAGCCCCCTGCCCCACAGCGCCCGGCTGAGCGTCACGGCGCAGCTCTCGGGGCTCAGGTGGGACCCACAGCGACCCACAGCCTGCCCCATAGCGACCCACAGCCTGCCCCATAGCGACCCACAGCCTGCCCCATAGCCTGCCCCATAGCACCCACAGCCTGCCCCATAGCCTGCCCCACAGCCCCCTGCCCCACAGCGCCCGGCTGAGCGTCACGGCGCAGCTCTCGGGGCTCAGGTGGGACCCACAGCGACCCACAGCCTGCCCCATAGCGACCCACAGCCTGCCCCATAGCCTGCCCCATAGCACCCACAGCCTGCCCCATAGCCTGCCCCACAGCCCCCTGCCCCACAGCGCCCGGCTGAGCGTCACGGCGCAGCTCTCGGGGCTCAGGTGGGACCCACAGCGACCCACAGCCTGCCCCATAGCGACCCACAGCCTGCCCCATAGCCTGCCCCATAGCACCCACAGCCTGCCCCATAGCACCCATAGCCTGCCCCATAGCCTGCCCCATAGCACCCACAGCCTGCCCCATAGCCTGCCCCATAGCCTGCCCCACAGCCTGCCCCATAGCCTGCCCCACAGCCCCCTGCCCCACAGCGCCCGGCTGAGCATCACAGGGACCCATAGAGACCCATAACCTGCCCCTTCCCCCCCACCCCACTCCTGCCCCTCCCCCTCACTCCTTCCCCTCCCCCCCATCCCCCACCCCCTCCCCCTGCCCCTCCCCCCTCCCCCCTCACTCCTGCCCCTCCCCCCCCCCTCCCGCCTACCCCTCCCCTCACTCCCGCCCCTCCCCCTCCCCCTCCCGCCTGCCCCTCCCCTCACTCCTGCCCCTCCCCCTCCCCCTCCCGCCTGCCCCTCCCCCCTCACTCCCGCCCCTCCCCCCTCCCCCTCCCCCTCCCTCCCGCCCCTCCACCCCCACCCCTCCCCCTCCCCCCTCACTCCTGCCCCTCCCCCTCACTCCCGCCCCTCCCCCCCTTCCACCCTCACTCCCTGCCCCCCTCCCCCCATCCCCCACCCCCTCCCCCCTCCCCCTCACTCCCGCCCCTCCCCCCTCACTCCCGCCCCTCCCCCCTCCCCCTCACTCCCGCCCCTCCCCCTCACTCCTGCCCCTCCCCCCATCCCCCACCCCCTCCCCCTCCCCCCTCACTCCTGCCCCTCCCCCTCACTCCTGCCCCTCCCCCCAGGCTGCTGCTCCACTCCTTCCCCCTCAGCTCCTTCCTCCTGGGGCTGGTGGGGAATTTCACCCTCCTGAGCCTCCTGCTGCTGGCCGGGTACCTGCGCTGGGCCTGGGTGAGCCCCTCCCCCACCCCACCCCAACCCCCCTCCCCACCCCCCCAACCCTCCCGACCCCCCCAAATCCAGTTCAACCCAGCCCCTCCCCCCCCAGGTGACACCGAGCGTGGGAACCGCAGGGACCAGGAGGGAGGAGGGTGAGATGGGGGAGGGGCGGGGGGGGCAAGGGGGGTTGGGAGGGGGAGGGGGGATGGGGGAAGGGTGGGGGAGGGGCAGGGGAAGGGGGAGGGGCAGGAGGGGGTTGAGAGGGGGAGGGGAGAGGGGGAGATGGGGGAGGGGAAAGGGGGAGGGGCAGGAGGGGGTTGAGAGGGGGAGGGGAGAGGGGGAGATGGGGGAGGGGGAGGGGTGGGAAAGGGGGAGGGGCAAGGGGGGAGGGGCAGGAGGGGGTTGAGATGGGGGGGTTGGGGGGGGGCAGGGGAAGGGGAGGGGCAGGAGGGGGTTGAGAGGGGGAGGGGAGAGGGGGAGATGGGGGAGGGGCGGGGAGGGCAAGGGGGGAGGGGCAGGAAGAGGTTGAGAGGGGGAGGGGAGATGGGGGAGGGGCGGGGGTGGGAAAGGGGGAGGGGCAAGGGGGGAGGGGCAGGAGGAGGTTGAGATGGGGGGGATGGGGGAGGGGCAGGGCAAGGGGGAGGGGCAGGAGGGGGATGGGGAGGGGCAGGGGAAGGGGGAGGGGCAAGGGGAGGGGCAGGAGGAGGTTGAGATGGGGAGGGGGATGGGGGAGGGGTAGAGGAAAGGGGGAGGGGCAGGAGGGGAGATGGGGGAGGGGCAGGGGAAGAGTGGGGGAGGGGCAGGAAGAGGTTGAGATGGGGAGGGGAGATGGGGGAGGGGTGGGGCAGGGGAAGGGGGGGGGCAAGGGGGAGGGGCAGGAGGGGGTTGAGAGGGGAGGGGGGATGGGGGAGGGGCGGGGGAGGGGCAGGGGAAGGGGGAGGGGCAAGGGGGAGGGGCAGGAGGGGGTTGAGGGGGGAGGGGCGGGGGTGGGAAAGGGGAGGGACAAGGGGGGAGGGGCAGGAGGGGGTTGAGGGGGAGGGGAGATGGGGGAGGGGCAGGGGAAGAGTGGGGGAGGGGCAGGAGGGGGTTGAGATGGGGAGGGGAGAGGGGGAGGGGCGGGAGGAGGGTTGGAGAGAGGGTGGGGGGAGGGGCAGGGGGCTATTGAGATGGGGGAGGGGTGAGGGGGGAGGGGCAGTGCACACCCCTCCCCCTGTCTGAGCGCAGCCCCTCCCCCCACCGCAGCCCCTCCCCCCACCCGAGAGGAACCGGAAGTTGTGGGGACGAGAGAGACCTCGGGGGAAGGTGGGGGAGGGGCTGTGAGGGTGGGGGAGGGGCTGTGAGGGTGGGGAGGGGCTGTGAGGGCGGGGAGGGGCTGTGAGGGCGGGGAGGGGCTGTGAGGGTGGGGGAGGGGCTGTGAGGGCGGGGGAGGGGCTGTGGGAGAGGAGGAGGGGCTGTGGAGGTGGGGGAGGGGCTGTGGGGGAGGGGCTGTGAGGGTGGGGGAGGGGCTGTGGGAGAGGGGAGGGGCTGGGGGAGTGGGGGAGGGGCTAAAAATGGGGAGGCAGGTGGGGGGAGGGGCATGGGATGGGGGAGGGGCTAGGGAGGGTGTAGGGGGAGGGGCTAAAGTGGGGCAGGGCATATTGGGGGGAGGGGCGGGATGGGGATGACATGGGGGAGGGGCAGCAGCTCACCCTCTCCCCTCCCCCCCCCCCCAGGGGATGCCCCTCCCCCTCACCCCTCCCCCTGTGGAGGAAGAGGAGGAAGAGGAGGAGGAGGAGGTGGGGGGAGGGGGAGTCTCCACACCCCTCCCCCCAGCCCCTCCCCCCCCCAGCCCCGGCCCCGCCCCACCTGCTCCAGCTCCTGACCCCCCCCCTCCCCCCCCCCCAAAATAAACGCCCCTCCCCCACACGGTGACGTCACAAAGGCGCTTTATTCCCAGTGGGGGGAGGGGGAGGGGGAGGGGGAGGGGGAGGGGCGTCTCTTGTCTTCAGGGGGGTGGGGGAGGGGCCGCCCCTCCCCTCCCCCCACTCAGGGCTCCTTCCGCAGCTGCTTCCCCACCGGATCCACCAGCACCACGGCGCCCCAGGCTCCCACGCCTGGGGGGAGGGGCAGGCTCAGCACCGCCCCTCCCCCCCCCCCCCCCCCCCCCCCAAGCCCCCCCCCCCCTTGCCATGGTAACACCCCCTCCCCCCACACACACCCAGCCCCACCCCTATTACCTTGGACCCCCCGGCATCCCCTGGTTGCCATGGTAACCCCAACCACACCACACCCCCCCAGGTCACCCCCAGCCTCCCTGTTACCGTGGAAACCCCCCCATCACCACAGCACCTCACCCCCTGTTGCCATGGGAACCCCAGCATCCCCCGTTGCCATGGGAACCCCAGCATCCCCCGTTGCCATGGTTACCCAGCCCCATCCCCAAGGTCACCCCCAGTCCCCCCATCGCCATGGCAACCGGAAGCCTCCACCCCCATCACCCCCCAGCATCCCCGTTGCCATGGGAACCACAGCATCCCCCCGTTGCCATGGTTACCCAGCCCCATCCCCAAGGTCACCCCTAGTCCCCCCTTCCCTCCATCACCATGGCAACCAGAAGCCTCCACCCCATCATCCCCCAGCATCCCCGTTGCCATGGGAACTCCAGCATCCCCCCCGTTGCCATGGGAACCCCAGCATCCCCCCGTTGCCATGGTTACCCAGCCCCATCCCCAAGGTCACCCCCAGTCCCCCCATCGCCGTGGCAACCGGAAGCCTCCACCCCCATCACCCCCCAGCATCCCCGTTGCCATGGCAACCCCAGCACCCTCCCCCCGTTGCTATGGCAACCCCCATCACCTCCCAACAGTCACCCCCCACCCCTCCCATCGCCCCATTCCCATCCCCCCCCCCCGGTTCCCATGGTAACCCCCCGTTAACCCCACCACCCCCCCCCCCGTGGTTGCCATGGCGACGCGGGACGCCGCCTCACCCAGCGCCAACGTGATCTGCGCGATGGCGGCGGCGCCGGGCGGGACCCCCCGCCGGAGGCTGCGCCGGGGCTCCCGGTAGATCCAAACGGCGGCCAGGAGCAGCCCGGCCCCGCACAGCAACCGGCAGCTCCAGCAGCCGCCGAACAGAGGCCGCCGCGTCGGGGAACCGGGAACCGGAGCCGTTACCGGAGCCGCCGATCCCGGGGCCGGGCCGGGGTCTGGAGCCGCCTCCGCGTCCGGCCGCATGGCGAGAGCTCCGGGAGGGGGGTTGGGGGGGAAACGGAAGCGGAAACGGCGGAAGCGGAAGGTGCCGGCGCTGCCGGTTCCGGTGTTACCGGGAGTGGGTCTGGCGGATCCGGTTGTTACGTCACTTCCGCCAGGGCACTTGGCGCCGCGCCACGTTGTCGGGGGTCTCGGCCGCCTCCCGCAGCGCCGCCATCACCAGCTCGTTCTGCCGCCGCCGCTCCGCCGCCACCGGGGGAGGCACCTGCGGCACCGGCCGGGTCGGGATGGGGCCCAACGGCTCCCGGGAGCCCCCTCCCCCCTTCCCCATCCCCTCCCCCTTCCCCAGCCCCGGTACCTTGAGCGCTTCCCGCCTCTTCTCCTCCCCCGCCCCCACCGCGAACCACAGCGCGACCCCGGCTGCCACCGGCACCGAACCCCGGGCGAGCGCTAGGACCCAGCGCCGCGCCGCTTCCATGGGGCCCCTCGCCGCAAAGACACGTGACTTCCGGCGCGGCGCTCCGCCCCCCCCCCCTCAGCCGCCACAGAGCAGGACTTCCGGTAGCCAGCTAGGCCGCGGGGATCATAGAGATGAGCGCAGCTGGAGGACCGCCCCCCCCCCCCGGGGATACCGGGCTCTGGGGGGGGGGGGGTTACCGGCCTCTACCCCCCGCCCCCAACGTTCGCGCGGCCGCTGAAGAACAACGAGACGGGTGGGAAACGGGTTTTATTGAAGGGCGGCGGTACCGGTAGCCCCGGGCAGCGCGTCGGGGCCTGGTCCCTGCGGGAGACAAAGCGGCGTTAGGGGATCAAGCGGCTCCAACCCTCCGCCCCCCCCCCACTTTACCGCCCCCCCCCCCCCCCCGGGAGCGTCCGGTAACCCCGGACTCGGCCCCGGCGTGTCCCGGCACGTGAGGGTAGGACCGGCGGATCCAAGGCCGCGGGCACCGAAGACTTCGCGCCGGCCGCTGCTCTTCCTCCGGCCATAACAAGACCCCGGCACCGGGTGGCCGGGGCCCGCCAAGAACAGGAGGTTCCCCCCCTCCCTCCCTCCCTCCCTCCCTCCTCCTCCTCCTCCCGCCTGGCTCCGGGTCGCGACTCACTAGGCCTCGCCCCGCTCCGCCGCTGCCGCGCAGCAAGATGGCGGCGGAGGGGCCCTGCGCGGGGCCTTATATAGCCTCGGGGCGGAAGTGGGCGTGGCTTAAGGGCTGCGCGGGGATTGGGCGGCTCCGCCGTCTATCAACAAGGCGGGAAGGCCAATGAGGTGGGGGAAGCGGGAGCGGAAGGGGCGGGAGAAGGCGGAAGCGGCGCTATGGGGATCGGTGGGAAGATCAACCGGCCGCGAACGGTACCGGGGGGGATGGGGGATGGGGGCGGGACCGGGACCGGGAAGGCGCGGGGAGCGCTCGGATGGGGGGTTTTACCCCTAATTCCCCCTTGTTCCCTCCCTCCCGCCGGTTCCCGGTGCCCCCGGTGCCCCCGGTGCCCCCGGTGCCCCCGGTGCCCGGTACCGGCCGCTCAGTCCCGGTTCCCCCCCCCCCCCCCAGGAGCTGAAGAAGAAGCTGTTCAAGCGGCGGCGGGAGCTGGCGCGGGGGGCTCGGCGGCAGAAGCGGCGGTGAGTGACCACCCCACCCCCCCCCCACCCCCCCCCCCCCGTACCCCCTCTTCCCTTCCCCGGTGACTCCGGTACCGGAGCCTGAGCGGAGGGGTGGGGGGGGGGGTGTGTCTCCGTTCCAGGCCGCCCCCCGGGACGCCGCCCCGGCTCTGTGGGGGAAGCGGCGGCGGAAGATGCTGAAGAGGCTGCGGGTGGCGCTGCGGAGCGGGGAACCGGGAAGGGGACCGGATAGGGGTCGTGACCTCCCTAACCTCTGACCCCTCCCGGGATCACCACGAGGCTCCGGTACGGGAAGGAACCGGCGGGAAGAAGTCGGGAGCCGCGAACCCGCCGGACGTGGAGATGGAGGAGGCGGCGGCCGAGTAACGGGGCGGAACCGGGGGCGGGGGGGGGGGAGCTACCGGGACCCCTGGACCCTCCCCGGTACCCCTGGACCCCCCGGTACCGTCCCGGTACCCCTGGACCCCCCCAAAAGCCCCTGGACATCCCCCTCCCCCCCCCGCGGTGTCCCCGGTGCCCCCGACCGGGGGGGGGAAATAAACACGTGGGAGCCGCAGCCGCGTGTCCGGAGGGGGCGGGGCCAGGGGAGGGGGCGGGGCTAAAGACGGGCCAATAGGGGAGGAGTCCTGCGGGGGGCGGGGATGGAAGGGGCGGGGCGATCAGGGGGCGTAGCCAGTGAGCTAGTGGACCAATAGGAACGCAGGAAAGCGAAGGGGCGGGGCCAAGCGGAGGGGTTGGGGCGCGGGGAGGAGAGCCAATAGGGGATGAGTTCTGAGGGGGCGTGGTTAGGGAATGCCGAGGACCAATGGGGAGTGAGGCGCGGAGGGGGCGTGGCTACATGTGGCCGGTAAATGGGGTCAGGAGAGGGGCGTGGCCAAGGGGGAGCGGGGCCAATAGGAGGTGAGCTATAGGTGAGGGGGCGTGGCTATAGGGGGGCGTGGTTCCACAGAGGCGCGGCCAATCGCTGCTGAGCCCTGTCGGGGGCGTGGCCCTTCGCGGGAGGGGGCGGTGCCCCAGGGGAGCCTGGCCAATAGCCGCTGAGCGCGCTGCTAGGGGCGTGGCTCTAGGGCTGCCTTGCTTCTGGGCTCCTCCCACGCCAGCCCCGCCCCTCCCGGTCCCGCGCATGCGCGCTGCCCCCCCCCCCCCGGCCGCCGCCGTCGCCATGTCGGGCCTGTGCGACCCCCCCGGGGCGGCCAGCCCGCCGCGCGCCCCGCCCAGGTACCCCCCCGGGACCCCCAACCCCCCCAAGGACCCCCAGGGGCTCCCCAACCCCCCCAGGGACCCCTCAGCCCCCCCAGGGACCCCCCCAACCCCCTTAGGGGCCCCCAGGGGCTCCCGAACCCCCCCAGAGACCCCCCCGACCCCCCAGGGACACCCCAACACCCCTCCCCCCCCCCCCCAAGGACCCCCAGGGGCTCCCCAACCTCTCAGGGACCCCTCAGCTTCCCCCCAGGGCCCCCTCGGACCCACCAAGGACCCCCCAACCCCCTCAGGGACCCCAGGGACCCCCAGCCCCCCTCAGGGACCCCCAGCTCTCCCAAAGACCCCCCAACCCCCCCCAAGGACCCCCCAGCCCCACTCAGGGACCCCCAACCCCCCCTTAGGGACCCCCCAGGGGCTCCCCAACCCCCCCAGGGACCCCTCAGCCCCCCCAGAGACCCCACAGCCCCCCTTAGGGACCCCCAGGGGCTCCCCAACCCCCCCAGAGACCCCCCCGACCCCCCAGCCCCCCCAGGGACACCCCAACACACACACCCCCCCCCCCAAGGACCCCCAGGGGCTCCCCAACCCCCCCAGGGACCCCTCAGCCCACCCAGGGACCCCCCCAACCCCCCTTAGGGGCCCCTAGGAGCTGCCCGACCCCCCCAGAGACCCCCCCAACCCCCCAGCCCCCCCCAGGGACACCCCAACCCCCCCCCCCCAAGGACCCCCAGGGGCTCCCCAACCTCTCAGGGACCCCTCAGCTTCCCCCCAGGGCCCCCTCGGACCCACCAAGGACCCCCCAGCCCCCCCCAGGGACCCCCCCAGCCCCCCCAGGGACCCCCAGCCCCCCCCAGGGACCCCCCAACCCCTCCCAAAGACCCTCCCAACCCCCCCCAAGGACCCCCCCAGCCCCACTTGGGGACCCCCAACCCCCCCAGCCCTCCCAGGGACCCCCCAACAGCCCCCCCCCCCCCCCGGCACCCTGAACCACCCAGGGTCCCTCTGAACCCCCTCTGGGACCTCCACCCCCAAGCAGCCCCTCCTGGGCCACCCCTGGGACCCCCAAAGCTTTCAGGGACCCCCCCCCCTTGGCACCCCCTCACCAGCCCCTCCATCCGCTCCGGGACCCCCCAAACCGCCCCTAACCCCCTTTCCAGCCACCTCAGCCCCTTCCACGCCCCCAAAACCCCTTTAGCCCCCCTAAACCCCCTTTAACCCCCCCAAACCCCCCTAAACCCCCTTTAACCCCCTCAATCCCCCCTCAACCCCTTTATAACCCCCTTTAACCCCCCTCAATCCCCCCTCAACCCCTTTATAACCCCCTCAATCCCCCCTCAACCCCTTTATAACCCCCTCAATCCCCCCTCAACCCCTTTATAACCCCCTCAATCCCCCCTCAACCCCTTTATAACCCCCTCAATCTCCCCTCAACCCCTTTATAACCCCCTCAATCCCCCCTCAACCCCTTTATAACCCCCTCAATTCCCCCTCAACCCCTTTATAACCCCCTCAATTCCCCCTCAACCCCTTTATAACCCCCTTTAACCCCCCTCAACCCCTTTATAACCCCCTCAATTCCCCCTCAACCCCTTTATAACCCCCTTTAACCCCCCTCAACCCCTTTATAACCCCCTCAATTCCCCCTCAACCCCTTTATAACCCCCTTTAACCCCCCTCAATCCCCCCTCAACCCCTTTAACCCCCTCAATCTCCCCTCAACCCCTTTATAACCCCCTCAATCCCCCCCTCAACCCCTTTATAACCCCCTCAATTCCCCCTCAACCCCTTTATAACCCCCTTTAACCCCCCTCAACCCCTTTATAACCCACTCAATCCCCCTCAACCCCTTTATAACCCTCTTTAACCCCCCTCAACCCCTTTATAACCCCCTTTAACCCCCTCAATCCCCCCTCAACCCTTTTATAACCCCCTCAATCCCCCCTCAACCCCTTTATAACCCCCTCAATTCCCCCTCAACCCCTTTATAACCCCCTCAATGCCCCCTCAACCCCTTTATAACCCCCTCAATGCCCCCTCAACCCCTTTATAACCCACTCAATCCCCCCTCAACCCCTTTATAACCCTCTTTAACCCCCCTCAACCCCTTTATAACCCCCTTTAACCCCCCTCAATCCCCCCTCAACCCTTTTATAACCCCCTCAATCCCCCCTCAACCCCTTTATAACCCCCTCAATTCCCCCTCAACCCCTTTATAACCCCCTTTAACCCCCCTCAATCCCCCCTCAACCCTTTTATAACCCCCTCAATCCCCCCTCAACCCCTTTATAACCCCCTCAATGCCCCCTCAACCCCTTTATAACCCCCTCAATGCCCCCTCAACCCCTTTATAACCCACTCAATCCCCCCTCAACCCCTTTATAACCCCCTTTAACCCCCCTCAACCCCTTTATAACCCCCTTTAACCGCCCTCAATCCCCCCTCAACCCCTTTATAACCCCCTCAATCCCCCCTCAACCCCTTTATAACCCCCTCAATTCCCCCTCAACCCCTTTATAACCCCCTTTAACCCCCCTCAACCCCTTTATAACCCCCTTTAACCCCCCTCAATCCCCCCTCAACCCCTTTATAACCCCCTTTAACCCCCCTCAACCCCTTTATAACCCCCTCAATTCCCCCTCAACCCCTTTATAACCCCCTTTAACCCCCCTCAACCCCTTTATAACCCCCTCAATTCCCCCTCAACCCCTTTATAACCCCCTTTAACCCCTCCCAACCCTCCTCTCACCCCCTCTTTCCACACACCCCCCCCCCCAACACCTTACCCCAGCGCCCAGGAGCTAGCCCAAGAAGTCAAAGCCTTCCTCACCGGGCTGGACCCCGTTCAAGGGACCAAGCTGTCCCCGAAGGAGCACGCTCGCTGCGCCCTGCTGCTGCTGCGCTGCCTGCCGCCCGCCCGCCACGCCGCCCTGGATCATTTCCGCTCCGTCTTCGACGACCAGGTGTCCTCCCACCTCAGCCAGAGGGAAAACCCCGGTCCCAGCGGTATCCCCGGGGGTCCCAGCGGTATCCCCGGGGCTCCCACCCCCTCCGGTTGCATCCTCAACCCCCCAGTCCCCGCTTCCAGACCGGGCGGCACCGGTTTGGATGAGGTGGTGAGGGAAATCCGCCGGGTGCTGGGCGAGTTCATCCGTTCCAACCCCAAATCTTGGGCCCCCGTGGTTTCCTCGTGGTCCATCGACCTGATGGGGCAGCTGAGCAGCAAGTACGCCGGGCGCCAGGGAGTCCCCGCCGCCGGCGGCCTCAACGAGCTTCTGCAGCTGTGGATGTCGTGCGAGGCCACGCGGACGCTGATGGAGATCTACACCCAGTGCCTGGGCGCCATGATCGGCGGCTGCCCGGACTCTTGCGTGGACGCCTTGCTGGACACCTCCACCCAGCACTCCCCCCACTTCGACTGGGTGGTGGCTCACATCGGCTCCTCCTTCCCCAACACCATCATCAGCCGCGTCCTCTCCTGCGGCCTCAAGGACTTCTGCGGCCGCGCCGGCGACGCCGAGCAACCCCATCCCTTGGGAGAGGCCAAGCGAGCCCCCAAGATCGCCTCCGTGGTGGGGATCCTGGGTCACTTGGCTTCTAGGCACTCGGGGAGCATCAAGCAGGAGCTGCTGAGGATGTTTCACGAGAGTTTGGGGCCCGGGAGGGACCAGCACCAAAAAGCCGCCGTGCCCTTCTTGCTGCAGGTGGCCTTGATGTCCCCCCTCTCCTGGCCGCCGTCTCCCCCGAGCTCATCGACTCCCTCAGCCCTTCGGTGCTCAACCAGCTCCACCAGCACTTCTCCGGCCTGCCCAGGGATGAGCTGGAGAACATGCTGGGCATCGTGGTTCACCTCATCTCCCAAACCTCCTCGGGGGCTTACCGCTTGCTCCAGTTCCTGATCGACACGGCCATGCCGGCGTCGGTCATCACGCCGCCCGGCTCGGCCTTGCACGACGGCGTCCGCGAGTCCTGCGACCGCATCATCCAGCTCCTGCTCCTCACCCTCCAGAAACTGGTCTACAACCGCCCCGCCCCGGTTTTAACCGACTCCCCGCCCCGTCCCGTCCCGTTCCTGGATGCCCTGCGCGGCCACGTGCGGGAGCTGTGCGTGGAGACGCTGCGCTTGGAGAGGAAGAGGTTCCTGTGGCAGCACCAGCTGCTGGGGCTGCTGGCGGTGTACTCGGCCCCTCACTGCGCCGCGGAGTCCCTCTTCTTCTTGCTCTCCCTGGCTGGGACGTCGGAGGAGCTGGCGTTGGCGGCTCAGCTCTACGCCGTGCTGGGTTCCTGCCTCCCCGAGCTGCTGCCGGCCGCCGCTCACACCTGCGTGCGGCAGATCCAAGCGGGGAGGTTGCCCGAGCCTCACGTCGCCCGGCTGCTCCACAACCTGGCCGCCGTCATCCAGTGGGATGAAGGAGGAGGAGGAGGAGGAGGAGGAGGGGATGGAGGAGCCGCCGCCGCCATGGGGGAGCAGCTGGGTCAGGTCCTGACGCGGCACCTGCGGGATTTCGGGCAGCTCCTCCTGCACCGCGACGCCGAGGTGGCCGAAGCCGCCTGCCTGCTGCTGTCCGTCTGTCCCTTCCCCTTGTCCTTCCCCCCGGCTCACCTCTCGGCCGTCACCCGCGCCGCCGTCCACCGGTTCTTCCAGGCGCTGCGGGACGGGCGGGCGGCGGCGGCGGCGGCTCACGGCACACGGCTCCTGGCCCGGCTCAGCCGCGTCTCCGCCGCCGCCGCCAAGTCGGTGCTGCAGCAGCTGGTGGAGGGGGCCCTGAGGGGTCGCAACGCCGAGCTCTTCGGGGGGCAAGGGGGGGTGGTTGGGGAGACGCCGAGGAGGGGGCGACGTCGTCGCCGCCGGCCTCTTGGGGTGACACCGCCGCCGTCTCGCTGTTGGACGTCAACCGGCGCTTCACCGCCGCCGTCAGCTTCTCCGGGGGGCGTGTGGTCGGTGTTCCACGCCGGGGTGATCGGGAAGGGCTTGAAACCCGCGGCCGAGGCGGCGGTGGAGAGGACGGAGGAAGAGCTGGCCCACAACACCCAAACCTTCCTCACCCTCCTCATCCGCTGCTGCGGCGGTAGCGGCGGCGGTAGTAGCCACCCTACCCCCCTCCCCAACCAACAACCCCCCCCGAACCTCAAATCAACCCCGAAGCCGCCAAAGCCGTGGCGGCCGCCTTGATCGAGGCGGTGTGCCCCGAAGCCTCGGGAGGTGGGGAGCTCCTCTGGCCCCCCGAAGAGCAGGCCCGAGCCACCATCGAGCGCGACCTCCGCATCTGCCGCCGCTTCCGCCGTCACCCGCTCCTCTTCCCGTTGCTCCGCTTGGTAGCGGCGGGGCGGCCGGCTCTCTGTTACTGCTCCGTGTTGTTACGGGGTCTCTTGGCCTCCCTGTTGACTTTTTGGGAGGGGTGTAGGGATGCTGAGACCCCCGGGTCGCCTTGGCACCTCTGGGCCTCTTCGTGGTTGGTGGTATGCCTGGCCGAGGGCTCGCTGATCCCGCCGGCGCTGGGGGCGGTGCAGGAGGTGTTCCCTCACCTGGCGCCCTACGAGGTGCGCCTCTTGTTGCTCAGCCTGTGGGATTACCTGCGGGACAACCACCCCCTGCCCCAAAAATTCACCTTCAGGCCCGACAAAGGTACCTTCTGCCGGGATTTCGGGAAGGATGGGGTTGGGGGAGGGGGAGGGGGAGGAGGGGGAGGCGGGGGGGAGGTGGGGGGACGGGGGACGCGGCCGGGAGGCACCTGGGGGTCCTGCACAGCGTCCTGCACCGCAACATCCAGCGGCTCGGATACCTGGCGGGGAGGTTCAGGCTCTGAGGGAACCCCTTATCCACCCCCCTGGGCACCCTTGTCACCCCAAACCCTCCCAGACCCCCTTGTCCCCCTCCCAGACCCCCTTGTCCCCCCCAAACCCTCTCAGACCCCCTAAACCCTCCCAGACCCCCTTATCCCCCTCCCAGACCCTCTTGTCCCCCCGCAGACCCCCTTATCCCCCCACAGAACCCTTCCAGGACCCCCTTTGTCCTCCCCAAACCCTCCCAGACCCCCTTATCCCCCCGCAGAACCCTTCCAGGACCCCCTTATCCCCCCCCCCAGGCCCCCTTGTCCCCCCCCAAACCCTCTCAGACCCCCTAAACCCTCCCAGACCCCCTTGTCCCCCCCAAACCCTTCCAGACCCCCTTATCCCCCCCAGACCCCCTTATCCCCCCACAGAACCCTTCCAGGACCCCCTTGTCCCCCTCCCAGACCCCCTTGTCCCCCCCCAAACCCTCCCAGACCCCCTTATCCCCCCGCAGAACCCTTCCAGGACCCCCTTATCCCCCCTCCCAGACCCCCTTGTCCCCCTCCAAACCCTCCCAGACCCCCTTATCCCCCTCCCAGACCCCCTTGTCCCCCCCCAAACCCTCCCAGACCCCCTAAACCCTCCCAGACCCCCTTATCCCCCCGCAGAACCCTTCCAAGACCCCCTTATCCCCCTCCCAGACCCCCTTATCCCCCCCCAAACCCTCCCAGACCCCCTTATCCCCCCACAGAACCCTTCCAGGACCCCCTTATCCCCCTCCCAGACCCCCTTGTCCCCCCAAACCCTCCCAGACCCCCTTATCCCCCCGCAGAACCCTTCCAGGACCCCCTTATCCCCCTCCCCAGACCCCCTTGTCCCCCCCCAAACCCTCTCAGACCCCCTAAACCCTCCCAGACCCCCTTGTCCCCCCCAAACCCTCCCAGACCCCCTTATCCCCCCGCAGAACCCTTCCAGGACCCCCTTGTCCCCCTCCCCGGGCCCCCTTGTCCCCCCCCAAACCCTCTCAGACCCCCTAAACCCTCCCAGACCCCCTTGTCCCCCCCCAAACCCTCCCAGACCCCCTTGTCCCCCCCAAACCCTCCCAGACCCCCTTGTCCCCCCGCAGAACCCTTCCAGGACCCCCTTGTCCCCCTCCCAGACCCCCTTGTCCCCCCCCAAACCCTCCCAGACCCCCTTATCCCCCTCCCAGACCCCCTTGTCCCCCCCCCCAAACCCTCCCAGACCCCCTTATCCCCCCCAAACCCTTCCAGGACCCCCTTGTCCCCCCCCAAACCCTTCCAGGACCCCCTTATCCCCCTCCCAGACCCCCTTGTCCCCCCCCCAAACCCTCCCAGACCCCCTAAACCCTCCCAGACCCCCTTTCCCCCCCAAACCCTTCCAGGACCCCCTTGTCCCCCCCCAAACCCTTCCAGACCCCCTTATCCCCCCCCAGACCCCCTTATCCCCCCGCAGAACCCTTCCAGGACCCCCTTATCCCCCTCCCAGACCCCCTTGTCCCCCCCTAAACCCTCCCAGACCCCCTTATCCCCCTCCCAGACCCCCTTGTCCCCCCCAAACCCTCCCAGACCCCCTTGTCCCCCTCCCAGACCCCCTTGTCCCCCCCAAACCCTCCCAGACCCCCTTATCCCCCTCATGGACCTCCCCTGTATCCCCCTCAGCACCCCCAGGCCCCTCTTTCCCCACGCCCCCCCACCTCCTCTTGCCCTCCCCCCTCTCCCTCCCCTGGTCCCCCCCTTGCCCCCATCCCACCCCCCCCCCCCCCGTTTTTGGGGGGCTCGTGGCTTTGCTGGGGGTGGGGGAATAAATTGGTGGGAGGAAACATCAGGGTTGAGTGGAGTGATTTTGGGGGGTGGGGGAGTTGGGGGGCAGGGGGCTACCTGGAGGGGGGTTGGGTCTTTTGGGGGAGGGGTGTTCCAGTGCCTTTTGGGGGGGGGGGGTGAGTACCTGGGGCTCTTTGGGGGGGTCCTGGAGGCGCTGGGGGGGGGGGGTGGGGTGTCCTAGAGCTCTATGGGGGGGGGGTACCTGGGGGGGGAATTGGGGTGCTGGGGGGGGGAGTGTCGGGGTGCTTGGGGCGGGGTCCCAGGGCTCTTGGGGGGGATCCTGGGGGGTGCTGGGGGGGGAGCTGGGTGGTGTCTGGGGGGGGGGTCTGAAGGTGCTTGGGGGCTGGGGCTGTGGGGGGGCCCAGGGCATTTTGGGGGGTCCTGGGGGTACCTGGGGGGGTTCTGGGGGTATCTGGGGGGGGTTTGGGGTGCTGGGGGGGGGTCCCAGGGCTCTTGGGGGGATCCTGGGGGTGCTGGGGGGAGCTGGGTGTTCTGGGGGGGTTTGAAGGTGCTTGGGGCTGCGGGGGGGGCCCAGGGCATTTTGGGGGGTCCTGGGGGTACCTGGGGGGTCCTGGGGGTTGGGGGGGTTTGGGGTGCTGGGGGGGTCCCAGGGCTCTTGGGGGGATCCTGGGGGTGCTGGGGGGGTCTTGGGGCTGTGGGGGGGGTCCCGGGCATTTTGGGAGGGTCAGGGGTACCTGGGGGGTCCTGGGGGTATCTGGGGGGTTGGGAGGGGGTTGGGGTGCTGGGGGGGGTCCCAGGGCTCTGGGGGGATCCTGGGGGTGCTGGGGGGAGCTGGGTGTTCTGGGGGGGTTTGAAGGTGCTTGGGGCTGCGGGGGGGGCCCAGGGCATTTTGGGGGGTCCTGGGGGTACCTGGGGGGGTCCTGGGGGTATCGGGGGGTTGGGGGGGGGTTGGGGTGTTGGGGGGGGTCCCAGGGCTCTTGGGGGGATCCTGAGGGTGTTGGGGGGGTCTTGGGGCTGTGGGGGGGTCCCGGGCATTTTGGGGGGTCCTGGGGGTATCTGGGGGGTTTGGGGTGCTGGGGGGGTCCCAGGGCTCTGGGGGGGGTCCTGGGGGTGCTAGGGTGGGGGCTGGGTGTTCTGGGGGGGTTTGAAGGTGCTTGGGGCTGCGGGGGGGCCCAGGGCATTTTGGGGGGTCCTGGGGGGTCCTGGGGGTATCGGGGGGGTTGGGGGGGTTGGGGTGCTGGGGGGGGTCCCAGGGCTCTTGGGGGGATCCTGAGGGTGTTGGGGGGGTCTTGGGGCTGTGGGGGGGTCCCGGGCATTTTGGGGGGGTCCTGGGGGTACCTGGGGGGGTCCTGGGGGGATCGGGGGGGTTGGGGGGGTTTGGGGTGTTGGGGGGGTCCCAGGGCTCTTGGGGGGGATCCTGGGGGTGCTGGGGGGGGAGCTGGGTGTTCTGGGGGGGGTTTGAAGGTGCTTGGGGCTGCGGGGGGGGCCCAGGGCATTTTGGGGGGGTCCTGGGGGTACCTGGGGGGTCCTGGGGGATCGGGGGGGTTGGGGGGGTTGGGGTGCTGGGGGGGATCCTGGGGGTGCTGGGGGGGTCTTGGGGCTGCGGGGGGGGTCCCGGGGCTCTTCGGGGGGTCCTGGGGGGTCTTGAGGTGCTGGGGGGGGTCGGGCAGCCCAGAGGGGCGCTTCCACCCTCCCCACCTGTCAATCATCCCGCTTGTCCCGCCCATCCCGCCCGCCCGCCCAATCACCGCCCGGGGGTTTTGAGCCCGGGGTGGCGGGCCGGCGCGTGGGCCTCGCCCAATGGGGAAGCGCCTGGCGCCGAAGGCGGCAGCCAATGGGACGCGTGGGGAGAAGGGGAAGGGGCGGGACTTCCGGCTGAACGGCAGCAGGGCACTTCCGGTCTAGCGGGAGCCACTTCCGGCCGGGCGGCGGGAGCGGCGGGACGATGTTTTATCACGTGAGCGGCGGCGGGGGGGGGGGGGGGTGGTCACGTGGCCTCCCGGGAGGTCACGTGGGTGACCGGGGGTGCGGAGAGGCCCTGAAAAAGCCTGGGGGGGGGGGGGGGGGGGGCGCTCCCGGTGCCCCCCGGTGCTTCCCGGTCCTTCCTGGGACCCCCCCCCGGTGCCCTCCTGCCCTTCCCGGTGCCCCCCGGTTCTCCCCCGTGCCTCCCAGGCCCCTCTGGGGCCTTCTCGGTGCCTCCTGGCCTCTCCCGGTGCCTCCCGGTGCCTCCCGGTGCTCCCCTGCCCCTCTCGGTTGCCCCACCCGCCCTCCCCAGGACCCCCCGGTGCCCCTCAGGCCCCTCCCGGTGCCTCCCAGAACCCTCCCGCGACCCCCTGGTGCCTCCCTGCCCCTCCCGGTGCTCCTCAGGCCCCTCCCGGTGCCTCCCAGTGCTCCCCTGCCCCTCCCGGTGCCCCCCCAGCCCTTCCCGGTGCCTCCCGGGTCCCCCCGGTGCCCCCCTGCCCCTCCCGGTGCCCCCCAGCCCTTCCCGGTGCCTCCCGGGTCCCCCCGGTGCCCCCCAACCCCTCCCGGTGCCCCCCCAGCCCTTCCCGGTGCCCCCCAACCCCTCCCGGTGCCCCCCAGCCCTTCCCGGTTCCCCCCGGTGCCCCCCAACCCCTCCCGGGTCTCCCCGGTGCCCCCCAACTCCTCCCGGTGCCCCCCCCAGCCCTTCCCTGCCCCTCCCGGGTCCCCCCGGTGCCCCCCCAGCCCTTCCCGGTGCCCCCCGGTGCCCCCCAACCCCTCCCGGTTCCCCCCCGGTGCCCCCCTCAGCCCTTCCCGGTTCCCCTCGGTTCCCCCCTGCCCCCCCCCGGTGCCTCCCAACCCCTCCCGGTGCCCCCCCCAGCACTTCCCGGTTCCCCCGCGGTGCCCCCCAGCCCCCCCCCGGTGCCTCCCGGTGCCCCCCAACCCCTCCCGGTGCCCCCCCCAGCCCTTCCCGGTGCCCCCCGGTGCCCCCCGGTGCCCCCCCGGTGCCCCCCCCAACTCCTCCCGGTCCCCCCCCAGCCCTTCCCGGTGCCTCCCGGTGCCCCCCGGTGCCCCCCGGTGCCCCCCCCAACCCCTCCCGGTGCCCCCCCAGCCCTTCCCGGTTCCCCCCGGTTCCCCCCGCCCCCCCCCGGTGCCCCCCAGCCCCCCCCCCGGTGCCTCCCGGTGCCCCCCAGCCCCCCCCCGGTGCCTCCCGGTTCCCCCCTGCCCCCCCCCGGTGCCCCCCAGCCCCCCCCGGTGCCTCCCGGTGCCCCCAGCCCCCCCCCCGGTGCCTCCCGGTGCCCCCCAGCCCCCCCCCGGTGCCTCCCGGTGCCCCCCAACCCCCCCCCGGTGCCGTAGATCTCCCTGGAGCACGAGATCCTGCTGCACCCCCGGTACTTCGGGCCCAACCTGCTCAACACCGTCAAGCAGAAGCTCTTCACCGAGGTGGAGGGGACCTGCACCGGCAAGTCAGTGGGGGGGGCATTGGAGGGACCCCCCCCCCCCCACCCCCCCCCAAACCCCCCCCCCCCCCCCCCAACCCCACACCCCCCCCAACCCCACCTCCCCCCCCCCACCCCCCCCCCCCCCCCCAAACCCCACCCCCCCCCCCAAACCCCACACCCCCCCCCCAAACCCCACACACCCCCCCCCAAACCCCACACCCCCCCCAAACCCCACACCCCCCCCCCAAACCCCACACACCCCCCCCAAAGCCCACACACCCCCCCCAAACCCCACACCCCCCCCAAACCCCACACCCCCCCAAACCCCACACACCCCCCCCAAAGCCCACACCCCCCCCCCCAAACCCCCCCCCCCCCCCCAAACCCCCCACCCCCCCCCCCACCCCCCACACCCCCCCCCCAACCCCCCCACCCCCCCCCCCACCCCACACCCCCCCCCCACCCCCCCCCCCCCCCCAAACCCCACCCCCCCCCCAAACCCCACACCCCCCCCCAAACCCCACACACCCCCCCCCAAACCCCACACCCCCCCCCAAACCCCACACCCCCCCCCAAAGCCCACACACCCCCCCAAAGCCCACACACCCCCCCAAACCCCACACCCCCCCCAAACCCCACACCCCCCCCCAAACCCCACACACCCCCCCAACCCCCCCCCCCCCCCCAACCCCCACACCCCCCCAAAGCCCACACCCCCCCCCCAAACCCCACACACCCCCCCCAAACCCCACCCCCCCTCCAAACCCCACACCCCCCCCCAAACCCCACACACCCCCCAAACCCCACACACCCCCCACACCAGGACCCCCTGATCCCCCCTCCGAACCTTCCCAGCCCCCCAAGCTCACCCGGGAACCCCCAAAACCCCCCCAACCCCCCCAAACTCCCTCTAAAGCCCCCCAACCCCCCCAACCCCCCCAAACTCCCTCTAAAGCCCCCCAAACCCCCCAAACCCCCTCTAAAGCCCCCCAAACCCCCCAAACCCCCCAACCCCCCCAAACCCCCTCTAAAGCCCCCCAACCCCCCTAAACCCCCCACCCCCCCAAACCCCCTCTAAAGCCCCCCAACCCCCTCTAAACCCCCCACCCCCCCAAACCCCCTCTAAAGCCCCCCAACCCCCTCTAAACCCCCCCAAACCCCCTCTAAAGCCCCCCAACCCCCCAAACCCCCCAAACCCCCTCTAAAGCCCCCCAACCCCCCAAACCCCCTCTAAAGCCCCCCAACCCCCCCAACTCCCCCTTTAGCCCTTCAAACCCCCTCAAGCCCCCCCCAAACTCCCTCTTTAACCCCCCAAACCCCCCAAAGCCCTCCAAGCCCCCCAACCCCCCTTCAAACCCCCCCAAAGCCCCCCAACCCCCCCAAACTCCCCCTTTAGCCCCTCAAACCCCCCCAACTCCCACTTTAAGCCCCCTGATCCCCCCAAACCCCCCCAAATCCCCCCTTAGCCCCTCAAACCCCCCCAAACCCCCAAAGCCCTCCAAGCCCCCCAAACCCCCCCAAACTCCCCCTTTAACCCCCCCAACCCCCTCCAAAGCCGCCCCGAACTCCCCCTTTAACCCCCCAGACCCCTCTCCAAACCCCTCCAAAGCCCCCCAAACTCCCCCTTTAGCCCCTCAAACCCCCCTTTAACCCCCCCAAACTCCCCCTTTAACCCCCCAACCCCCCTCAAACCCCCTTTAACCCCCCAAACTCCCCCTTTAACCCCCAACCCCCCAAACTCCCCCTTTAACCCCCAACCCCCCAAACTCCCCCTTTAGCCCCTCAAACCCCCCTTTAACCCCCCCAAACTCCCCCTTTAACCCCCCAACCCCCCTCAAACCCCCAAAGCCCTCCAAGCCCCCCCAAACCCCCCAAACTCCCCCTTTAACCCCCCAACCCCCTCCAAAGCCCCCCGAACTCCCCCTTTAACCCCCCAGACCCCTCTCCAAACCCCTCCAAAGCCCCCCCAAACTCCCCTTTAGCCCCTCAAACCCCCCTTTAACCCCCCCAAACTCCCCCTTTAACCCCCCAACCCCCCTCAAACCCCCTTTAACCCCCCCAAACTCCCCCTTTAACCCCCAACCCCCCCAAACTCCCCTTTAACCCCCAACCCCCCAAACTCCCCCTTTAGCCCCTCAAACCCCCCTTTAACCCCCCCAAACTCCCCTTTAACCCCCAACCCCCCCAAACTCCCCCTTTAACCCCCGGATCCCTCTCCAAACCCCTCCCAAGCCCCTTCAAACCCCTCCCAAGCCCCCCCAAAGCCCTCCCAAGCCCCCCCCCCCAAAAAAGCCCCCCCCCCCGCCCCCCCAGGTACGGGTTCGTGATCGCGGTGACGACGATTGACAACATCGGGGCGGGGGTGATCCAACCCGGCCGGGGGTTCGTGCTCTACCCCGTGCGCTACAAGGCCATCGTGTTCCGCCCCTTCAAGGGGGAGGTGGTGGATGCCGTGGTCACCCAGGTCAACAAGGTCAGGGGGGCACTGGGGGGGGGTTTGAGAGGAGTTTTGGGGGTCGGGAGGGGGTTGGAGGGCTTTGGGGGGCTTGGGAGGGGTTTTGGAGAGGGATCCGGGGGGTTAAAGGGGAGTTTGGGGGGTTAAAGGGGGTTTGAGGGGGTTAGAGGAGTTTGGGGGGGATGGGGGATTAGAGGGGGGTCTGGGGGTGTTGGGAGGGGTTTTGGGGGAGTTGGGGGGGTCTGAGGGTGTTGGGAGGGGGTTTTGGGGGGAGTTTGGGGGGTCAGAGGGGCTTGGGAGGGGTTTTGGGGGGTGTTAGGGGGGTCAGAGGGGGTTGGGAGGGGTTTTGGGGGGGTTTGAGGGGCTAAAGGGGAGTTTGCGGGGGCTTGGGAGGGCTTTGGGGGGGCTTGGGAGGGTTTTGGAGACGGATCCGGGGGGTTAAAGGGGGAGTTTGGGGGGTTAAAGGGGGGTTTGAGGGGGTTAGAGGGAGTTTGGGGGGGATTGGGGGATTAAAGGGGGGCTGGGAGGGGTTTTGGGGGAGTTAGGGGGGTCTGGGGGTGTTGGGAGGGGTTTTGGGGGGAGTTAGGGGGGTCTGGGGGTGTTGGGAGGGGTTTGGGGGGGTTAAAGGGGGAGTTTGGGGGGGTTAAAGGGGGGTTTGAGGGGCTAAAGGGGGAGTTTGGGGGGGGTTGGGGGGTTAAAGGGGGAGTTTGGGGGGCTGGGAGGGGTTTGGGGGGAGTTAGAGGGGGTCAGAGGGGAGTGGGAGGGGTTTTGGGGGGGTTTGAGGGGCTAAAGGGGGAGTTTGGGGGGCTGGGAGGGTTTTGGGGGAGGGAGTTAGGGGGGTTGGGGGAGAGGGGTTGGGAGGGAGTTCGAGGGGGTTAAAGGGGGAGTTTGGGGGGTTAAAGGGGGGTTGAGGGGGTTAGAGGGAGTTTGGGGGGATTGGGGGATTAAAGGGGGGTCTGGGGGTGTTGGGAGGGGTTTTGGGGGGAGTTAGGGGGTTCTGGGGGTGTTGGGAGGGGTTTGGGGGGGTTAAGGGGGTTTGGGGGGGTTAAGGGGGTTTGAGGGGGTTAGAGGAGTTTGGGGGGGATTGGGGGATTAGAGGGGGTCTGAGGGTGTTGGGAGGGGTTTTGGGGGAGTTAGGGGGGTCTGGGGGGGCTGGGAGGGGTTTTGGGGGGAGTTAGGGGGGTCTGGGGGGCTGGGAGGGTTTTGGGGGAGTTAGGGGGGTCTGGGGGTGTTGGGAGGAGTTTTGGGGGGAGTTAGGGGGGTCAGAGGGGGTTGGGGTGGGCTGGGGGTCTTTGGGGGGCTGGGGGGATTTAGGGGGCTCTGGGTCAATTGGGGGGTCTTAGGGTGGGTGTTGTTGCCATGGGGGTGTTGTTGTCAGGGGTTGTTGTTGCTGGGGGGGGTTGTTAGTGCCGGGGGGTGTTGTTGCTGTCAGGGTGTTGTTGCTGGGGGGGTGTTGTTGCCAGGGGTTGTTAGTGCCGGGGGGTGTTGTTGCCATGGGGGTGTTGTTGCCAGGGGTTGTTAGTGCTGGGGGGGTTGTTAGTGCTGGGGGGTGTTGTTGCTGGGGGGGGGGGGGTGTTGGTGTTGTTGCTGTCAGGGTGTTGGTGACACCCCCGTCCGCCTGTTGCCAGGTCGGGCTGTTCACCGAGATCGGGCCCATGTCCTGCTTCATCTCGCGGCACGTAGGGATGGGGGGAACTGGGGGGCTGGGGGGGGGGGCTGGGGGGGGGGGGGTGGGGGGGGGGGGGCTGGGGGGGGGGGTGGGGGGGGGGGGCTGGGGGGGGGGCTGGGGGGCCCCAGGGATGGCGATGGGGAGGCATGGGGGGGGAACTGGGGGGCTGGGGGGGGAACTGGGGGGGAACTGGGGGGCTGGGGGGCCCAGGGATGGTGATGGGGGGGGCATGGGGGGGAACTGGGGGGCTGGGGGGCCCAGGGATGGCGATGGGGGGGCATGGGGGGGAACTGGGGGGGTCCAGGGATGGCGATGGGGGGGGCATGGGGGGGAACTGGGGGCTGGGGGGCCCAGGGATGGTGATGGGGGGGCTGGGGGGGGAACTGGGGGGCTGGGGGGGGGGCTGGGGGGCCCAGGGATGGTGATGGGGGGGGCAGGGGGGGAACTGGGGGCTGGGGGGGGCTGGGGGGCCCAGGGATGGTGATGGGGGGGCAGGGGGGTGAACTGGGGGGCTGGGGGGGCCAGGGATGGTGATGGGGGGCGGGGGGAATGGGGGGCTGGGGGGGCAGGGAGGGGATGGGGGGCTGGGGGGGGCAGGGGGATGGGGGGGGGGGGCCACAGGGATGGGGGAGGAATTGGGGGGGCACAGGGGGAATTGGGGGGCAGGGTTGGCGTGGGAGGGGGCACAGAGGGGGCGGGGGGAAACTGGGGGGGCATGGAGACAGCCTGAGGGGCACCATATCACGTTGACACCCCCCCCCTCTTTGGGGACCCCCCTCCCTTCCCCCCCCTCTTTTGGGGACCCCCCCTCCCTTCCCCCCCCCCCAAGTCCATCCCCTCGGAGATGGAGTTCGACCCCAACTCCAACCCCCCTGCTACAAGACTGTGGATGAGGTGAGACCCCCTCCCCCACCCTGCTGCCCCCCCCCCAACCCCCCCCCCATGTTGGGGGGGGGTCCCTGTGCCCCCCTGACCCCCTGACCCCCCCCCCCAGGACATCGTGATCCAACAGGACGACGAGATTCGGCTCAAGATCGTGGGGACCAGAGTGGACAAGAACGACATCGTGAGGGGGGCTGGGGGGGTTTGGGGGGTCCTGGGGGGCTGGGGGGATTTGGGGGGGTCCTGGGGGGCTGGGGGGATTTAGGGAGGTCCTGGGTCAGTTGGGAGGGTCCTGGGGGGCTGGGGGGGGATTTAGGGGGTCCTGGGTCAGTTGGGGCAGTCCTGGGGGTCTTTGGGGGGGCTGGGGGGGATTTAGGGAGGTCCTGGGTCAGTTGGGGGGGTCCTGGGGGGTTGGGGGGGTCTTTGGGGGGGTTTTGGGGGGATTTAGGGGGGTCCTGGGTCAGTTGGGAGGGTCCTGGGGGGCTGGGGGGGGATTTAGGGGGTCCTGGGTCAGTTGGGGGGGTCCTGGGGGGTTGGGGGGGGATTTAGGGGGGTCCTGGGTCAGTTGGGGGGGCCCTGGGGGCTGGGGGGGTTTTAGGGGGGTCCTGGGTCAGTTGGGGGGGTCCTGGGGGGTTGGGAGGGTCTTTGGGGGGGGGGGGGGTGGGGGGGTTTGGGGGGGTCTGTTGGGGGGGCTGGGGGCTGGGGGGGGGATTTAGGGGGGTCCTGAGTCAGGTCGGGGGCTGGGGTCCTGGGGGGTCTTTGGGGGGGCTGGGGGGGGGGATTTAGGGGGGTCCTGGGTCAGTTGGGGGGGTCCTGGGGGGCTGGGTAGGGGGTCCTGGGTCAGTGGAGGGGCTGGGGGGATTTAGGGGGGTCCTGGGTCAGTTGGGGGGATCTGGGGCTGGGGGGATTTAGGGGGTCCTGGGTCAGTTGGGGCAGTCCGGGGGTCTTGGGGGGTGGGGGGGATTTAGGGGGGTCCTGGGTCAGTTGGGGGGGTCCTGGGGGGGTCTTGGGGGTTTGGGGGATTTAGGGGGGTCCTGGGTCAGTTGGGGGGATCCTGGGGGCTGGGGGGATTTAGGGGGTCCTGGGTCAGTTGGGGGGTCCTGGGGGCTGTGGGGGCTGGGGGGGGGGGATTTAGGGGGGTCCTGGGTCAGTTGGGGGGGGTCCTGGGGGTTGGGGGGTCTTTGGGGGGGTTTTGGGGGGATTTAGGGGGTCCTGGGTCAGTTGGGGGGATCCTGGGGGGGGATACGGGGGGGTCCTGGGTCAGTTGGGGCAGTCCTGGGGGGTCTTTGGGGGGGCTGGGGGGGATTTAGGGGGGTCCTGGGTCAGTTGGGAGGGTCCTGGGGAGTTGGGGGGTCTTTGGGGGGGTTTTGGGGGGATTTAGGGGGGTCCTGGGTCAGTTGGGGGGATCCTGGGGGGCTGGGGGGATTTATGGGGGTCCTGGGTCAGTTGGGGCAGTCCTGGGGGGTCTTGGGGGGGTGGGGGGGATTTAGGGGGGTCCTGGGTCAGTTGGGGGGGTCCTGGGGGGCTGGGGGGGATTTAGGGGGGTCCTGGGTCAGTTGGGGCGGTCCTGGGGGGGGGGAAAGGGGGAATGGTGTGTGAGGGGGGCAAGGGGGGGTCCTGAGGGGGGGGGGATGATATTGGGGTGCTGGGGGGGGGGGGAGGGGTGCCTGTGCCCCCCCTCCCCCCCCCCCAACCCCTCCCCTCCTTCCAGTTCGCCATTGGCTCCTTGATGGACGATTACCTGGGTGAGTGGGGGGGGGGGTTATTTGGGGTCACGGGGGGATGTTGGGGGGTGGGGGGGTTATTTGGGGTCACGGGGGGGTGGGGGGTGGGGTGGGGGTTATTTGGGGTCACGGGGGGGATGTTGGGGGGTGGGGGGGTTATTTGGGGTCACGGGGGGATGTTGGGGGGTGGGGGGTTATTTGGGGTCACGTTGGGGGGTGGGTTTGGCGGGGATTTGGGGTCACGGGGGGATGTTGGGGGGGTGGGGGGGTTATTTGGGGTCACGGGGGGGTGGGGGGTGGGGGGGGGTTGGGGGGGGGGGGTTGGGGGTCTCCTGCCTCACTCCCTTCTCCTCCCCCCAGGTCTCGTCAGCTGAGCACGAGGGGTGGATGTGCCCCCCCCCCCCAACACCCCCCCCCCGGCCCCCCCCTTGGCGCTGGGGGGGGGGGGGTGTGGGGGGGGGGGGTGTGGGGGGAGGTCTTGCCCCTCCCTCCCCCCCCTTTATTCCCAATAAAACCGTTTTTTTTCCCATTTTTACCCATTTCTCGTTTATTTTCCGGGGGGTCGCACCCCCGGGGGGGGGGGTCGCACCCCCGGGGGGGGGGTCGCACCCCCGGGGGGGGGGGCTCCCAGCCGCTGGGGGGTCCCCACCCTCCGCATTGCCCCTTTAAGACACGTGGCCCTTTTAAAAGCCTCCGTCTCCACTGCGCATGCGCCGAGCCAGCCCGCCGCCACCCGGTTTCCACAGCGACCTCCTTGCTTCGGCGTCGCTTTACGGCTTCTGCCGCTTCACCCGGCGTGCGGCTGTCGCGCTTGCCAGCGCTCGGCTTGCTTTACGGCCGCGCGGCGCAGCTGCCGTCTCTCTGCTCCTCCCGCTCTCGCCGCCATGGCCGTGACCGGGGTGAGTGCGGGGCCCATCCGCCGCCATCCGCCGCCCCCGCCGCCCCCCGCCCCCCCCGCGGGCTCGGAGAGGCCGGGGGAAGCGCTGGGGGCGGCGGGGCCGGGAAATGGGGCTGGGGGCGAGGGGAAGAGGCCTGAGGGGCCGGGGGAGGCCTCGGGCAGGGCCCGGGGAGGCCTTTGGGGGGGGGGGGGGGGACCGGGGGGGTGTCGTGTGTCGTCCCCCCCCGTGACGTCACCCGTCCCGCGTGGGGCCCTCGCTGCCCTTCACCCCTCCCCCACTCTGTGACAAGTCACCTCGTTGCCCTAAACCCCCCCCCCCCGCCACCCCCCGGGCTCCTGCCGTCCCGTCGTCCCCCCCCCCCCCTCGGCACCCCCAGACCACCCCCCAGGAACCCCCAGAACCCCCCACCAGACCCCCCCCCCAGACCCCCCCCAGAACCCCCCCCACACACACCCCCAGACCACCCCCCAGGAACCCCCAGCCCCCCCCCCAGGAACCCCCAGAACCCCCCCCCCACACCCCCAGACCCCCCCCCAGGAACCCCCAGAACTCCCCCAGGAACCCCCAGAACCCCCCCACACACACCCCCAGACCCCCCCCCCAGGAACCCCCAGAACCCCCCACCAGACCCCCCCCAGAACCCCCCCCACACACACCCCCAGACCCCAGAACCCCAGAACCCCCCAGGAACCCCCAGACCCCCCCCACACACACCCCCAGACCCCCCCAGAACCCCCAGAACCCCCCACCAGACCCCCCCAGAACCCCAGAACCCCCCACACACACACCCCCAGAACCCCCCCACACACACCCCCAGACCCCCCCCCAGGAACCCCCAGAACCCCCCCAGGAACCCCCAGAACCCCCCCACACACACCCCCAGACCCCCCCCAGAACCCCCAGAACCCCCCAGACTCCCCCAGGAACCCCCAGAACCCCCCCAGACACCCCCAGAACCCCCCCCCACACACACCCCCAGACCCCCCCCCAGGAACCCCCAGAAACCCCCCCACACACACCCCCAGACCCCCCCCAGGAACCCCAGAACCCCCCCGAACCCCAGAACCCCCCCCCAGACCCCCCCAGAACCCCCCCACACACCCCCAGACCCCCCCCCAGGAACCCACAGAACCCCCCACCAGACACCCCCAGAACCCCCCCCACACACACCCCCAGACCCCCCCCCAGGAACCCACAGAACCCCCCCCAGAACCCCCCACACACACACCCCCAGACCCCCCCCCCCAGGAACCCCCAGAACCCCCCCACACACCCCACACACCCCCAGACCCCCCCCAGGAACCCCCAGAACCCCCCCCAGGAACCCCCAGAACCCCCCACACACACCCCCAGACCCCCCAGACCCCCCCCCCCAGGAACCCCCCAGAACCCCCCCCCCAGACCCCCCCAGGAACCCCCAGAATTGCCCCCACACACACCCCCAGACCCCCCCCCCAGGAACCCCCAGAACCCCCCCCAGGTACCCCCAGAACCCCCCCACCCCCAGACCCCCCTCCCCCCACCTCATGACCCTTCCCCCCCACCCCGCCTCTGTCTCCTGCCCCCCAAATAATAACACGCCCCCAGTGACCCCCCCTAAATCACCCCCCCATCAATGACCCCCCTAAATACCCCCAATAAGTGACCCCCCAAAATATCCCCCCCAATAAGTGACCCCCCCAAATATCCCCCCTTAAATAACCCCCATAAGTACCCACCGTGACCCCAAAAAATACCCCCCCCAGTGACCCCCCCCCAAATGGCCCCCCTCATATACCCCCCCCAAAATAACCCCCCTAAACACCCCCCCATAAATACCCCCACAGTGACCCCCCCAGAAATTGCCCCCCCAAAATATCCCCCAATGGCCCCCCCATAAATACCCCCCTGAGAAATGCCCCCCCCCCCTCGTAAATCCCCCCTAATGATGGCCCCAAAAGTGACCCCCCCCATAAATGACACCCCCCCCCAAATACCCCCCTTTGGCCCCCCCATAAATACCCCCCAGTGACTCCCCCATAAATGAGACCCCCCCAAAGCAGCCCCCCCAAATCTCCCCCCTATAAATAAGCTCCATAAACCACCACCCATAAGACCCCCCCCAAATATCCCCCAATGACCCCCCCCAAATAACCCCCTCATAAATAGCCCCCCTAAATACCCCCCACAAGGGACCCCCCCATGAACACCCCCCTAATGACCCCCCCCAAAATGACCCCCATAAATAGCACCCTCAGTGACCCCCCAATAAATACCCCCCCATAAACACCCCCCAACGACCCCCCCAAATGACCCCCCCCCATAAATGCCCTTAACTCCCCCCCCCCCAGAACCCCTCTGTCTCCCCCCGTGCCCCCTCCCCACTCCATGGCACCCCCCTGACCCCCCCCCCGCCCCCATGGCAGCCCCCTGACCCCCCTTTGCCCCCCCAAACGCTGTACCCCCCCAGCCCCCTGACCCCCCCAGACGCTGTACCCTCCCCATCCCCTCTGACCCCCTTGTCGTCCCCCCCCAGACGCTGTACCCCCCCAACCCCCCTGTCCCCCCAGAAGCTGTACCCCCCGCCCCCCCAGACGCTGTATCCCCCTGTCCCCCCAGATGTTGGACCCCCCCAACCCCCCTGACCCCCCCCCCCAGATGCTGTACCCACCCTGACCCCCCCAGACACTGGACCCCCCTGACTCCCCTGTCCCCCCAGAAGCTGTACCCCCTGGCCCCCGACCCCCCCAGACGCTGTACCCCCCAGACCCCCTGTCCCCCAGATGCTGTACCCCCTGACCTCCTGTCCCCCCAGACACTGTACCCCCCTGACCCCCCCAGGCACTGTACCCCCCGACCCCCCCAGACGCTGTACCCCCTGACCCCCTGTCCCCCCAGACGCTGTACCCCCTGACCCCCCTGTCCCCCCAGACGCTTGACCCCCCTGACCCCCTGTCCCCCCAGACGCTGTACCCCCCCGACCCCCCTGACCCCCTGTCCCCCCAGACGCTTGACCCCCCCTGACCCCCTGTCCCCCCAGACGCTGGACCCCCCTTCCCCCCCCAGATGCTGTACCCCCTGACCTCCTGTCCCCTCAGATGCTGTACCCCCCTGACCCCCCCGGGATGCTGTACCCCCCCGACCCCCCCGTCCCCCCAGACGCTGTACCCCCCGACCCCCCGTCCCCCCGGACGCTGTACCCCCTTGTCCCCCCAGACGCTGTACCCCCCTGACCCCCCCCAGACGCTGTACCCCCCAGACCCCCCTTTCCCCCCAGACGCTGTACCCCCTGACCCCCTGACCCCCCCCAGACTCTGCACCCCCCTGACCCCCCTGTCCCCCCAGACTCTGTACACGTACCCCGAGAACTGGCGCGCCGCCAAGGCGCTGATCGCGGCGCAGTACAGCGGGGCGCGGCTGCGGGTGCTCTGCGCCCCCCACTTCACCTTCGGACAGAGCAACCGCGCCCCCGACTTCCTGCGCAAGTTCCCGCTCGGCAAGGTCAGCGGGGGCTGGGGGGGGGGGCTGGGGGGCCCAGGGGGGCTGGGGGCCGCTCACGCCCCTCAACCCCCCTTTTCCACCTCTCTTAACGTGTTTTTCCCCACTTTCCCCACAACTTCCTCCCCACTTCCCCCCTTTTATCCTCAAATTACCCCCAACTTCCTCCTCAACTTCCTCCAACTTCCCACTTCCCCAATTTCCTCCAACTTCCTTCAACTTCCTCCAACTTCCTCCCCAACTTCCTCCAACTTCCTCCTCAACTTCCCCAACTTCCTCCCCAACTTCCTTCCCACTTCCTCCCCACTTCTCCCTTTTATCCCCAACTTCTTCCCCAAATTGCCCCAAACTTCCTCCCCAACTTCCTCCAACTTCCTCAACTTCCTCCAACTTCTCACTTGCCCCAACTTCCTCCAACTTCCTCCTCAACTTCCCCCAACTTCCTCCCCAACTTCCTTCCCACTTCCTCCCCACTTCTCCCTTTTATCCCCAACTTCTTCCCCAAATTTCTCCCAACTTCCTCCTCAACTTCTTCCAACTTCCTCAACTTCCTCCAACTTCTCACTTCCCCCAACTTCCTCCAACTTCCTCCTCAACTTCCCCCGACTTCCTCCCCAACTTCCTTCCCACTTCCTCCCCACTTCTCCCTTTTATCCCCAACTTCTTCCCCAAATTGCCCCAAACTTCCTCCACAACTTCCTCCCCACTTCACCCTCCTTTTATCCCCAATTTCCCCCACTTCCTCCCCAACTTCCTCCCCACTTCTCCAACTTCCTCCCCAAATTGCCCCCAACTTCCTCCCCCACTTCCTTCCCACTTTATCCCCACTTCTCTCTCCTTTATCCCCCACTTCCCCCAACTTCCACCCCAAATTGCCCCAAACTTCCTCCCAACTTCCTCCCCACTTCCCCCTTTTTAACCCCCACTTCCTCCCCATTTCCCCCTTTTTATCCCCCACTTCCCCAACTTCCTCCCCCACTTCCTTCCCACTTTCTCTCCACTTCTCCCTTCGTTTATCCCCCACTTCCCCCAACTTCCTCCCCAAATTGCCCCAAACTTCCTCCCAACTTCCTCCCAACTTCCCCCTTTTTAATCCCCACTTCTCCTCACTTCTCCCCTCTTTTATCCCCCCACTTCCCCTCAACTTCCCCCAACTTCCTACTTCCTCCTCGCTTCTCCCTCTTTATCCCCAACTTCCTTCCCAACTTCCTCCCCAACTTTCTCCCTTCCCCCAACTTCCTCCCCACTTCCTCCAACTTTCCCCCACTTCCTACTTCCCCCCTTTTTTCTCCCTACTCCCCTACTTTATTTCCTCCACTTCCTCCCCACTTCCCCCCTTTTTCCTCCCTATTTCCCCCACTTCCCCCTTTCTTCCCCACTTCCCCCTTTTTAACCCCCACTTCCTCCCCACTTCCCCCTTTTTCCTCCCTATTTCCCCCACTTCTTCCCCAACTTCCTCCCCACTTCCCCCTTTTTAACCCCCACTTCCTCCCCACTTCCCCCTTTTTCCTCCCTATTTCCCCCACTTCTTCCCCAACTTCCTCCCCACTTCCCCCTTTCTAACCCCCACTTCCCCCTTCCCTCCCCTCTTCCCCTTACCCCTTCCCCTTTAACCCCACTTCCTCCCCTTCCCCCTTTTCCCCCTCTTCCCCACTTCCTCCCCACTTCCCCCTTTCTAACCCCACTTCCCCCCCCCCCCTTCCCCCTCCCTCCCCCTTCCCCTCCCCCCTTCCCCACCCCGCTTCCTCTCTCTCCCCCGTTTCCCCCGTTTCCCCCAGGTCCCGGCGTTCGAGGGTGACGATGGGTTCTGTGTGTTCGAGAGCAACGCCATCGCCTACTACGGTGGGTGAGCGGGTCAGCCTAACGAGCTGATCAGCTAATGAGCCTAATGAGCTAATGAGCCTAATGAGCCTAATGAGCTAATGAGCCTAATGAGCTAATGAGCCTAACGAGCTGATCAGCTAATGAGCCTAATGAGCCTAACGAGCTGATGAGCCTAATGAGCTGATCAGCCTAATGAGCTGATCAGCCTAACGAGCTGATCAGCTAACGAGCTGATCAGCTAATGAGCTAATGAGTCTAACGAGCTGATCAGCCTAACGAGCTGATGAGCTAATGAGCTAATGAGCCTAACGAGCTGATCAGCCTGATGTCCCCCCCGATGTCCCCCCCCGATGTCCCCCCCGATGTCTCCCCCCGATGTCTCCCCCGATGTCCCCCCGATGTCTCCCCCGATGTCTCCCCCCGGTGTCCCCCCGATGTCTCCCCCCGATGTCCCCCCGATGTCTCCCCCTGATGTCCCCCCGCGATGTCCCCACCCGATGTCTCCCCCCGATGTCTCCCCCGATGTCCCCACCCGATGTCTCCCCCGATGTCCCCCCCGATGTCTCCCCCTGATGTCCCCCCGATGTCCCCCCCGATGTCCCCCCGATGTCTCCCCCTGATGTCCCCCCCGATGTCCCCCCCGATGTCCCCCCCGATGTACCCCCCCGATGTCCCCACCCGATGTCTCCCCCGATGTCTCCCCCCGATGTCTCCCCCCGGTGTCCCCCCCGATGTCTCCCCCTGATGTCCCCCGCGATGTCCCCACCCGATGTCTCCCCCCGATGTCTCCCCCGATGTCCCCCCCGATGTCTCCCCCTGATGTCCCCCCGATGTCCCCCCCCGATGTCCCCCCGATGTCCCCCCCGGTGTCCCCCCCGATGTCTCCCCCTGATGTCCCCCCCGATGTCCCCCCGATGTCCCCCCGGTGTCCCCCCCGATGTCTCCCCCTGATGTCCCCCCCGATGTCCCCACCCGATGTCCCCCCCGGTGTCTCCCCCCGATGTCTCCCCCCGATGTCTCCCCCGATGTCCCCCCCGATGTCTCCCCCCGATGTCCCCCCCCAATGTCCCCCCCGATGTCTCCCCCCGATGTCCCCCCCGATGTCCCCCCCGATGTCCCCCCCCGATGTCTCCCCCGGTGTCCCCCCCGATGTCTCCCCCTGATGTCCCCCCCGATGTCCCCACCCGATGTCTCCCCCCTGATGTCCCCCCCCGATGTCCCCCCCGATGTCTCCCCCGATGTCCCCCCCCGATATCCCCCCCGATGTCCCCCCGGTGTCTCCCCCGATGTCCCCCCCAATGTCCCCCCGATGTCTCCCCCCGATGTCCCCCCCGATGTCTCCCCCCGATGTCTCCCCCCGATGTCTCCCCCGGTGTCCCCCCGATGTCTCCCCCTGATGTCCCCCCGCGATGTCCCCACCCGATGTCTCCCCCGATGTCCCCCCCAATGTCCCCCCGATGTCTCCCCCCGATGTCCCCCCCGATGTCTCCCCCCGATGTCTCCCCCGATGTCTCCCCCGGTGTCCCCCCGATGTCTCCCCCTGATGTCCCCCCGCGATGTCCCCACCCGATGTCTCCCCCGATGTCTCCCCCCGATGTCCCCCCGATGTCTCCCTGATGTCCCCCCGATGTCCCCCCCGATGTCCCCCCGATGTCCCCCCCGGTGTCCCCCCGATGTCTCCCCCTGATGTCCCCCCGATGTCCCCCCCGATGTCCCCCCCGATGTCCCCACCCGATGTCCCCCCGGTGTCTCCCCCCGATGTCTCCCCCGATGTCTCCCCCCGATGTCCCCCCGATGTCTCCCCCCCGATGTCCCCCCCTGATGTCCCCCCCGATGTCCCCCCCGATGTCTCCCCCCGGTGTCCCCCCCGATGTCTCCCCCTGATGTCCCCCCCGATGTCCCCACCCGATGTCTCCCCCCTGATGTCCCCCCCGTTGTCCCCCCCGATGTCTCCCCCCGATGTCTCTCCCCGATGTCCCCCCCGATGTCCCCCCGATGTCCCCCCCGGTGTCTCCCCCCGATGTCCCCCCCAATGTCCCCCCCGATGTCTCCCCCCGATGTCCCCCCCGATGTCTCCCCCGATGTCTCCCCCCGATGTCTCCCCTGGTGTCCCCCCCGATGTCTCCCCCTGATGTCCCCCCCGATGTCTCCCCCCGATGTTTCCCCGATGTCTCCCCCCGATGTCTCCCCCTGGTGTCCCCCCGATGTCCCCCCCGATATCCCCCCCAATGTCCCCCCGATGTTTCCCCCCGATGTCCCCCCCGATGTCTCCCCCGATGTCCCCCCGATATCCCCCCGATGTCCCCCCCGATGTCTCCCCCCGATGTCCCCCCCGATGTCCCCCCCGATGTCCCCCCGATGTTTCCCCCCGATGTCCCCCCCGATGTCCCCCCGGTGTCTCCCCCTGATGTCCCCCCCGATGTCCGCCCCCGATGTCTCCCCCGGATGTCCCCCCCGATGTCCCCCCCGATGTCCCCCCCGATGTCCCCCCCGTCCCACAGTGAGTAACGAGGAGCTGCGGGGCTCCACGCGCGAGGCGGCCGCTCAGATCGTCCAGTGGGTCAACTTCGCCGACAGTGACATCGTGCCCCCCGCCAGCACCTGGGTGTTCCCCACCCTGGGCATCATGGGCTACAACAAGCAGGTGGGGGGCCCGGGGGGCGTCCTGGGGGGCTACAGGGGGTCCTGGGGGGTAAATGGGGAGAAAAGAGGGATTTGGGGGAGGAAAACTGGGGTGGATGGGGAGAAAACGGGGGGAAATGGGTCTGGGGGTTGCCGCCCAGGCTGGGCATCATGGGCTACAGCAAGCAGGGGGGGATCCTGGGGGGCTACAGGGGTCCTGGGGGGGTTGGGGGGACTACAGGGGGTACTGGGGTGTTTGGGGGGGGCCAAGGTGGGTCTTGGAGGGGCTACAGGGGGTCCTGAGGGGGTTTGGGGGGCTATAGGGGATCCGGGGGGCTACGGGGGATCCTGGGGGGTTGGGGGGACTACAGGGGGTACTGGGGTGTTTGGGGGCGGGGGGCAAGGTGGGTCCTGGAGGGGCTACAGGGGGTCCTGAGGGGGTTTGGGGGGCTATAGGGGGTCTGGGGGGGCTACAGGGGATCCTGGGGGGTTGGGGGGTCCAGGGTGGGTCCTGGGGGGGAGGAGGACAATGGGGGGTGGGGGGGAACAGAGGGATTTGGGGTGGGAGATGGGTGCTGGGGGGGCCAGAGTCTCCCCCCTCCGGGGCTCTGTGCCCCCCTGACCCCCCCAATCCCCCCCAGGCCACGGAGGGGGCGAAGGAGGAGGTGCGCCGGGCGCTGGGGGTGCTGGACGCCCACCTGCGTTCCAGAACCTTCCTGGTGGGGGAGAGGGTGTCCCTGGCCGACATCACCCTGGTCTGCGCCCTGCTCTGGCTCTACAAGCAGGTGGGGGCTCATCAAGGGGCTAATTAGGGGGTAATTAAGGGGGGGCATAATTAGGGGGGTAACTATCCCACCCCCCATCCTCATCCTGCTCCTGCCACCCATTGGGAATGGGATGTGAGGGGTAATGGGGGGGGGCTTTTAATTAGGGGGGGTCCTTTAATTCAGGGTAATTGGTGTTAATTAGGGGGGTGTTTTAATTAGGGTGGGGTGTGTTAATTGGGGAGAGGGTCTTTTAATTAGGGGGGATTAATTACACGCATCCCCATCCTGCTCCTGCCACCCATTGGGAATGGGATGGGGGGGTAATTGGGGGGGATCCTTTAATTGGAGGGGGGTGGGCTTTAATTAGAGGGGGTGTTTTAATTAGGGAGATACCTGTTTTAATTAGGGGGGTAGATTTAATTGGGGGAGGAGTAATTATCCCACCCCCCATCCCCATCCCGCTCCTGCCACCTGTTGGGATGTAATTGGGGGGGGGGTCCTTTCATTGGAGGGGGGTGGGTTTTAATTAGGGGGGTGTTAATTAGGGAGGTGTTTTAATTAGGGGGGTTTAATTAGAAGGGGCTGTTGTAAGCAAGGGGAGGATTAATTATCCCCTTTCCCCATCCTGCCCCTGCTGCCCATCAGTGAAGGGATGCAGGGGGTAATCAGTGGGGGTCTCTTAATTGAGAGGGGGTCTTTTAATTAGGGGGGTGGGTTTTAATTGGGGAAGCGCCTTTTAATTAAGGGGGGGAGTGTATTTTAATTAGGGAAGGGGTTAATTGCTCCCCCCAGGCTGCTGGAGCAGCATCCTCACAGCCCTTCCATACCTGGTCCAGCTCAGTGCTGGGGGGGGGGGGCTAATTGGGAGGGAGTTAATTGTGAAGGGGGGTTAATTGATGGGGGGTAATCAGGGGGTGGGGAGTTAATTAATTAATTAATTGAGGGCACCCCCCCAGCCCTTAGTTAGCGGGGGGAGGGGAGGGGGAAAGGGGGGAGGGGGGCTAATTGGGAGGGAGTTAATTGGGAAGGGGGTTAATTGGGAAGGGGGGTTAATTGG
Organism: Hypotaenidia okinawae; assembly: GCA_027925045.1. Taxonomy (NCBI): domain Eukaryota; kingdom Metazoa; phylum Chordata; class Aves; order Gruiformes; family Rallidae; genus Hypotaenidia; species Hypotaenidia okinawae. The sequence continues at coordinate 218,569 of BSDF01000044.1, read as the reverse complement.
GGGGCGGTAATCAGGGGGTGGGGAGTTAATTAATTAATTAATTGAGGGCACCCCCCCAGCCCTTCGTTAGTGGGGGAAGGGGGGGAAAGGGGGGCAGAATGGGGGGGGGGGGGCTTGTTACCCCAACCAGCCCCAGGGGAAAGGGATGAGGGGCGGGGAGAGGGGGCATTAAAGGAGGGGGGATGTTTAATTAGGGGGTTGTTAATTAGCTAATCACCCCGGGCAGGTGCTGGAGCCCTCCTTCAGGCAGCCCTTCCTCAACGTCACGCGCTGGTTCGTCACCTGCCTCAACCAGCCCCAGTTCAAGGCCGTGCTGGGGGAGGTGAAGCTCTGCGAGAAGATGGCCCAGTTCGATGGTCAGGGGGGCTTTTGGGGGGCTGGGGGGCTATGTGGGCCTTTTGGGGGGCTTTTGGGGGGCTGGGGGGCTATGTGGGCCTTTTGGGGGGCTTTTAGGGGGGATTTTGGGGTCTTTGGGGGAGCTGGGGGGCCTTTAGGGGAGCTTTTGAGGGGGCTTGGGGGGTTTAGGGGGGATTTTGAAGGGCTTAGGGAGCAATTTGGGGGGCTTTTGGGGGGCCTTTAGGGGAGCTTTTGGGGGGCTTGGGGGGTTTAGGGGGATTTTGGGGGGCTTAGGGGGAGCTTTTAGGGGGCAGGGGGGCTTAGGAGGCAATTTTGGGGGCTTGGGGGGCTTTTGGGGGGCCTTTAGGGGAGCTTTTGGGGGGCTTGGGGGGTTTAGGGGGATTTTGGGGGGCTTAGGGGGAGCTTTTAGGGGGCAGGGGGGCTTTTGGGGAGCCCCTGAGGGGGCTTGGGGGGGGCAGGGGGGTTTTGGGGGGCTTTTAGGCGTCTTGGAGGGGCAGGGGGGTTTGGGGGGGGGTCTGTCCCCCCAAAGGGCTCTAACTCCCCCTTTCCCCCCCTTTCCCCCCCCAGGTTAATTTGGGGGGGTCTGTCCCCCCAAAGGGCTCTAACTCCCCCTTTCCCCCCCCTTTGCCCCCCCAGGTTAATTTGGGGGGGGTCTGTCCCCCCAAAGGGCTCTAACTCCCCCTTTCCCCCCCCCAGGTTAATTTGGGGGGGTCTGTCCCCCCAAAGGGCTCTAACTCCCCCTTTCCCCCCCCCCAGTTTAATTGGGGGGGGTCTGTCCCCCCAAAGAGCTCTAACTCCCCCTTTCCTCCCCCCAGGTTAATTTGGGGGGGTCTGTCCCCCCCAAAGGGCTCTAACTCCCTGTCGTGTCCCCCCCAGTTTAATTGGGGGGGGGTCTGTCCCCCCCAAGGGCTCTAACTCCCCCTTTCCCCCCCCCAGGTTAATTTGGGGGGGGGTCTGTCCCCCCAAAGGGCTCTAACTCCCCCTTTCCTCCCCCCCAGGTTAATTTGGGGGGGGGTCTGTCCCCCCAAAGGGCTCTAACTCCCCCTTTCCTCCCCCCAGGTTAATTTGGGGGGGGGTCTGTCCCCCCAAAGGGCTCTAACTCCCCCTTTCCTCCCCCCCAGGTTAATTTGGGGGGGGGTCTGTCCCCCCAAAGGGCTCTAACTCCCCCTTCTCCCCCCCCCCAGCCAAGAAGTTCGCGGAGTCGCAGGCGCGGAAGGAGCCCCCCCCCGGAAGGAGAAGCCCCCCGGGACGAGCGGCGCCGGGAGGAGAAGGCAGCACCCCCCCGGCCCCCCAGGAGGAGCCCGAGGAGCCCGAGGAGTGGGAGCTGAGCGAGCCCAAGGCCAAGGACCCCTTCGCCCACCTGCCTAAGAGGTGGGGGGGGGGGGGGCTCTGGGGGCAGTTGGGGGGCTCTGGGGGCAGTTGGGGGGTCTCTGGGGGCAGTTGTGGGGCTGGAGGGGGATTTGGGGGGGGAGTAGAGGGAGTTTAGGGGGGAATTTGGAGGCTGGGGGGTAATTGAAGGGTTGGGGGGGCTTTAGGGGGGGATCAGGGGCAGTTGGGGGGCTCTGGGGGCAGTTGTGGGGCTGGAGGGGGATTTGGGGGGGGAGTAGAGGGAGTTTAGGGGGGAATTTGGAGGCTGGGGGGGTAATTGAAGGGTTGGGGGGGCTTTAGGGGGGGTCCAGGGGCAGTTTGGGGGGCATTGGGGGGGCTTTAGGGGCAGTTTGGGGTGTAGGAGGGGGAGTTTGGGGGGGAATTTGGGGGCTGGGGGAGGTATGGGGGGGCTGGGGGGTAATTGAAGGGTTGGGGGGCTTTAGGGGGGTTCAGGGGCAGTTTGGGGGGCTCTGGGGGCAGTTGGGGGGCTGGAGGGGGATTTGGGGGGGGGAGTAGAGGGAGTTTAGGGGGGAATTTGGAGGCTGGGGGGTAATTGAAGGGTTGGGGGGCTTTAGGGGGGATCAGGGGCAGTTTGGGGGGCATTGGGGGGCTTTAGGGGCAGTTTGGGGTCAAAGAGGGGGGAGTTTGGGGGGGAATTTGGGGGCTGGGGGGGCAATTAAAGGGTTGGGGGGCTTTAGGGGGGTTTGGGGGGCATTGGGGGGTCTTTGGGGGCAGTTTAGGGTCTAGGAGGGGGCAGTTTGGGGGGGTCAGGGGGGAGTTTAGGGGGGAATTTGGGGGCTGGGGGGTAATTGAAGTCCAGGGGGCTTATTGGGGTTCCCCCTTCATGGTGGGTGCCCGTCTGGGTGCCCCGCCCCCCCCAAACCCCAGGTACCCCCTGACCCCCCAGGACCCCCCAAACCCCCTGTGCCCCCCAGAACCCCCTTGCCCCCCCTTTTGCCCCCCCCGACCCCCCTTGCCCCCCAGCCCCTTCGTGCTGGTCGAGCTCCAGCACAAGTTCTCCCATGGGGACCCCTGGTTACCCCCCTGTACCCCCAAACCCTGAGTACCCCCTGACCCCCCAGGACCGCCCCAAACCCTCTGAACCCCCCAGCCCCCCTTGACCCCCCCCTTTGCCCTCCCCGAACCCCCTTTTGCCCCCCCTTTGCCTCCCCAGCCCCTTTGTGCTGGTTGAGCTCCAGCACAAGTTCTCCCATGGGGACCCCTGGTTACCCCCCTGCCCCCCTGTACCCCCCAACCCCGAGTACCCCCTGACCCCCCAGGACCCCCCAGCCCCCCTGAACCCCCTTTTGCCCCCCCAGCCCCCCGACCCCCCTTTGCCCCCCCAGCCCCTTCGTGCTGGACGAGTTCAAGCACAAATATTCCAACGAGGACCCTGGTTACCCCCCTGTACCCCCAACCCCGAGTACCCCCTGAACCCCACAACCCCCCAAAACCCCCAGGCCCCTCTGCCCCCCTGGCCCCCCTGTGTCCCCCCAGCCCCCCCGACCCCCTCTGTGCCCCCCTTGCCCCCCCAGACCCCCCTTTGCCCCCCAGCCCCTTCATGCTGGTCGAGCTCCAGCACAAGTTCTCCAATAGGGACCCCTGGTTACCCCCCCTGTACCCCCAAACCCTGAGTACCCCCTGACCCCCCAAGACCCCCCAAAGCCCCTGTGCCCCCCAGACCCCCCTGACCCCCCCTTTGCCCCCCCAAACCCCCTTTTGCCCCCCCTTTGCCCCCCAGCCCCTTCGTGCTGGACGAGTTCAAGCACAAATACTCCAACGAGGACCCTGGTTACCCCCCTGTACCCCCTGTACCCCCCAACCCTGAGTACCCCCTGAACCCCACAACCCCCCAAAACCCCCAGGCCCCTCTGCCCCCTGGCCCCCCTGTGTCCCCCCAGCCCCCCCGACCCCCTCTGTGCCCCCCTTGCCCCCCCAGACCCCCCCTTTGCCCCCCCAGCCCCTTCATGCTGGTCGAGCTCCAGCACAAGTTCTCCAATAGGGACCCCTGGTTACCCCCCTGTACCCCCAAACCCTGAGTACCCCCTGCCCCCCAAGACCCCCCAAAGCCCCTGTGCCCCCCCAGACCCCCCTGACCCCCCCTTTGCCCCCCGAACCCCCTTTTGCCCCCCCAGCCCCCCGACCCCCCTTTGCCCCCCCAGCCCCTTCGTGCTGGACGAGTTCAAGCACAAATACTCCAACGAGGACCCTGGTTACCCCCCCTGTACCCCCTGTACCCCCCAACCCCGAGTACCCCCTGACCCCCCAGGACCCCCCCAGCCCCCCTTTGCCCCCCCAAACCCCCTGACCCCCCCTTTTCCCCCCCAGCCCCTTCGTGCTGGACGAGTTCAAGCGCAAGTACTCCAACGAGGACGCGGCGACGGTGGCGCTGCCCCATTTCTGGGAGCACTTCGACCCCCAGGGCTGGTCGCTCTGGCTGGGGGAGTATCGGTACCCCCAGGAGCTGGGCCAGGTCTTCATGAGCTGCAACCTCATCACCGGTCAGTGCTTCGGCCTCACCCTCCTCCTCCTCACCTTCCTCCTCCTCAGCTTCATGCCCATCCTCATCCCCATCCTCCTCATCCCCATCCTCCTCTGCTCCTTCCCCACACCGGTACCCCCAGAGCTGGGCTGGGTCTCCATGAGCTGCATCCTCATCACTGGTGCATCCTTCAGCCTCACCTTCCTCCTCCTCACCTTCCTCCTCCTCACCTTCCTCCTCCTCACCTTCCTCCTCCTCACCTTCCTCATCCCCATCCTCCTCATCCCCATCCTCCTCTGCTCCTTCCCCCACCGGTACCCCCAGAGCTGGGCTGGGTCTCCATGAGCTGCATCCTCATCACTGGTGCATCCTTCAGCCTCAGCTTCCTCCTCCTCAGCTTCCTCCTCCTCAGCTTCCTCAGCTTCATCCCCTTCCTCATCCTCATCCTCATCTTCCTCTGCCTCTCCTCTCCTTCCCCCTTCCCTTCTCTCCCCATCACTACCCCCACATCTGAGCTGGGTCTCCATGAGCTGCAGCCTCTTCACTGGTGCTTCCTCCTCCTCAGCTTCCTCCTCCTCAGCTTCCTCCTCCTCAGCTTCCTCCTCCTCACCCTCCTCATCCCCATCCTCCTCATCCCCATCCTCCTCTGCTCCTTCCCCACACCGCTACCCCCAGAGCTGGGCTGGGTCTCCATGAGCTGCAGCCCCATCACCAGCGTGTCCTTCAGCCTCAGCTTCCTCCTCCTCAGCTTCCTCCTCCTCAGCTTCATCCCCATCCTCATCCTCATCCTCATCCTCCTCTGCCTCTCCTCTCCTTCCCCCTTCCCTTCTCCCGCCCCCACCGGTACCCCCAGAGCTGGGCTGGGTCTCCATGAGCTGTCCCCAACCCCCCCAGACCCCTTTTTACCCCCTCCCAACCCCCCCCAGACCCCTTTTTACCCCCTCCCAACCCCCCAGACCCCTTTTTACCCCCTCCTAACCCCCCCAGACCCCTTTTTACCCCCCTGACCCCCCTTTTCTGGCCCAGGAATGTTCCAGCGCCTGGACCGGCTGCGCAAACACGCCTTCGCCAGCGTCATCCTCTTCGGGGACGCCAGCGACAGCAGCATCTCGGGGCTCTGGGTGTTCCGGGGCCAGGAGCTGGCCTTCACGGTGAGACCCCCCCCCCAAATCCCCCCCCAAACCCCCCTGAACCCCCCCATCTCGGGGCTCTGGGTGTTCCGGGGCCAGGAGCTGGCCTTCACGGTGAGACCCCCCCCCAAATCCCCCCCAAACCCCCCTGAACCCCCCCATCTCGGGGCTCTGGGTGTTCCGGGGCCAGGAGCTGGCCTTCACGGTGAGACCCCCCCCCAAATCCCCCCTAAACCCCCCTGAACCCCCCCCATCTCGGGGCTCTGGGTGTTCCGGGGCCAGGAGCTGGCCTTCACGGTGAGACCCCCCCCCAAATCCCCCCCTAAGCCCCCCTGAACCCCCCATCTCGGGGCTCTGGGTGTTCCGGGGCCAGGAGCTGGCCTTCACGGTGAGACCCCCCCCAAATCCCCCCAACCCCCCTGAACCCCCCATCTCGGGGCTCTGGTTCCGGGCCAGAGCTGGCCTTCACGGTGAGACCCCCCCAAATCCCCCCTGAGCCCCCCAAACCCCCCATCTCGGGGCTCTGGGTGTTCCGGGGCCAGGAGCTGGCCTTCACGGTGAGACCCCCCCCCAAATCCCCCCCTGAGCCCCCCAAAACCCCCCCATCTCGGGGCTCTGGGTGTTCCGGGGCCAGGAGCTGGCCTTCACGGTGAGACCCCCCCCCAAATCCCCCCCAAACCCCCCCTGAACCCCCCCCATCTCGGGGCTCTGGGTGTTCCGGGGCCAGGAGCTGGCCTTCACGGTGAGACCCCCCCCCCAAATCCCCCCCTGAGCCCCCCTGAACCCCCCCATCTCGGGGCTCTGGGTGTTCCGGGGCCAGGAGCTGGCCTTCACGGTGAGACCCCCCCCCAAATCCCCCCCCAAACCCCCCTGAACCCCCCCATCTCGGGGCTCTGGGTGTTCCGGGGCCAGGAGCTGGCCTTCACGGTGAGACCCCCCCCCAAATCCCCCCCTGAGCCCCCCAAAACCCCCCCATCTCGGGGCTCTGGGTGTTCCGGGGCCAGGAGCTGGCCTTCACGGTGAGACCCCCCCCCAAATCCCCCCCAAACCCCCCTGAACCCCCCCATCTCGGGGCTCTGGGTGTTCCGGGGCCAGGAGCTGGCCTTCACGGTGAGACCCCCCCCCAAATCCCCCCAAACCCCCCTGAACCCCCCCATCTCGGGGCTCTGGGTGTTCCGGGGCCAGGAGCTGGCCTTCACGGTGAGACCCCCCCCCAAATCCCCCCCTGAGCCCCCCAAAACCCCCCCATCTCGGGGCTCTGGGTGTTCCGGGGCCAGGAGCTGGCCTTCACGGTGAGACCCCCCCCCAAATCCCCCCTGAGCCCCCCAAAACCCCCCCATCTCGGGGCTCTGGGTGTTCCGGGGCCAGGAGCTGGCCTTCACGGTGAGACCCCCCCCCAAATCCCCCCTGAGCCCCCCTGAACCCCCCATCTCGGGGCTCTGGGTGTTCCGGGGCCAGGAGCTGGCCTTCACGGTGAGACCCCCCCCCAAATCCCCCCTGAGCCCCCCTGAACCCCCCCATCTCGGGGCTCTGGGTGTTCCGGGGCCAGGAGCTGGCCTTCACGGTGAGACCCCCCCCCAAATCCCCCCCCAGAGCCCCCCTGAACCCCCCCATCTCGGGGCTCTGGGTGTTCCGGGGCCAGGAGCTGGCCTTCACGGTGAGACCCCCCCCCAAATCCCCCCCAAACCCCCCTGAACCCCCCCATCTCGGGGCTCTGGGTGTTCCGGGGCCAGGAGCTGGCCTTCACGGTGAGACCCCCCCCCAAATCCCCCCTGAGCCCCCCAAAACCCCCCCATCTCGGGGCTCTGGGTGTTCCGGGGCCAGGAGCTGGCCTTCACGGTGAGACCCCCCCCCAAATCCCCCCTGAGCCCCCCTGAACCCCCCCATCTCGGGGCTCTGGGTGTTCCGGGGCCAGGAGCTGGCCTTCACGGTGAGACCCCCCCCCAAAACCCCCCCAAACCCCCCTGAACCCCCCCATCTCGGGGCTCTGGGTGTTCCGGGGCCAGGAGCTGGCCTTCACGGTGAGACCCCCCCCAAATCCCCCCCCAAACCCCCCCTGAACCTCCCCTAACCCCCCCAAACTCCCTCTTAGACCCCCCCAAACCTCCCTTAGACCCCCCCAAACCCCTCCTAGACCCCCCCAAACCCTTCCTAACCCCCCTTTGCCCCCCCCCAGCTGCACCCCGACTGGCAGGTGGATTATGAGTCTCCCTCTCCAGCCCCCCCAATCCATCTCCTACCCCCCAAACCCCCTCTAGACCCCTCCTAGAGCCCCCCAAACTCTCTATAACTCCCTAACCCCTCCTAGACCCCCCCAAATCCCCTCTAGACCCCTCCTAGAGCCCCCTCAAACCCTCTCTAGACCCTCCCATCCATCTCATAACCCCCCAAACCCCCTCTAGACCCCTCCTAGACCCCCCCAAATCCCCTTTAGACCCCCCAAACCCCTCCTACACCCCCCCGAAACCCCTCCTAGAGTCCCCCAAACCCCTCCTAGACCCCCTCAAACCCCCTCTAGACCCCTCCTAACCCCCCATTCCCCCACCAGCTGCACCCCAAATGACAGATGGATGACGAGTCCCCCTCTCCAGCCCCCCCAATCCCCTCTAGACCCCTCCTAGAGCCCCCTCAAACCCTCTCCAACCCTCCCATCCATCTCATAACTCCCTAAATCTCCTCTAGACCCCCCCAAACCCCCTCTAGACCCCCTCAAACCCTCCCTAACCCCCCCAAACCCCCTCTAGACCCCTCCTAGACACCCCCAAATCCCCTTTAGACCCCTCACACCCTCTCTAGACCCTCACAAACCCCCTCTAGATCCCCAAAACCCCCTCTAGACCTCTCCTAGACCCCCCAAAACCCCCTCTAGACCACCTCAAACCCCCTCTAGACTCCCTCAAACCCTCCCTAACCCCCCAAACCCCCTCTAGACCCCTCCTAGACACCCCCAAATCCCCTTTAGACCCCTCAAACCCCCTCTAGACCCCCTTAAACCCTCTCTAACCCTCCCAAACCCCTCTAGACCCCTCCTAGACACCCCCAAGCCCTCTCTAGACCCCCAAAACCCCCTCTAGACCTCTCCTAGACCCCCCCAAACCCTCTCTAGACCCCCTCAAACCCCCTCTAGACTCCCTCAAACCCCCTCTAGACTCCCCCAAACCCCCTCTAGACTCCCTCAAACCCCCTCTAGACCCCCCGAACCCCGTCTAGACCCCCTCAAACCCCCTCTAGACCCCCTCAAACCCTCCCAAACCCCCTCTAGACCCCTCCTAGACACCCCCAAATCCCCTTTAGACCCCTCACACCCTCTCTAGACCCTCACAAACCCCCTCTAGATCCCCAAAACCCCCTCTAGACCTCTCCTAGACCCCCCCAAACCCCCTCTAGACCACCTCAAACCCCCTGTAGACTCCCTCAAACCCTCCCTAACCCCCCCAAACCCCCTCTAGACCCCTCCTAGACACCCTCAAACCCCCTCTAGACCACCTCAAACCCCCTCTAGACTCCCCCAAACCCCCTCTAGACCCCTCCTAGACACCCCTAAATCCCCTTTAGACCCCTCAAACCCCCTCTAGACCCCCTTAAACCCTCTCTAACCCTCCCAAACCCCCTCTAGACCCCTCCTAGACACCCCCAAACCCTCTCTAGACCCCCTCAAACCCCCTCTAGACCCCCTCAAACCCTCCCAAACCCCCTCTAGACCCCTCCTAGACACCCCCAAATCCCCTTTAGACCCCTCACACCCTCTCTAGACCCTCACAAACCCCCTCTAGACCTCTCCTAGACCCCCCCAAACCCCCTCTAGACCACCTCAAACCCCCTCTAGACTCCCTCAAACCCTCCCTAACCCCCCAAACCCCCTCTAGACCCCTCCTAGACACCCCCAAACCCTCTCTAGACCCCCTCAAACCCCCTCTAGACTCCCCCAAACCCCCTCTAGACCCCCTCAAACCCTCCCTAACCCCCCCGAACCCCCTCTAGACCCCCTCAAACCCTCCCAAACCCCCTCTAGACCCCTCCTAGACACCCCCAAACCCTCTCTAGACCCCCAAAACCCCCTCTAGACCTCTCCTAGACCCCCCCCAAACCCCCTCTAGACTCCCCCAAACCCCCTCTAGACCCCCTCAAACCCTCCCTAACCCCCCCCGAACCCCCTCTAGACCCCCTCAAACCCCCTCTAGACCCCCTCAAACCCTCCCAAACCCCCTCTAGACCCCCTCCTAACCCCCCCTTTGCCCCCTTCCCCCCCCCAGCTGCACCCCGACTGGCAGGTGGATTACGAGTCGTACTCGTGGCGCAAGCTGGACCCGCAGAGCGCCGAGTGCCGCCAGCTGGTGCGGGAGTATTTCCTCTGGGAGGGGGAGTTCCAGCACGTGGGGAAACCCTTCAACCAGGGCAAGATCTTCAAGTGACCCCCGGAGACCCCCTGGAGACCCCCCCTAAAACACCCACCATCCCCCCCAAAATACCCCCCCAACTCCTGGCTGGGGGGGAGGGGAAAGGGTCCCCCCTGGAATGAAGGAAATAAAGCAGCAACCCCCGTGCACAGTGTTTGGGCTGCGGATTGGGGGGGTGGGACACCCCCCCCCGGGGTTGTTTTTGGGGGGTGGGAGGGGATAGGAGGGTGGGGGAGGGGGATATGGGGTGGGGGAGGGGATATGGGGAGGGGGATATGGGGGGTGGGGCGGGATATAGGGGGTGGGGGAGGATTTGGGAGGGTGGGAGGATGATGTGGGGGGTGAGGGAGGGATATGGGGGGGGGGGTGGATTGGGGGGGTGGGAGGATGCTATGGGGGGTGGGGCAGGATATGGGGGGTGGGGTGGGGATATGGGGGGTGGGGGGGGATTTGGGGGGTGGGAGAATGATATGGGGGGTGAGGGAGGGATATAGGGGTGGGGGGTGGATTGGGGGGGTGGGAGGATGATATGGGGGGTGGGGGGTGATGTGCCCCCCCCCCCCCCCCCCCCCGAGTTGATGTGGGGGTGACAACCCCCACCCCAGCTTGATTTTGGGGTGGGGGTGGGGGGATATGGGGGGGTTTGGGGGGATAGTGGGGGTGGGGGGGTAGCAGATATTGGGGGGGATAAGGGGGGTGATTACCACCCCCCACCGGTTTGATTGGGGGGGTCAGGGAGATATTGGGGGGCTGGGAAAGAGATGGGGGTTGGGGGAACAAATTGGGGGGGGTGGGGGTAATACAACCCCCCCGGGGTTGATTTGGGGGGGGCAGGAAGATATTGGGGGGGGGAAGGACATGGATGGTGACCCCCCCCGGTTTGATGGGGGGGCGGTCAGGGAGATACTGGGGGGGGGAGGAGGATATGGGGGGAGGGGAGAAGATAGTGGGGGGGGAACCATTGGGGGGGTGACTCCCCCCAAGTTTATTGGGGGGGGTGGAGGAGGAGACATTGGGGGGGTGACACCCCCCCTCGATTTGATTTGGGGGGGGGGGCTATCGGGGGAGGAATATATGGGGGGGGTGACCCCCCCCCCCCAAGTTGATTTGTGGGTGGGGGGTAAGATATGGGGGGGGGGGGTAAAGATCCTGGGGGGGGGTGGGGGGTAATGATATGAGGGGACCCCCCCAGGTCTGACCTGACCCCCATGAGACCCCCCCAATATGTGAGACCCCCCCCCACACGTGTGACACACCCCCCCCACATGAGACACCCCCCCCCCCCGCAATTGACCCCCATGCAGACTGGGTGCCCCCCCCCATTGTCGTGTCCCCCCCCCCTTAGTTTTGGGGCCCCCCCCGTGGTTTTGGGGACCCCAAATAGTTTCTGGACCCCCCCCGTGGTTATGGGCCCCCCTGGGGTTTTGGCCCCCCCCCCGTAGTTTTGCCCCCCCCCCCCCGGGTTTTGGGGTCCCCCCGGGGTTTTGGGGCCCCCCCATCGTTTCCTTTGGGGGGTGGGGGGAGGGGACAAATTGGCCCTTCCCCCCCCAGTGACTAATGGGCACGGGGTGAGTCACGGGGGGGGGGCGGGGGGGGGGGCAGGAAACGTGACTCACAGCGCCGGGGGGGCACCCCGAGCCCCCCCCCCCCAAACACCCCCCGACACCCCCAAATCCCCCCTCAACCCCCCAAAACCTCTCAAAACCCCCCCAACCCCCCTCCCCCAGGCGCTGAGATTGGGGGGGGGGGGCTGTCCGCGTGTCCCCCCCCCCCCGGTGTCCATCTGTGTCCCCCCCGTGCCCCCCCCCTCAATTTGCTGCCCCCCTCCCCGTGTCCGTCTGTCCCCCCCCCGTGCCCCCCCCCCCCAATTTGCTGCCCCCCCCCCGTTTCTGTCTGTCCCCCCCCGTCCCCCCCCCCTCAATTTGGTGCCCCCCCGTGTCTGTCTGTCCCCCCCGTGCCCCCCCCCCCACTTTGCCCCCCCCCCCGTGTCTGTCTGTCCCCCCGTCCCCCCCCCCAATTTGGTCCCCCCGTGTCTGTCTGTCCCCGTCCCGTCCCCCCCCCCCAACTTGGTCCCCCCCGTGTCCGTCTGTCCCCCCCGTGCCCCCCCCCCCAATTTGGTGCCTCCCCCCGTGTCTGTCTGTCCCCCCCCGTGCCCCCCCCCACCTGCCGCCCCCCCCCCCCCCCGTGTCCGTCTGTCCGTCCCGTTCTCCCCCCACCCTCCCCGCCCCAGCTGCGCGCGCCCCTGTGCGCTGCCCGCCCTCCCCCGCCCCGCCCCGCCCTCCCCGCCCCTCCCCCCGCCCCGCCCCGCCCCTCCCCGCCCTCCCCCCGCCCCGCCCCTCCCCCACATCTGGATCCCGTTCGGGCCCCGGCCGCGCCCGGCCTGAGTCAGCGGGGGGAGGGGCGGGGGGGGGGGGCCTGGGGGGGGGGGGGGGGCAGCACCCCGGGGTGGGGGAGGGGGAGGGGGTGGAGGGGGGGCAGGACCCTGGGGGAGGGGAAGGGGGGGGCAGCTCGATGCGGGGGGGGACCGAGCTGGGGGAGGGGGAGGGGGGCAGCCCCCAAACCCCCCCCCCCCGGCCCCGAGCACCCCGTGACGTCACAGCTGGGGGAAAGAGTGTGACGTCACAGCGGGATGTGACGTCACTGGGTTGGGATCTCACAACGGGGTGTGACGTCACGGGGGATTGTGACGTCACGGGGGATTGTGACGTCACGGGGTGCCCAGCCCGGGAGGGGGGTGTTCAGGGCCCCTCCCCCCCCCCCCCGTCACCCTTCCCCTCCCCCCCCTCCCCCCTCGCCGGCCTCGCGCCGGAATCCCAAAATCCGCCCCTCCCCCCCCGGCATCCGGCTCCCCCGGGGGAGCCACGGCCAGACCAGTACGGACTGGGATGAACTGGGAGGGGGTGGAGGCACCCCGGGGGGAACCCCGGCACCACAGCTGGCACGGCCAGTACGGACCAGTACGGACCAGTACAAACCAGTATAAGCCAGTATAAACCAGTATGGACCAGTACAGACCAGTATGAGAATGGACCAGTGTGTCCCAGTATGAACCAGTACAGCCCAGCATGGCCCAGTATGAACCACTACAATACAGTCCAGTACTACTATGAACCAGTACAGCCCAGTATGAACCAGTACAGACCAGTATGAGTATGGACCAGTGTGTCCCAGTATGAACCAGCACAGCCCAGCATGGCCCAGTATGAACCAGTACAATACAGTCCACTACGACTATGAACCAGTACAGCCCAGTATGAACCAGTACAGACCAGTATGGACCAGTATGGACCAGTACGGACCAGTACAGACCAGTATGAACCAGTACAGACCAGTATGGACCAGTATGGACCAGTACGGACCAGTATGAACCAGTACAGACCAGTATGAGTATGGACCAGTGTGTCCCCGTATGAATCAGTACAGCCCAGCATGGCCCAGTATGAACCAGTAGAATACAGTCCACTACAAATATGAACCAGTACAGCCCAGTATGAACCAGTACAGCTCAGTATGGCCCAGTATGAACTAGTACAGCCCAGTATAAACCAGTAGGAACCAGCCCAGTATAAACCAGTAGGAACCAGTACAATACAGTCCACTACGACTATGAACCAGTACAGCCCAGTATGAACCAGTACAGCCCAGTATGGCCCAGTACAAACTAGTACAGCCCAGTATAAACCAGTAGGAACCAGCCCAGTATAAACCAGTAGGAACCAGTACAATACAGTCCAGCATGAATATAAACCAGTATAGCCCAGTATGAACCAGTACAACACAGCATGGCCCAGTATGGCCCAGTATGAACTAGTACAGCCCAGTATAACCCAGTATGAATGAGTATGAACCAGTTACAGCCCAGTATAAACCAGTATGAACCAGCCCAGTATGAATGGGTATGAACCAGTACAAGGCAGTCCAGCATGAATATAAACCAGTATAGCCCAGTATGAACCAGTACAACACAGCATGGCCCAGTATGGCCCAGTATGAACTAGTACAGCCCAGTATAACCCAGTATGAATGAGTATGAACCAGTTACAGCCCAGTATAAACCAGTATGAACCAGCCCAGTATGAATGGGTATGAACCAGTACAAGGCAGTCCAGCATGAATATAAACCAGTATAGCCCAGTATGAACCAGTACAACCCAGTATGGCCCAGTACAAACGATTAGAGCCCAGTATGAGCCAATATGGCCCAGTATAGCCCAGTATGAACCAGTTCAGCCCAGTATGAACCAGTAGAGTACAGCCCAATATGAATACAAACCAGTATGGTATGAACCAGTATGAACCAGTACAGACCAGTACAGACCAGTACAGACCAGTATGGCCCAGTGCCGGGCCCAGAGCCAGACTGGGGGGAGGGGAGGGGGCGGTGCGGGGGTTCCCTCGGGGGGAGGGGTCGTCTGGGGTGGGGGAGGGGCTTGGGGATCCCCTTGGGGGAGGGGCGAGGGGCGGGGGCTCCCGGGGGGCGTGGCCGTGGGGGGAGGGGAACCCCCGGGGAGGGGGGAGGGGGGATTTAAGGTGGGGGGGGGTCCCTGGGGGAGGGGTCATTTGGGGGGGTATAATTCAGGGGGGTTACCCCGGGGGGGGGGGGAAGGGGTAATTGGGGGGGGGGTACCCGGGGGGGTTATTCGGGGGGGGGGGGAGGGAGTGGAATTTGGGGGGGGGTATCCTGGGAGGAGGGGGGCTATTTGGGGGGGGGGGGGTAATTAGGGATAGGGCTATCCCAGGGGAAGGGGGTGTTAATTAGGGGGGGGTGTTAATTGGGGGGGGGAGTTAATTGGGGGGTGGGGGTATCCCAGGGGGAAGGGGAGTAATTTGGGGGAGGGGTATCCTGGGGGAGGGGGTAATTGGGGGGAGGGGGAGAATTTTGGGGGGGGGTATCCCGAGGGGAGGGTGGGGGTTAATAAGGGGGGTAATATGGGGAGGGGTAATTTGGAGGGGGGATCCTGGGGGGAGTTAATTGGGGGGAGGGGGAAGTAACCTGGGGGGCGCTTAATTGGGGGGGGGGGGAATTTGGAGTGGGGGCTTAATTGGGGGGAGGTAATTGGGGGGGCTTAATTGGGGGGAGGTAATTTGGGGGGGGGGCTTAATTGGGGGGGAGGTAATTTGGGGGGGCTTAATTGGGGGCGAGGTAGTTTGGGGGGGCTTAATTGGGGGGGAGGTAATTTGGGGTGGGGGCTTAATTGGGGGCGGGAGGTAATTTGGGGGGAGGTAATTTGGGGGAGGGGGCTTAATTGGGGAGGGGGAGGTAATTTGGGGGGGGGGGAGTGGGGGGGGAGGTAATTTGGGGGGGGGGCTTAATTGGGGGGGAGGTAATTTGGGGGGGGAGGTAATTTGGGGGAGGGGGCTTAATTGGGGGGGAGGTAATTTGGGGGGAGGTAATTTGGGGAGGGGGCTTAATTGGGGGGGGAGGTAATTTGGGGGGGGAGGTAATTTGGGGAGGGGGCTTAATTGGGGGGAGGTAATTTGGGGGGGGAGGTAATTTGGGGGAGGGGGCTTAATTGGGGGAGGTAATTGGGGGGAGGTAATTTGGGGAGGGGGCTTAATTGGGGGGGAGGTAATTTGGGGGGGGGAGGTAATTTGGGGGAGGGGGCTTAATTGGGGGGAGGTAATTTGGGGGGAGGTAATTTGGGGTGAGGGGGGCTTAATTGGGGGGGGGGAGGTAATTTGGGGGGGGGAGGTAATTTGGGGGAGGGGGCTTAATTGGGGGGGAGGTAATTTGGGGGGGGGGGCTTAATTGGGGGGGAGGTAATTTGGGGGGGGAGGTAATTTGGGGGAGGGGGCTTAATTGGGGGGGAGGTAATTTGGGGGGGGGGGCTTAATTGGGGGGGGGAGGTATCCGGGGAGGGGGTAATTTGGGGGGGGGCTTAATTGGGGGGGAGGTAATTTGGGGGAGGGGGCTTAATTGGGGGGGAGGTAATTTGGGGGGGGGGCTTAATTGGGGGGGGAGGTAATTTGGGGGGGAGGTAATTTGGGGGAGGGGGCTTAATTGGGGGGGGAGGTAATTTGGGGGGGGGGGCTTAATTGGGGGGGGGAGGTATCCCGGGGAGGGGTAATTTGGGGGGGGCTTAATTGGGGGGGAGGTAATTTGGGGGAGGGGGCTTAATTGGGGGGGGAGGTAATTTGGGGGGGGAGGTAATTTGGGGGGGGGGCTAATTTGGGGTGGGGGGGCTTAATTGGGGGGGGGAGGTAATTTTGGGGGGGGGGCTTAATTGGGGGGGGGAGGTAATTTGGGGGAGGGGGCTTAATTGGGGGGGGAGGGGGAGGGAACCCCGGGTTTGGGGAGGGGGGGAGGGGGGGTATCCCCATCTCCAGGGTGCCGCCCCGTTGGGACGCGGCGTGGCGCGGGAGGGGGGGGGGGGGGGGGGGGTGGGGTGGGGTGTTCAGGGAGGGGGGGAGGGAGGGGGGAGGGGGGGGGGCCGGTCCCTCCCCGTTACAAGAGTCCAGCCCCGCGCGGGGCGCGGCCACTCGCGGAGCCTCCGCGGCCCGGGACAGGCACCGGCACCGGCACCGGGACCCCCCCCCCCCAAAACCGGGACACCCCCCCCCCCACCGGGACCCCCCCCCCAGACCCCACCATGGCCCCACCCAGGCTCTGAGGTAACCGGGGTTGGGATTTGGGGAGGGGACCTGGAGACACCCCCCCCACCCCCTATTTTGGGGGGGGGACCCCCTCCCCGGGAGGGGGGGTCCCCCCCAAAATTGGGGGGTGGTTGAGGGGATTGAGGGGGGAGGGGGTGTGATTTGAGGGGGGAGCGCGGCGCTGGGGAAGGGGGAGCTCACCCCCCACCCCCCCCCCATGGTGGTTTTGGGGGGAGCCCCCCCACTCTGTGGTTTTGGGGGACCCCCCTTGGTGGGGTCCCCATGAGTGTGGGGGGGGGGGGAAAGTTTGAGGGGGGGGGGGTCCTGAGAGCGCGGGGTTGGGGAGAGAGGAGCCCCCCCCCCTCACCCCGCCCTGCTGGTTTTGGGGGACCCCCCTCCTGGGATCCCCCCCCATGAGTGTGAGGGGGGTGGATAAGGGGGGTTGGGGGGGGGGTGTGATTTAAAGGGGGGGTTGGAATTTAGGGGGTCCCGGGAGTGGCTCTGGGAGTCCCGGGACTGGAGTTTGGGTGTCACGCGGGATTGGGGGGGGTGGGGGGGAAGTGGGGGGGGTCCCCCATGAGTGTCCCAAGAGCCTCCCGGGGGGGGGGGGGAGGAGGAGATTTTGGGGTTGCAAGAGGGGGGGTCCCGGAGGTGCAGGGGGGTCCCGGGGGTGCAGGGGGGTCCCAGGGTGCAGGGGAAGGGGGGGGGGGTTCTGAGAGCTCCAGGGGTGCAGGGGGGGTCCCGGGGCTGTTTTGGGGTGCGGGGGGGGGTCCCGGGGCTGTTTTGGGGGTGCAGGGGGGGGTCCCGGGGCTGTTTTGGGGGTGCAGGGGGGGTCCCGGGGCTGTTTTGGGGGCGCAGGGGGTGTCCCGGGGCTGTTTTGGGGGTGCAGGGGGGGGTCCCGGGGCTGTTTGGGGGTGCGGGGGGGGTCCCCGGGCTGTTTGGGGGTGCGGGGGGGGTCCCAGGAATGTCCCGCCATTCCCAAAGTGCGCGGGGGGGACGGGGGGGACACGGGGGGTCCCGTGGACACAAGGAGGAGGTTTTTGGGGGGGGGGGGTGTCCTGGGGGCTCCGCGTGCCTCGTGGGGGGGGCGGGGGGGTGTCCGCGAGCGCAGTCGGGGAGTTTCGGG
The DNA here is from genome assembly GCA_027925045.1 of Hypotaenidia okinawae. NCBI lineage: Eukaryota > Metazoa > Chordata > Aves > Gruiformes > Rallidae > Hypotaenidia > Hypotaenidia okinawae. Next base: position 201,115 of record BSDF01000044.1, on the reverse strand, counting down.
GGGGGGGGGGTTCCAACCGCGCCCCGTCGTCCCGTCCCCCCCCACCCCCCCCGTCGCTGTCGTGCTCGCTCAGGGCGTGGCCCCCCCTTCCCCCCCCCCCTCCCCCTCCGCGCTTCCACCGCCCCCCCCCCCACCCCCCCCCCCGCTCCGCCGCGCCCAGCCCGGACACGGGGAGTCCCCGCTCGGGGCGGGGCACCGGAGATCCCCCCCCCCCATCCCTTCCCCCCCCCCCCCCAGCTTCCTCCTCCGCCGCTCTCCCGCCCCGCCCGGGGTAGAGGGGACCCCCCCCCCTCCCGGGGGGGGTGTCCCGGTACCGGGCTTGGAAGGGGGGGGGGGATCCCCGGGATCCCGGCGTGGGCGCGGCTCCGCGGGCAGCGCGTGGGCGGCTTGGCTCTAATTAACGTTAATCAAGGCTGGGAGGGGCCGGGGGTGGGGGTGGGGTGGTGGTTTTGGGGGGGGGGCCCCCGCGGTACGACAAGGGGAAGGGAAAGTGAATGGGGGGGTGGTGGGTTTGTGGCATCAAATTTGGGGTGCGTCCCTCCCAAATGGAGCTGGGGTTAAGGGGGGGTGGAGGTGCTCCCCCCCCTCCAACCCCACCCTTAAATGTGAATCAGGGTGTGGCCGGCACCCATGTGGCCCCCCCACACACACACACACACACACCCTCCCCCCAAAAGGATGTCGTGTCCCCCCTTTCCTCCTGTGTCCCCCCCCATTTTGGAATGGCCACGGGGCGCTCGGGAACACCCCGAGGCCGCGGGGCGCACCCCCGAAAGGACTGCAGCCCCCGTGCCCCCAGTGTGCACCCACACACACACCCCCCCCCCCAAAAAAATTCCAGCCCCCTCCCCCCAAAAGGGGGGTGCCACATCCCCCCCCCCCAAAAATCCAGCTCCAACCGAAGTTTGTGGAGCCGCCATTGGTGGCTTCTCCCTGAACCCCCGTTCGTGGGGGCTGGGAGGTGGAATTTTTGGGGTGTGTGTGTGGGGGGGGGGGAGGTGTGCATTTTTGGGGTGAGGGGGGTGGGGGAAGCTTCGGGAAGGCTCCATGAGCCGGTGGAACCGGTTGGGGAGACTCGAGGCCTGCGGGACTCTCGCTCGGGCCAGTTCAACCGGTACCAGGCCGCGGGGGCCTGGGATAGGCCGCGGGGGCGACGCCGGGGCGAGGACAGGCCCGTGGCCTCTGCCCCCAGTATGGGGGGGGGGTTTTGGGGGGGTTAGTGTGATTTTGGGGGGTTTCGGATGGTTTTTGAGGGTTTTGAGGGTTTATTTCCCTTTGGTGGTTTTGGTGGCGCTGCCGCAGGTTGAACTGGGAGGGTCCCGGCCTGTGATGCCCTCCGGACCCCCGAAAGTGGGGGGATTTTGGGGTGAGGGGGGGTCAGGTTGCACCCCCCAACCATGCCCCTCACCCCCAAACCCCCTCCCCACCTGCTGGGTCTCATTAGCACCCCAAAAAGCCAAGCCCTCATTACCCACCCCTATTAATTAGCGGCGTTGCAGGCCGTCCCGAGGGGGGATTTGGGGTGTTGGGGTGGTGAGGGGGGGGTCCTGATGCACCCCCAACCATGCCCCTCACCCCCAAACCCCCTCCCCACCTGCTGGGTCTCATTAGCACCCCAAAAAGCCAAGCCCTGATTTCCCCCCACCCCTATTAATTAGCGACGTTGCAGGCCGTCCCGAGGGGGATTTGGGGTGTTGGGGTGGTGAGGGGGGGTCCCGATGCACCCCCAACCATGCCCCTCACCCCCAAACCCCTTCCCCACCTGCTGGGTCTCATTAGCACCCCAAAAAGCCAAGCCCTCATTACCCACCCCTATTAATTAGCGGCGTTGCAGGCCGTCCCGAGGGGGGATTTGGGGTGTTGGGGTGGTGAGGGGGGGTCCTGATGCACCCCCAACCATGCCCCTCACCCCCAAACCCCCTCCCCACCTGCTGGGTCTCATTAGCACCCCAAAAGCCAAGCCCTGATTTCCCCCCACCTCATTAATTAGCGGCGTTGCAGGCCGTCCCGAGGGGGATTTGGGGTGTTGGGGTGGTGAGGGGGGGTCCCGATGCACCCCCAACCATGCCCCTCACCCCCAAACCCCTTCCCCACCTGCTGGGTCTCATTAGCACCCCAAAAAGCCAAGCTCTCTCATTACCCCCCACCCCCCCCATTAATTAGCAGCATTGCAGGCTGCCCCCAGGGGCATTTGGGGTGTTGGGGGGTGAAGGGGGGTGTGTGTGGGGTGTGTGGGTACCTGCCCCCCCCCCACCCCAACACCCCCAATTTAGGGGGTTGTGGCAGTTTTTGGCGCTCGGTTCTTGCCGTAGGGTGGGGGAAGGAATCGGGGGGACCCCCCTCTCCCCCCGCTTGGCATACTTGGGGGGGGGTCTCCAGGATTTTGAGGGGGGGGTGTGTGTGCACAGCCCCCTCCCTAATTTTGGGGGGGGTGTGTGTGATGTGTGGAGCTGCTGTGACTAAGGTTGATGGGGGGGGGGGGGAGTTGTGCTCTGAGGGGGGTGTACTTGGGGGGGGGTCCCTGGGGTTTTTGGGGGGGGGGGGAGGTGTACAGTTCATCGGTGCTTTGGCTATTTTTTTTGGGGGGGGGAGGAGGAGATTTTGGGGTTGCAAGAGGGGGTCCCGGAGGTGCAGGGGGGTCCCAGGGTGCAGGGGAGGGGGGGGGGTGTTCTGAGAGCTCCAGGGGTGCAGGGGGGGTCCCGGGGCTGTTTTAGGGGTGCAGGGGGGGTCCCGGGACTGTTTTGGGGGTGCAGGGGGGTCCCGGGGCTGTTTTGGGGGCGCAGGGGGGGGTCCCGGGGCTGTTTTGGGGGTGCAGGGGGGGTCCCGGGGCTGTTTTGGGGGCGCGGGGGGGGTCCCCGGGCTGTTTGGGGGGTGCAGGGGGGGGTCCCCGGGCTGTTTTGGGGGCGCAGGGGGGGTCCCGGGGCTGTTCTGGAGGCGCGGGGGGGGTCCAGGGGCTGTTTTGGGGGCGCGGGGGGGGTCCCGGGGCTGTTTTGGGGGCGCGGGGGGGGTCCTGGGGCTGTTCGGGGGGTGCGGGGGGGGGGTCCCGGGGCTGTTTTGGGGGTGCAGGGGGGTGGTGTGACTAAGGTTGATGGGGGGGGGGGACACTTGTGCTCTGAGGGGGGTGTACTTGGGGGGGATCCCTGGAGTTTTTGGGGGGGGGGGAGGTGTACAGTTCATCGGTGCTTTGGCTATTTTTTTGGGGGGGGGGGGGTGCACGAGGGTCCTGGGAGGGTGAGGGGGGGCTTTTTTTGGGGGGGGGGGGGGTTGGGGAACGACACGGACAGACAGATTGGGGGTACGTCCCATGGGGAAGGGGGAGGGGAAGGGAGGGAAGGAAAAGGGGGGGGGGGGGGGGGGGGGTGGGGGTGGGGGTGGTGGGGGGGGGCCGAGACTAAAAATACAGGGAGGGGGCAGCACGTGGCTCCCCCCAAAAATAGCATCAGGCGGCCGAGGACGAGGGCGAAGGTGTTCCCCCCCGGGGGGGGGGGGGGGGAGGGTTTTTTGGGGGGTGGGGGGTGGGGGAGGGTTTTTTGGGGGGGGGGGGGGTGTGGGAAGAGCTTCTTTGGGTTGGGAAATGGGGGTGTCCCTCCTCCACCCCTCCCCCAAATCCTGGGGTGGGGGGGGTGTGGGAAGGGAGGTGGTTGGGGCCCCTCCCTGTGCTGGGAGGCTCTGACTCACACCCCCCCCCCCCCAAAAACTCCCCCCCTCCCCCCTCCCTGCCCAACCCGCCGGTCCTGCCCTGACTCACAAACCTGTTTGTCCTCCCACCCCCACCCCCCCCCCCCAACCCTGGTTGGGCCGGTGACGCCTCTCCCAACCCCCCTGAACCCCCAAATTCCACCCCCACCCCCCCAGACTAAGCTGGGACCTCAGAGGGCAACTCGTCCCATCCCCTTCTCCCCCGCCCCCCCCCAGAGCCCCCCCCCCCTTGGAGACCCCCGAGATGCCACCACAAGTGTTGGAGGTTGGGGACACCCTCAGACCCCCCCAAACCCCCCTGAACCCCCAAATTCCACACCCCCCCAGACTGAGGTGGGACCTCAGAGGCCAACTCGTCCCATCCCCTTCTCCCCCCCCCCCCCCAGAGCCCCCCCCCTTGGAGACCCCCGAGGGTGTTGGAGGTTGGGGACACCCCCCCAGAGCCCCCCCCCCCTCCCCAAACCTCCCCCCCCCCCCATGGCCGCAGCTCCTCCAGCCTGGGCCTGATCCTGGCCCATCCCCCCCCCCCCCAAGGGGGAACCGTGGTGGGAACCAACCCACACCCCCAACCCCAATGATACTACCCCCCTCCCCCAAAGCACACCCCCCCCCCCCCCCAAAACCCCTCACCCCCCTTCGGGACACCCCCAGACTGCTCAAGGACGTGGTCCTCCCCTCCCCCTCCCCCCTCCCCCATCAGCCCCACAGCTCCAGTTAAAGGTTCCTGGGAGGTTTTGGGGGTGGGGGGTGTATTTTGGGGGGGTGTGTGTATTTTGGGGGGGGGGTGTATTTTGGGGGGGGGGTATTTTGGGGGGGGGGGGCTGCAGCAGAGGAGGTGACATCATGGGACACCACCCCCCCCCCCCTTCAGCCCCTCCACCCTGGGGGGGGTGGATGCCCTCGTTGGGTTGGAACCTTCTGGAAGGGTCACACTGGGAGCGCCCAGTCTCTCTCTCAGTTTGGGGGGAGGTTAATTAAGGGAGAGCTTAATGAGGCTTAATGAGGGAGGGGGAGGGGGAGGAAGCCCCTGTGAGCGGCTCCTCGGGATCCAGCTTGTCCTCCCCCCTTCCCCTTTCCCCTTCCTCCTCCTCCCCCCTTCCCCTTTCCCCTTTCCCCTTCCTCCTCCCTTCCCCCTCCTCCTTTCCTTCCCTTCCCCTTTCCCTTCCCCTTCCCCCCCCTTTCCTTTCCTTCCCCTTTCCCCTTTCCCTTGCCCCTCCTCCTTTCCTTTCCTTCCTCTTTCCCCTTCCCCTTCCTCCCCTCTTCCCCTCCCACCTTCTTCTTCCTCCACTCTTCCCCTTCCCCCTCCTCCTTTCCTTTCCTTCCCCTTTCCCCTTCCCCTTCCCCCTCCTCCTTTCCTTTCCTTCCCCTTCCTCCTCCCTTCCCCCTCCTCCTTTCCTTTCCTTCCTCTTTCCCCTTCCCCTTCCTCCCCTCTTCCCCTCCCACCTTCTTCTTCCTCCACTCTTCCCCTTCCCCTTCCCCCTCCTTTCCTTTCCTTCCCCTTTCCCCTTCCCCTTCCCCCTCCTCCTTTCCTTTCCTTCCCCTTTCCCCTTCCCCTTCCTCCCCTCTTCCCCTCCCACCTTCTTCTTCCTCCACCCTTCCCCTTCCCCCTCCTCCCCCCGCCCTTGGTGGCCCTTGGTGGCCCTTGGTGGCCCTTGGTGGCCCTTGGCCACCCTTTGGCTCCAGAACCTTCTCCCTCCGCGCCCCGTTGCCCCGCCGCGCGCTCCGTCGCCGTTGGGTCCCGTTCCCCCAGGAGAGGCGGATGGAAGGGAGGGGGAGGAAGCCCTGAGCTGACGGGGACCCCCCCCCCCCCGGTGTCCCCCCAGGCTGGAAGGTGGAGCGGGAGGTGCCACAGGGTCCAGGAGCGTCGGCGGTGGGATTCCCGGGGCGGAGCCGGCCAGGCCCAGCATCCCAGCAAGGTCAGTGGGATGGGGCTGGTTGGCTCCACTCTCCCTCCTCATCCCCCCAAAACCCAACCCAAAACCCCCTCCCCACACCCCATGGCCTCTTCTCCACCCCCTTGGGACTCCCCCTGTCCCCCCAAGATGGAGAAGGAGGAGAAGACGTGGGAGATCCTGCTCACCCAACCCAAAACCCAACCCAAAACCCCCTCCCCACACCCCATGGCCTCTTCTCCACCCCCTCGGGCCTCCCCCTGTCCCCCTAAAGCCCCCCTCCCCACTCCCAGCACCTCTTCTCCACCCCCTTGAGCCTCCCCCTGTCCCCCCAAGATGGAGAAGGAGGAGGAGACGCGGGATGGGGCTGGTTGGCTCCACTCTCCCTCCTCATCCCACCCACAACCCAACCCAAAACCCCCTCCCCACTCCCAGCACCTCTTCTCCACCCCCTTGGGACTCCCCCTGTCCCCCCAAGATGGAGAAGGAGGAGAAGACGTGGGAGATCCTGCTCACCCCACCAAAACCCAACCCAAAACCCCCTCCCCACACCCCATGGCCTCTTCTCCACCCCCTTGAGCCTCCCCCTGTCCCCCCAAGATGGAGAAGGAGGAGAAGACGTGGGAGATCCTGCTCACCCAACCCAAAACCCCCTCCCCACACCCCATGGCCTCTTCTCCACCCCCTTGAGCCTCCCCCTGTCCCCCCAAGATGGAGAAGGAGGAGGAGACGCGGGATGGGGCTGGTTGGCTCCACTCTCCCTCATCATCCCACCCACAACCCAACCCAAAACCCCCTCCCCACACCCCATGGCCTCTTCCCCACCCCCTTGGGCCTCCCCCTGTCCCCCTAAAGCCCCCTCCCCACTCCCAGCACCTCTTCTACACGCCCTTGAGCCTCCCCCTGTCCCCCCAAGATGGAGAAGGAGGAGGAGATGTGGGAGATCCTGCTCACCCCACCAAAACCCAACCCAAAACCCCCTCCGCACTCCCAGCACCTCTTCTCCACCCCCTTGAGCCTCCCCCTGTCCCCCCCAGATGGAGAAGGAGGAGGAGACGCGGGATGGGGCTGGTTGGCTCCACTCTCCCTCATCATCCCACCCACAACCCAACCCAAAACCCCCTCCGCACTCCCAGCACCTCTTCTCCACCCCCTTGGGCCTCCCCCTGTCCCCCCCCAGATGGAGAAGGAGGAGAAGACGTGGGAGATCCTGCTCACCCCACCAAAACCCAACCCAAAACCCCCTCCCCACACCCCATGGCCTCTTCTCCACCCCCTCGGGCCTCCCCCTGTCCCCCTAAAGCCCCCCTCCCCACTCCCAGCACCTCTTCTACACGCCCTTGGGCCTCCCCCTGTCCCCCCAAGATGGAGAAGGAGGAGAAGACGTGGGAGATCCTGCTCACCCAACCCAAAACCCCCTCCCCACACCCCATGGCCTCTTCTCCACCCCCTTGAGCCTCCCCCTGTCCCCCCAAGATGGAGAAGGAGGAGAAGACGTGGGAGATCCTGCTCACCCCACCAAAACCCAACCCAAAACCCCCTCCCCACACCCCATGGCCTCTTCTCCACCCCATTGGGCCTCCCCCTGTCCCCCTAAAGCCCCCTCCCCACTCCCAGCACCTCTTCTACACGCCCTTGGGACTCCCCCTGTCCCCCCAAGATGGAGAAGGAGGAGAAGACGTGGGAGATCCTGCTCACCCCACCAAAACCCAACCCAAAACCCCCTCCCCACACCCCATGGCCTCTTCTCCACCCCCTTGAGCCTCCCCCTGTCCCCCCAAGATGGAGAAGGAGGAGAAGACGTGGGAGATCCTGCTCACCCAACCCAAAACCCCCTCCCCACACCCCATGGCCTCTTCTCCACCCCCTTGAGCCTCCCCCTGTCCCCCCAAGATGGAGAAGGAGGAGGAGACGCGGGATGGGGCTGGTTGGCTCCACTCTCCCTCATCATCCCACCCACAACCCAACCCAAAACCCCCTCCCCACACCCCATGGCCTCTTCTCCACCCCCTTGGGCCTCCCCCTGTCCCCCTAAAGCCCCCTCCCCACTCCCAGCACCTCTTCTCCACCCCCTTGAGCCTCCCCCTGTCCCCCCAAGATGGAGAAGGAGGAGAAGACGTGGGAGATCCTGCTCACCCCACCAAAACCCAACCCAAAACCCCCTCCCCACACCCCATGGCCTCTTCTCCACCCCCTCGGGCCTCCCCCTGTCCCCCTAAAGCCCCCCTCCCCACTCCCAGCACCTCTTCTACACGCCCTTGGGCCTCCCCCTGTCCCCCCAAGATGGAGAAGGAGGAGAAGACGTGGGAGATCCTGCTCACCCAACCCAAAACCCCCTCCCCACACCCCATGGCCTCTTCTCCACCCCCTTGAGCCTCCCCCTGTCCCCCCAAGATGGAGAAGGAGGAGAAGACGTGGGAGATCCTGCTCACCCCACCAAAACCCAACCCAAAACCCCCTCCCCACACCCCATGGCCTCTTCTCCACCCCATTGGGCCTCCCCCTGTCCCCCTAAAGCCCCCCTCCCCACTCCCAGCACCTCTTCTACACGCCCTTGGGACTCCCCCTGTCCCCCCAAGATGGAGAAGGAGGAGAAGACGTGGGAGATCCTGCTCACCCCACCAAAACCCAACCCAAAACCCCCTCCCCACACCCCATGGCCTCTTCTCCACCCCCTCGGACCTCCCCCTGTCCCCCCAAGATGGAGAAGGAGGAGAAGACGTGGGAGATCCTGCTCACCCAACCCAAAACCCCCTCCCCACACCCCATGGCCTCTTCTCCACCCCCTCGGGCCTCCCCCTGTCCCCCCAAGATGGAGAAGGAGGAGGAGACGCGGGATGGGGCTGGTTGGCTCCACTCTCCCTCATCATCCCACCCACAACCCAACCCAAAACCCCCTCCCCACTCCCAGCACCTCTTCTCCACCCCCTTGAGCCTCCCCCTGTCCCCCCAAGATGGAGAAGGAGGAGAAGACGTGGGAGATCCTGCTCACCCCACCAAAACCCAACCCAAAACCCCCTCCCCACACCCCATGGCCTCTTCTCCACCCCATTGGGCCTCCCCTGTCCCCCTAAAGCCCCCCTCCCCACTCCCAGCACCTCTTCTACACGCCCTTGGGACTCCCCCTGTCCCCCCAAGATGGAGAAGGAGGAGAAGACGTGGGAGATCCTGCTCACCCCACCAAAACCCAACCCAAAACCCCCTCCCCACACCCCATGGCCTCTTCTCCACCCCCTTGAGCCTCCCCCTGTCCCCCCAAGATGGAGAAGGAGGAGAAGACGTGGGAGATCCTGCTCACCCAACCCAAAACCCCCTCCCCACACCCCATGGCCTCTTCTCCACCCCCTTGAGCCTCCCCCTGTCCCCCCAAGATGGAGAAGGAGGAGGAGACGCGGGATGGGGCTGGTTGGCTCCACTCTCCCTCATCATCCCACCCACAACCCAACCCAAAACCCCCTCCCCACACCCCATGGCCTCTTCTCCACCCCCTTGGGCCTCCCCCTGTCCCCCTAAAGCCCCCTCCCCACTCCCAGCACCTCTTCTACACGCCCTTGGGACTCCCCCTGTCCCCCCAAGATGGAGAAGGAGGAGAAGACGTGGGAGATCCTGCTCACCCCACCAAAACCCAACCCAAAACCCCCTCCCCACACCCCATGGCCTCTTCTCCACCCCCTTGAGCCTCCCCCTGTCCCCCCCCAGATGGAGAAGGAGGAGGAGACGCGGGAGATCCTGCTCCCCAGCTGGCAGGGCAGCGGCTCCCACGGCATCACCATCGACCAGACCGACGGCGGCGTCTTCGTCAAGCGCGTGCAGCAGAACTCGCCGGCCGCCAAGATGGGCGTCGTGCAGGAAGGTGGGGATGGGGGGGGGTATTGTTCCGGGGAGGGGGTTTTGGGGGGGGTCCTGGGGGTGGTTTGGGAGGGCATTGTTCTTGGGGAGGAGATTGGGGTGGATTTTTGGGGGGGGGCATTGTCCTGGGGGGCAGGTAGGAGGTGGTTTTGGGGGGGGGCATTGTCCTGGGGGGCAGGTTGGGGGTGGTTTTGGGGGCAGGTTGGGGGTGGTTTTGGGGGGGGGGCATTGTCCTTGGGGGGCAGGTTGGGGGTGGTTTTGGGGGGGGCATTGTCCTTGGGGGGCAGGTTGGGGGTGGTTTTGGGGGCCAACCCATGGTGTCCTTGGCGTCTTCCCCCACCCCATCCACATCCTCCCCCTCAACGACCCCACAGCTCCAGCGTCGTCGCTCCCCGTCCCACGTACGGGGGGGTCTGGGGGGGGTTGGCAGGTGGGGAGGGGGTCTCCTTACCCCCCTCCCCAAAATATCTTCCTCCCCCCCCTCCCCAGGGGATCAGATCGTGAGCGCCACGGTGTACTTCGAGGACCTGCAGTGCGGGGAGGTGACCCAGCTGCTCAACACCCTGGGCCAGCACCGCGTGGGGCTGCGGCTCCAGCGCCGGGGGGATCGGTCCCCGGGGCCGGGACAAGGGGGGCGCACGAGGTACCCCCCCCCCGGCACCCCCGAGGTTGTGCTGGTGAGTGGTGGAGGGGGGGGGAGGAAGAGGAGGAGGAGGAGGAGGAAGAAGGGGTGGAGGAAGGTTCCGGGTGTTAATGGGGGAAGAGGAAGAGGATGAGGAAGGGGATGGAGGATGGGGAGGAAGGCTCCTGGTGTTAATAGGGGAAGAGGAAGAGGATGAGGAAGGGGTGGAGGGCAGGGAGGAAGGCTCCTGGTGTTAACGGGGGAAGATGAGGAGGAAGGTTCCTGGTGTTAATGGGGGAAGAGGATGAGGAGGGGATGGAGGGTGGGGAGGAAGGTTCTTGGTGTTAATAGGGGAAGAGGAAGAGGATGAGGATGAGGAAGGGGTGGAGGGCAGGGAGGAAGGCTCCTGGTGTTAACGGGGGAAGATGAGGAGGAAGGTTCCGGGTGTTAATGGGGGAAGAGGATGAGGAGGGGATGGAGGGCGGGGAGGAAGGTTCCTGGTGTTAATGGGTGAAGATGAGGATGAGGAGGGGATGGAGGGTGGGGAGGAAGGTTCCGGGTGTTAATGGGGGAAGAGGAAGAGGATGAGGAAGGGGTGGAGGGCAGGGAGGAAGGCTCCTGGTGTTAACGGGGGAAGATGAGGAGGAAGGTTCCTGGTGTTAATGAGGGAAGAGGATGAGGAGGGGATGGAGGGTGGGGAGGAAGGCTCCTGGGGGAAGATGAGGATGAGGAGGGGATGGAGGGTGGGGAGGAAGGCTCCCAGGGGAAGATGAGGATGAGGAGGGGATGGAGGGTGGGGAGGAAGGTTCCTGGTGTTAACGGGGGAAGATGAGGAGGGGATGGAGGGTGGGGAGGAAGGCTTACAGTGTTAATGGGGGAAGAGGATGAGGAGGGGATGGAGGGTGGGGAGGAAGGCTTATGGTGTTAACAGGGGAAGAGGATGAGGAAGGTTCCTGGTGTTAATGGGGGAAGAGGATGAGGAGGGGATGGAGGGTGGGGAGGAAGGCTCCTGGTGTTAATGGGTGAAGATGAGGATGAGGAGGGGATGGAGGGTGGGGAGGAAGGCTTATGGTGTTAACAGGGGAAGAGGATGAGGATGAGGAAGGGGTGGAGGGTGGGGAGGAAGGTTCCTGGTGTTAATGGGGGAAGAGGATGAGGATGAGAAGGGAATGGAGAGTCAGGAGGAAGGCTCCCAGGGGAAGATGATGATGATGAGGAGGGGATGGAGGGTGGGGAGGAAGGCTAACGGGGGAAGACAATGAGGAGGGGATGGAGGGTGGGGAGGAAGGCTCCCAGGGGAAGATGATGATGATGAAGAGGGGATGGAGGGTGGGGAGGAAGGCTCCCAGTGTTAACGGGGCAAGATGAAGGCGGTGAGGATGAGGAGGAGATGGAGGGCGAGGAGGAAGGTTCCCTGAGGAAGACGATGAGGAAGGGACAGAGGGCAGGGAGGAAGGTTCCCAGTGTTAACGGGGGAAGAGGATGATGACGAGGATGAGGAGGGGACTGAGGGCAAGGAGGAAGGTTCCCAGGGGAAGATGACGATGATGATGAGGATGAGGAGGGGATGGAGGGTGGGGAGGAAGGCTTCTGGTGTTAATGGGGGAAGAGGATGAGGATGAGAAGGGAATGGAGAGTGAGGAGGAAGGCTCCCAGGGGAAGATGACGATGATGAGGAGGGGATGGAGGGTGGGGAGGAAGGCTCCTGGGGGAAGATGAGGATGAGGAGGAGGGGATGGAGGGTGGGGAGGAAGGCTCCTGGGGGAAGATGAGGATGAGGAGGGGATGGAGGGTGGGGAGGAAGGCTCCTGGGGGAAGATGAGGATGAGGAGGGGATGGAGGGTGGGGAGGAAGGCTTCTAGTGTTAATGGGGGAAGAGGATGAGGATGAGAAGGGAATGGAGAGTGAGGAGGAAGGCTCCCAGGGGAAGATGACGATGATGAGGAGGGGATGGAGGGTGGGGAGGAAGGCTCCTGGGGGAAGATGAGGATGAGGAGGGGATGGAGGGTGGGGAGGAAGGCTCCCGGGGAAGATAAGGATGAGGAGGGGATGGAGGGTGGGGAGGAAGGCTTCTGGTGTTAATGGGGGAAGATGATGATGATGAAGAAGGGATGGAGGGTGGGGAGGAAGGCTCCCAGGGGAAGATGATGATGATGAAGAGGGGATAGAGGGTGGGGAGGAAGGCTCCCAGGGGAAGATGATGAGGATGAGGAGGGGATGGAGAGTGAGGAGGAAGGCTCCTGGGGGAGGATGAGGATGAGGAGGGGATGGAGGGTGGGGAGGAAGGCTCCTGGGGGAAGATGAGGATGATGAAGAGGGGATGGAGGGTGGGGAGGAAGGCTCCTGGGGGAAGATGAGGATGAGGAGGGGATGGAGGGTGGGGAGGAAGGCTCCTGGGGGAAGATGAGGATGATGAAGAGGGGATGGAGGGTGGGGAGGAAGGCTCCTGGGGGAAGATGAGGATGAGGAGGGGATGGAGGGTGGGGAGGAAGGCTTCTGGTGTTAATGGGGGAAGATGATGATGATGAAGAAGGGATGGAGGGTGGGGAGGAAGGCTCCTGGGGGAAGATGATGATGATGAAGAGGGGATGGAGGGTGGGGAGGAAGGCTCCTGGGGGAAGATGAGGATGAGGAGGGGATGGAGGGTGGGGAGGAAGGCTCCCAGTGTTCACAAAGGTCCCATTCCCCCCCCCCCGCCCTCCCCCAGAGCGGTGACGATGAGGAGTACCAGAGGATTTACGCGACGAAGATCAAGCCCCGCCTGAAGCCGGAGGAGGCGGCGGCCGCGGAGGCCGGGGGGACGCAGAGCCGGACCATCACGGTGACGCGCAAGGTGACGGCCTACACCGTGGACGTCACCCGCCACGACGGCTCCCGCGACGTCGACGTCATCGGCCCCGACTTCACCATCCGCATCCCCGGCCGGGGGAACCCCCAGAGCGACGCGGAGGCGCCCGGGGACCCCGCGGTGGGGACGGGGACGGCCGGGGGACGGAACGCGGGTCTCCATGTTGGAGCAGCCGTGTCGGGGGCCCACGGGAGGACTCGGGTGGAGCCTTCGGTGTTGGAGACCCCAGTTCCTGGTGGGGAAACTGGAAAAGCTGTTACCGTGGAGATTCCGGGGGGCACCTCGTTTCGGGAGGGGCGGAGCTGGGCCCCCACCCCCCTGGGAGTTGGCCCAGGATCGAGGCGAACGGACAGATGGGAGACCTGGACGCCGGGTTCCACGTGAAGGGACCCGGGTTGGATCTCAAAGGGCGCTGCCCCGGCGTGGGGGTTCAAGGGGAGCTGCTGGGGGGGCCGTACCCCGATTCTACCACCCTTGGTCTTCGTGGAGACATCAAAGGCCCCGGGGTTGAGGTTCCTTCACCGGGGGTGGAGAACCCCCCTATCGACGTGGGAAAAATCAAGATCCCCGTCTTGAAAATGCCCAAATTTGGGTTCCCCACGGCGGGATCGGGCGCAGAAGCTCCGGCCCCACCGGTGGGCGCCGACCTCCCCGTGCCGGAGCCCCCCGGGTTCCAGGTGTGGACGTTTCCTCCTCATCCGTCCAGGTCGCGGGACCCGAAATCTCCGTGACCCCCTCGGTTCAGGTCCCAAAGGCCCAGCTGGACGTTGGGTTGAAGGGTTCCGTGAAGGTGCCCTCCCCAGAAGTCGGGGTCCCCGGCGTGGGGGTCAAAGGAAGCACCGTGGGGGGTCTCCCCGATGTTGGTGTTGATGGCACCACGGGCAAAGTCCAAATACCTCACTTGACCTTCCCAAAATTCACCGTCCCGGAAGGTCCCGCGGTGGAATCGGCGCTCCCAGAGGGCGAGGCGGGAGTAGGCCTCGGCCTTCCCGACGCGTCCCTCAAAGGAGAATGGAAGAACCCCAAGTTCCAGAAGGTTGAGACCCCCCAGATCTCGCTGTCAGACGTGAGCCTGAACCTGAAGGGCCCTCACGTGAAGGGGGACGCGGGGGTGACCGTCCCAGGGGTGGAAGGGGAGGTCAAAGGACTCGGCTCCAAGGGGTTCAAGGTGGGAGCCAAGGTTCCCGACATCCAGCTGGGAGGACTGGAGGGGGGTCTGGAAGGCCCCAGCCCAGGTCTGGACGTGAACGTGAAGGGGCTGAAGGTTAAAGGAGAAGCGGATGTTTCCGTCCCGAAGGTGGGAGGTGGCTTGAAAGGGCCCCAGGTTGATGTCAAGGGGCCCAAGGTAACAGGGCCAGAGGGACACGTCAAGGGCCCCCAGATCTCCATGCCCGACATCCACCTCAACCTGAAAGGCCCCAGAGTGAAGGGAGATGTGGATGTTTCCGCCCCGAAGCTGGAAGGGGAGCTGAAGGCACCTGGGCTGGACATCAAGGGCCCCAAGGTTGATGTTGAGGTGCCAGATGTCAACATCCATGGTCCAGAAGGTAAACTGAAGATGCCCAAGCTGAAGATGCCCAAGTTTGGGGTGCCTGGACTGAAAGGAGAGGGCCCCGAGGTCAATGTGTCCCTTCCAAAGGGCCAGGTGGACATTTCTGCTCCCAAGGTAGATATTGATGTGCCCAACGTGGACATCAAAGGGCCAGAAGGGACAATCAAGGGCCCCAAGGTCAGCATGCCAGACGTTGACCTGAGCCTGAAAGGCCCCAAAGTAAAGGGTGAGGTGGACGTCTCCATCCCCACCGTAGGTGGTGACTTGAAGGGTCCTGAGCTGGACATCAAGGGCCCCAAGGTTGATGTTGAGGTGCCAGATGTCAACATCCATGGTCCAGAAGGTAAACTGAAGATGCCCAAGCTGAAGATGCCCAAGTTTGGGGTGCCTGGACTGAAAGGAGAGGGCCCCGAGGTCAACGTGTCCCTTCCAAAGGGCCAGGTGGATGTTTCATGTCCCAAGGTAGACATTGATGTGCCCAGCGTGGACATCAAAGGGCCAGAAGGGACAATCAAGGGCCCCAAGGTCAGCATGCCAGACGTTGACCTGAGCCTGAAAGGCCCCAAAGTAAAGGGTGAGGTGGACGTCTCCATCCCCACCGTAGGTGGTGACTTGAAGGGTCCTGAGCTGGACATCAAGGGCCCCAAGGTTGATGTTGAGGTGCCAGATGTCAACATCCATGGTCCAGAAGGTAAACTGAAGATGCCCAAGCTGAAGATGCCCAAGTTTGGGGTGCCTGGACTGAAAGGAGAGGGCCCCGAGGTCAATGTGTCCCTTCCAAAGGGCCAGGTGGACATTTCTGCTCCCAAGGTAGATATTGATGTGCCCAGCGTGGACATCAAAGGGCCAGAAGGGACAATCAAGGGCCCAGGGGTGAAGATGCCTGACGTGAGCTTCAAGACCCCCCAGATCTCCATGCCCGACATCGACCTCAACCTGAAAGGCCCCAGAGTGAAGGGAGATGTGGATGTTTCCGCCCCGAAGCTGGAAGGGGAGCTGAAGGCACCTGGGCTGGACATCAAGGGCCCCAAGGTTGATGTTGAGGTGCCAGATGTCAACATCCATGGTCCAGAAGGTAAACTGAAGATGCCCAAGCTGAAGATGCCCAAGTTTGGGGTGCCTGGACTGAAAGGAGAGGGCCCCGAGGTCAATGTGTCCCTTCCAAAGGGCCAGGTGGACATTTCTGCTCCCAAGGTAGATATTGATGTGCCCAACGTGGACATCAAAGGGCCAGAAGGGACAATCAAGGGCCCCAAGGTCAGCATGCCAGACGTTGACCTGAGCCTGAAAGGCCCCAAAGTAAAGGGTGAGGTGGACGTCTCCATCCCCACCGTAGGTGGTGACTTGAAGGGTCCTGAGCTGGACATCAAGGGCCCCAAGGTTGATGTTGAGGTGCCAGATGTCAACATCCATGGTCCAGAAGGTAAACTGAAGATGCCCAAGCTGAAGATGCCCAAGTTTGGGGTGCCTGGACTGAAAGGAGAGGGCCCTGAGGTCAACGTGTCCCTTCCAAAGGGCCAGGTGGATGTTTCATGTCCCAAGGTAGACATTGATGTGCCCAGCGTGGACATCAAAGGGCCAGAAGGGACAATCAAGGGCCCAGGGGTGAAGATGCCTGACGTGAGCTTCAAGACCCCCCAGATCTCCATGCCCGACATCGACCTCAACCTGAAAGGCCCCAGAGTGAAGGGAGATGTGGATGTTTCCGCCCCGAAGCTGGAAGGGGAGCTGAAGGCACCTGGGCTGGACATCAAGGGCCCCAAGGTTGATGTTGAGGTGCCAGATGTCAATCTTCATGGTCCAGAAGGTAAACTGAAGATGCCCAAGCTGAAGATGCCCAAGTTTGGGGTGCCTGGACTGAAAGGAGAGGGCCCTGAGGTCAACGTGTCCCTTCCAAAGGGCCAGGTGGACATTTCTGCTCCCAAGGTAGACATTGATGTGCCCAACGTGGATGTGGAAGGACCAGAAGTGAAGGGCAAAGGTCTCAAGTTCAAAATGCCTGAGCTGAATGTGCAGACGCCCAAGTTGTCCATGCCAGATGTGGATCTGGGTTTGAAGGCCCCCAAGCTGAAAGGAGATGCGGATATTTCTGGCCTGAAGGTCTCTGGAGATCTGAAAGGCCCCAAAATAGACGTGGAAGGTCCCAAAGTGGATGTGGATGTGCCTGAGGTGGACTTGGAATGTCCAGAAGGGAAAATAAAAGGCCCCAAATTTAAGATGCCGAAGCTGAATCTCAAGGGGCCGAAGTTGTCCATGCCGGATGTCGACTGGAACCTGAAGGGACACAAAGCGAAGGGAGAGGTGGATGTTGCCCTGCCGAAGGTAGAAGGTGACTTGAAAGGACCTGATGTCAACATCAAGGGGCCAAAAATAGACGTTGAGGCCCCAGACATCAACCTGGAGTGTCCAGAAGCCAAACTGAAGACCCCCAAAGTGAAGATGCCTCATTTCAATGTGTCCGGCCCGAAGCTTGAGGGACCTGATGTAGACATCAGCCTGCCCAAGGGAGAGGTGGACATCTCTGGGCCTGAGGTAGATATTGAGGGCCCAGAGCTGGATGTTGGAGGAGCAGAAGGGAAATGGAAAGGCCCCAAGTTCAGGATGCCGAAGCTGAACATCAAAACACCAAAATTATCCGTGCCGGATGTGGACCTGAACCTGAAGGGCCCGAAAGTGAAAGGAGATATGGAGATCGGGGCTCCGAAGGTAGAAGGAGACTTGAAAGGGCCAGAAGTAGACATCAAGGGGCCTAAGGTAGATGTTGAGGCACCCAGTATTGAGCTGGAGTGTCCTGAGGGGAAGCTGAAGGGCCCCAAGTTCAAGATGCCCGAGATGCACATCAAGTCACACAAGATCTCCATGCCCGACGTCGACTTAAAACTCAAGGGCCCCAAAGTGAAGGGGGATGTGGATGTGTCTGTCCCCAAGATTGAGGGTGACCTGAAGGGTCCTGATCTGGACATCAAGGGCCCCAAGGTCGACATTGAAGCCCCCGACGTGGACATCCACGGCCCAGAAGGGAAGTTCAAGATGCCCAAGTTCAAGATGCCCAAGTTCGGGATGCCGGGCTTCAAGGCCGAAGGCCCCGAGGTGGATGTGACCCTGCCCAAAGGAGACCTGGAGGTGTCTGGGCCAAAGGTGGACATTGAGTGTCCAGATGTGGACATTGAAGGGCCTGAGGGGAAGCTGAAGGGCCCCAAGTTCAAGATGCCTGAGATGCACATCAAGGCCCCCAAGATCTCCATGCCCGACATTGACCTGAACCTGAAGGGCCCCAAGGTGAAGGGGGACGTGGACGTGTCTGTTCCCAAGCTGGAGGGTGACCTGAAAGGTCCTGAGCTGGACATCAAGGGCCCCAAAGTCGATGTCGACCTCCCTGATGTGGAGCTGGAAGGGCCTGAGGGGAAGCTGAAGGGCCCCAAGTTCAAGATGCCCGAGATGCACATCAAGGCCCCCAAGATCTCCATGCCCGACGTTGACTTCCACCTGAAGGGCCCCAAAGTGAAGGGGGACGTAGACGTGTCAGTCCCCAAGCTGGAGGGTGACCTGAAGGGTCCTGATCTGGACATCAAAGGCCCCAAGGTCGACATTGAAGCCCCTGACGTGGACATCCACGGCCCAGAAGGGAAGTTCAAGATGCCCAAGTTCAAGATGCCCAAGTTCGGGATGCCGGGCTTCAAGGCCGAAGGCCCCGAGGTGGACGTGACCCTGCCCAAAGGAGACCTGGAGGTGTCTGGGCCAAAGGTGGACATTGAGTGTCCAGATGTGGACATTGAAGGGCCTGAGGGGAAGCTGAAGGGCCCCAAGTTCAAGATGCCTGAGATGCACATCAAGGCCCCCAAGATCTCCATGCCCGACATTGACCTGAACCTGAAGGGCCCCAAGGTGAAGGGGGACGTGGACGTGTCTGTTCCCAAGCTGGAGGGTGACCTGAAAGGTCCTGAGCTGGACATCAAGGGCCCCAAAGTCGATGTCGACCTCCCTGATGTGGAGCTGGAAGGGCCTGAGGGGAAGCTGAAGGGCCCCAAGTTCAAGATGCCCGAGATGCACATCAAGGCCCCCAAGTTCTCCATGCCCGACGTTGACTTCCACCTGAAGGGCCCCAAAGTGAAGGGGGATGTGGATGTGTCGGTCCCCAAGATTGAGGGTGACCTGAAGGGTCCTGATCTGGACATCAAGGGCCCCAAGGTCGACATTGAAGCCCCTGACGTGGACATCCACGGCCCAGAAGGGAAGTTCAAGATGCCCAAGTTCAAGATGCCCAAGTTCGGGATGCCGGGCTTCAAGGCCGAAGGCCCCGAGGTGGACGTGACCCTGCCCAAAGGAGACCTGGAGGTGTCTGGGCCAAAGGTGGACATTGAGTGTCCAGATGTGGACATTGAAGGGCCTGAGGGGAAGCTGAAGGGCCCCAAGTTCAAGATGCCTGAGATGCACATCAAGGCCCCCAAGATCTCCATGCCCGACATCGACCTGAACCTGAAGGGCCCCAAGGTGAAGGGGGATGTGGATGTGTCTGTCCCCAAGCTGGAGGGTGACCTGAAAGGTCCTGAGCTGGACATCAAAGGACCCAAAGTCGATGTCAACCTCCCTGATGTGGAGCTGGAGTGTCCTGAGGGGAAGCTGAAGGGCCCCAAGTTCAAGATGCCCGAGATGCACATCAAGGCCCCCAAGTTCTCCATGCCCGACGTTGACTTCCACCTGAAGGGCCCCAAGGTGAAAGGAGACATCGATGTTTCTGCTCCCAAGCTGGAGGGTGACCTGAAGGGTCCTGATCTGGACATCAAGGGCCCCAAGGTCGACATTGAAGCCCCTGACGTGGACATCCACGGCCCAGAAGGGAAGTTCAAGATGCCCAAGTTCAAGATGCCCAAGTTCGGGATGCCGGGCTTCAAGGCCGAAGGCCCCGAGGTGGACGTGACCCTGCCCAAAGGAGACCTGGAGGTGTCTGGGCCAAAGGTGGACATTGAGTGTCCAGATGTGGACATTGAAGGGCCTGAGGGGAAGCTGAAGGGCCCCAAGTTCAAGATGCCTGAGATGCACATCAAGGCCCCCAAGATCTCCATGCCCGACATTGACCTGAACCTGAAGGGCCCCAAGGTGAAGGGGGACGTGGACGTGTCTGTTCCCAAGCTGGAAGGTGACCTGAAAGGTCCTGAGCTGGACATCAAGGGCCCCAAACTCGATGTCGACCTCCCTGATGTGGAGCTGGAAGGGCCTGAGGGGAAGCTGAAGGGCCCCAAGTTCAAGATGCCCGAGATGCACATCAAGGCCCCCAAGATCTCCATGCCCGACGTTGACTTCCACCTGAAGGGCCCCAAGGTGAAGGGGGATGTGGATGTGTCTGTCCCCAAGCTGGAGGGTGACCTGAAGGGTCCTGATCTGGACATCAAAGGCCCCAAGGTCGACATTGAAGCCCCTGACGTGGACATCCACGGCCCAGAAGGGAAGTTCAAGATGCCCAAGTTCAAGATGCCCAAGTTCGGGATGCCGGGCTTCAAGGCCGAAGGCCCCGAGGTGGATGTGACCCTGCCCAAAGGAGACCTGGAGGTGTCTGGGCCAAAGGTGGACATTGAGTGTCCAGATGTGGACATTGAAGGGCCTGAGGGGAAGCTGAAGGGCCCCAAGTTCAAGATGCCCGAGATGCACATCAAGGCCCCCAAGATCTCCATGCCCGACATTGACCTGAACCTGAAGGGCCCCAAGGTGAAAGGAGGAGCAGATGTTTCTGTTCCCAAATTAGAAGGTGACTTGAAGGGACCAGATGTGAGTATCAAAGGTCCGAAGTTGGATGTTGATGTTCCTGACGTTGAGCTGGAGTGTCCTGAGGGGAAGCTGAAGGGCCCCAAGTTCAAGATGCCCGAGATGCACATCAAGGCCCCCAAGTTCTCCATGCCTGATGTTGACCTCAACTTGAAAGGTCCCAAAGTGAAGGGGGATGTGGACGTTTCTGTACCGAAAATAGAAGGTGATGTCAAAGCTCCAGACCTGGAACTTAAAGGACCCAAAGTGGACATTGATGTTCCTGACCTTGACCTCGAGGGTCCAGAGGGAAAACTGAAAGGCCCCAAGTTCAAGATGCCTGAGATGCATTTCAAAGCCCCCAAGATCTCCATGCCAGACTTTGACCTCAACCTGAAGGGCCCCAAAGTGAAGGGGGACGTGGATGTGTCTGTCCCCAAGCTGGAGGGTGATTTGAAGGGCCCAGACGTTGACATCAAAGGCCCCAAACTGGATGTTGATGTTCCCAACGTCAACCTGGAGTGTCCAGAAGCAAAGTTGAAGGGCCCCAAGTTCAAGATGCCTGAGATGCACATCAAGGCCCCCAAGATCTCCATGCCCGACATCGACCTGAACCTGAGAGGCCCCAAAATGAAGGGGGACGTGGACGTTTCCGCCCCTAAACTAGAGGGCGACTTGAAGGGTCCTGATGTGGATATCAAAAGCCCCACTCTGGACATAGAAGCTCCCAATGTGGATATTGAGGTCCCAGAGGGCAAGTTGAAGGGCCCCAAGTTCAAGATGCCCGAGATGCACTTCAAGGCTCCCAAGATCTCCATGCCCGACTTTGATCTGAACCTGAAGGGCCCCAAAGGAAAGGGGGACATCGATGTGTCCCTTCCCAAAGTAGAAGGTGACCTGAAAGGACCTGAGGTCACAGTAAAAGGTCCAAAAGTGGACATAGAGGCTCCAGATGTTGAGCTAGAGTGTCCAGAGGGGAAGCTGAAGGGCCCGAAATTTAAGATGCCTGAGATGCATTTCAAAGCCCCCAAGATCTCCATGCCAGACTTTGACCTCAACCTGAAGGGCCCCAAAGTGAAGGGGGATGTGGATGTGTCTGTCCCCAAGCTGGAGGGTGATTTGAAGGGCCCAGAGGTTGACATCAAAGGCCCCAAACTCGATGTCGACCTCCCTGATGTGGAGCTGGAAGGGCCTGAGGGGAAGCTGAAGGGCCCCAAGTTCAAGATGCCCGAGATGCACATCAAGGCCCCCAAGTTCTCCATGCCCGACGTTGACTTCAATCTGAAGGGCCCCAAGGTGAAAGGAGATGTGGACGTGTCAGTCCCTAAGATTGAGGGCGACCTAAAGGGTCCTGATCTGGACATCAAGGGCCCCAAGGTCGACATTGAAGCCCCTGACGTGGACATCCACGGCCCAGAAGGGAAGTTCAAGATGCCCAAGTTCAAGATGCCCAAGTTCGGGATGCCGGGCTTCAAGGCCGAAGGCCCCGAGGTGGATGTGACCCTGCCCAAAGGAGACCTGGAGGTGTCTGGGCCAAAGGTGGACATTGAGTGTCCAGATGTGGACATTGAAGGGCCTGAGGGGAAGCTGAAGGGCCCCAAGTTCAAGATGCCTGAGATGCACATCAAGGCCCCCAAGATCTCCATGCCCGACATTGACCTGAACCTGAAGGGCCCCAAGGTGAAGGGGGACGTGGACGTGTCTGTTCCCAAGCTGGAGGGTGATTTGAAGGGCCCAGAGGTTGACATCAAGGGCCCCAAGGTCGATGTCGACCTCCCTGATGTGGAGCTGGAAGGGCCTGAGGGGAAGCTGAAGGGCCCCAAGTTCAAGATGCCCGAGATGCACATCAAGGCCCCCAAGTTCTCCATGCCCGACGTTGACTTCCACCTGAAGGGCCCCAAGGTGAAAGGAGACATCGATGTTTCTGCTCCCAAGCTGGAGGGTGACCTGAAGGGTCCTGATCTGGACATCAAGGGCCCCAAGGTCGACATTGAAGCCCCTGACGTGGACATCCACGGCCCAGAAGGTAAAATAAAATTGCCAAAGTTCAAAATGCCCAAATTTGGTGTGCCTGGAGTCAAAGTAGAAGGCCCCGAGGTGGACGTGACCCTGCCCAAAGCAGATATTGATGTGTCTGGGCCAAAGGTGGACATTGAGTGTCCAGATGTGGACATTGAAGGGCCTGAGGGGAAGCTGAAGGGCCCCAAGTTCAAGATGCCTGAGATGCACATCAAGGCCCCCAAGATCTCCATGCCCGACATCGACCTGAACCTGAAGGGCCCCAAAGTGAAGGGGGAAGTGGATGTCTCTGTCCCCAAGTTGGAAGATGACCTGAAGGGTCCCGAGCTTGACATCAAGTGCCCCAAGGTCGACATTGATGCACCTGACCTTGACCTCCATGGTCCTGAAGGGAAAGTGAAGATTCCCAAGTTCAAAATGCCCAAGTTTGGGTTTCCTGGCTCGAAAGGAGAACTTCCTGACGTTGATGTCAACCTGCCTGAAGCCAACGTTTCTGTTTGTGGCCCGGCGGTTGACGTTTCCGTTCCTGACCTGGACATCGAAGGCCCAGAAGGAAAACTGAAGGGTCCCAAATTTACGAAGCCAGATCTGCAATTCAACGTGCCCAAGATCTCCATGCCCGACATTGACTTGAATCTCAAAGGCCCCAAACTCAAAGCTGATGTTGATGCCTCCGTCCCCAAAATCGAGGGTGAGCTGAAAGGTCCCAAGCTCGATATCAAAGGCCCAGAACTCGAGGTTGAAGGTCCAAAGCTTGATCTAGAAGGAAAAGCTAAAAAATCCAGGTTTAAGCTCCCCAAATTTGGCTTTTCTGGGCCCAAAGTGCAGAGCCCAGATGTGGATGTGAAACTCAAAAAACCTGATGTTGAAATGTCTGGTCCAAAAGTTGAGGTTTCTGCTCCAGAGGTGGACCTCCAGGCCAAATCCAAAGGCTCCAAGTTCAAAATGCCTTTTTTGAGCATTTCCTCCCCAAAAGTTTCGATGCCGGATGTGGAGCTAAACCTGAAAGGCCACAAGGTGAAAGGAGAGTTGGATGTTTCCACCCCCAAGTTGGAAGGGGAACTCAAAGGGCCTGAGGTGGACATCAAGGGCCCCAAGGTCAACATCGAGGCGCCCGATGTGGACATTCACGGGCCAGAGGGTAAAGTTAAACTGCCCAAGTTCAAGATGCCCAAATTTGGGGTCTCTGGGTTTAAGGCCGAAGGCCCCGAGGTGGACGTGACCCTGCCCAAAGGAGACCTGGAGGTGTCTGGGCCAAAGGTGGACATTGAGTGTCCAGATGTGGACATTGAAGGGCCTGAGGGGAAGCTGAAGGGCCCCAAGTTCAAGATGCCCGAGATGCACATCAAGGCCCCCAAGATCTCCATGCCCGACATCGACCTGAACCTGAAGGGCCCCAAGGTGAAGGGGGACGTGGACGTGTCGCTCCCTCAGGTGGATCTGAAAGACACGGATTTGCATGTGAAAGGACCGAAGGTGGACGTGGACGTTCCGGACCTTGAGGTTGAAGATCCCAAAGGAAAAGTGAAAGGCCCCAAGTTCAAAATGCCTGAAATGAACATCAAGGGTCCCAATATCTCCATGCCAGACTTTGACCTGAATTTGAAAGGACCCAAGGTAAAGGGGGTGTGGACGTGGATCTTTCAGTGCCAAAGCTGGAAGGAGACCTGAGCGTGCCAGAGGTTGATGTGAAAGGACCGAAGGTTGACATTGACGTTCCCGAGCTGGATGTTGAAGGGCCTGAGGGGAAGTTGAAGGGCCCCAAGTTCAAGATGCCCGAGATGCACATCAAGGCCCCCAAGATCTCCATGCCTGATGTTGACTTCCACCTGAAGGGCCCCAAGGTGAAGGGGGATGTGGATGTGTCTGTCCCCAAGCTGGAGGGTGACCTGAAGGGTCCTGATCTGGACATCAAGGGCCCCAAGGTCGACATTGAAGCCCCTGACGTGGACATCCACGGCCCAGAAGGGAAGTTCAAGATGCCCAAGTTCAAGATGCCCAAGTTCGGGATGCCGGGCTTCAAGGCCGAAGGCCCCGAGGTGGACGTGACCCTGCCCAAAGGAGACCTGGAGGTGTCTGGGCCAAAGGTGGACATTGAGTGTCCAGATGTGGACATTGAAGGGCCTGAGGGGAAGCTGAAGGGCCCCAAGTTCAAGATGCCCGAGATGCACATCAAGGCCCCCAAGATCTCCATGCCCGACATCGACCTGAACCTGAAGGGCCCCAAGGTGAAGGGGGACGTGGATGTGTCTGTCCCCAAGCTGGAGGGTGATTTGAAGGGCCCAGAGGTTGACATCAAAGGCCCCAAACTCGATGTCGACCTCCCTGATGTGGAGCTGGAAGGGCCTGAGGGGAAGCTGAAGGGCCCCAAGTTCAAGATGCCCGAGATGCACATCAAGGCCCCCAAGATCTCCATGCCCGACGTTGACTTCCACCTGAAGGGCCCCAAGGTGAAAGGAGACATCGATGTTTCTGCTCCCAAGCTGGAGGGTGACCTGAAGGGTCCTGATCTGGACATCAAGGGCCCCAAGGTCGACATTGAAGCCCCCGACGTGGACATCCACGGCCCAGAAGGGAAGTTCAAGATGCCCAAGTTCAAGATGCCCAAGTTCGGGATGCCGGGCTTCAAGGCCGAAGGCCCCGAGGTGGACGTGACCCTGCCCAAAGGAGACCTGGAGGTGTCTGGGCCAAAGGTGGACATTGAGTGTCCAGATGTGGACATTGAAGGGCCTGAGGGGAAGCTGAAGGGCCCCAAGTTCAAGATGCCCGAGATGCACATCAAGGCCCCCAAGATCTCCATGCCCGACATCGACCTGAACCTGAAGGGCCCCAAGGTGAAGGGGGACGTGGACGTGTCTGTTCCCAAGCTGGAGGGTGATTTGAAGGGCCCAGAGGTTGACATCAAAGGCCCCAAACTCGATGTCGACCTCCCTGATGTGGAGCTGGAAGGGCCTGAGGGGAAGCTGAAGGGCCCCAAGTTCAAGATGCCCGAGATGCACATCAAGGCCCCCAAGATCTCCATGCCCGACGTTGACTTCCACCTGAAGGGCCCCAAGGTGAAAGGAGACATCGATGTTTCTGCTCCCAAGCTGGAGGGTGACCTGAAGGGTCCTGATCTGGACATCAAGGGCCCCAAGGTCGACATTGAAGCCCCCGACGTGGACATCCACGGCCCAGAAGGGAAGTTCAAGATGCCCAAGTTCAAGATGCCCAAGTTCGGGATGCCGGGCTTCAAGGCCGAAGGCCCCGAGGTGGACGTGACCCTGCCCAAAGGAGACCTGGAGGTGTCTGGGCCAAAGGTGGACATTGAGTGTCCAGATGTGGACATTGAAGGGCCTGAGGGGAAGCTGAAGGGCCCCAAGTTCAAGATGCCTGAGATGCACATCAAGGCCCCCAAGATCTCCATACCTGACGTTGACTTCCACCTGAAGGGCCCCAAGGTGAAGGGGGATGTGGATGTGTCTGTCCCCAAGCTGGAGGGTGACCTGAAGGGTCCTGATCTGGACATCAAAGGCCCCAAGGTCGACATTGAAGCCCCCGACGTGGACATCCACGGCCCAGAAGGGAAGTTCAAGACTGCCCAAGTTCAAGATGCCCAAATTTGGTGATGCCTGGCTGTCAAGGCCGAAGGCCCCGAGGTGGACGTGACCCTGCCCAAAGGAGACCTGGAGGTGTCTGGGCCAAAGGTGGACATTGAGTGTCCAGATGTGGACATTGAAGGGCCTGAGGGGAAGCTGAAGGGCCCCAAGTTCAAGATGCCTGAGATGCACATCAAGGCCCCCAAGATCTCCATGCCCGACATTGACCTGAACCTGAAGGGCCCCAAGGTGAAGGGGGACGTGGACGTGTCTGTTCCCAAGCTGGAAGGTGACCTGAAAGGTCCTGAGCTGGACATCAAGGGCCCCAAAGTTGACATAGATGTTCCTGACGTGGAGATTGAAGGACCAGAAGGAAAACTGAAAGGCCCCAAGTTCAAGATGCCCGAGATGCACATCAAGGCCCCCAAGATCTCCATGCCAGACTTTGACCTGAACCTGAAGGGCCCCAAAGTGAAGGGGGACGTGGATGTGTCTGTCCCCAAGCTGGAGGGTGACCTGAAGGGTCCTGATCTGGACATCAAAGGCCCCAAGGTCGACATTGAAGCCCCCGACGTGGACATCCACGGCCCAGAAGGGAAGTTCAAGATGCCCAAGTTCAAGATGCCCAAGTTCGGGATGCCGGGCTTCAAGGCCGAAGGCCCCGAGGTGGATGTGACCCTGCCCAAAGGAGACCTGGAGGTGTCTGGGCCAAAGGTGGACATTGAGTGTCCAGATGTGGACATTGAAGGGCCTGAGGGGAAGCTGAAGGGCCCCAAGTTCAAGATGCCTGAGATGCACATCAAGGCCCCCAAGATCTCCATGCCCGACATCGACCTGAACCTGAAGGGCCCCAAGGTGAAGGGGGACGTGGACGTGTCTGTTCCCAAGCTGGAAGGTGACCTGAAAGGACCTGAGCTGGACATCAAAGGCCCCAAAGTTGACATAGATTTTCCTGACGTGGACATTGAAGGACCAGAAGGAAAACTGAAAGGCCCCAAGTTCAAGATGCCCGAGATGCATTTCAAAGCCCCCAAGATCTCCATGCCAGACTTTGACCTGAACCTGAAGGGCCCCAAAGTGAAGGGGGACGTGGACGTGTCTGTGCCGAGTGTGGAAGGTGACCTGAAAGGGCCAAAAGTTGATGTTAAATGTCCTGAGTTGGATGTTGGTGCCCCAGATGTTCACATCGAGGGCCCAGAAGGAAAACTGAAAGGCCCCAAGTTCAAGATGCCCGAGATGCATTTCAAAGCCCCCAAGATCTCCATGCCAGACTTTGACCTCAACCTGAAGGGCCCCAAAGTGAAGGGGGACGTGGATGTGTCTGTCCCCAAGCTGGAGGGTGATTTGAAGGGCCCAGAGGTTGACATCAAAGGCCCCAAACTCGATGTCGACCTCCCTGATGTGGAGCTGGAAGGGCCTGAGGGGAAGCTGAAGGGCCCCAAGTTCAAGATGCCCGAGATGCACATCAAGGCCCCCAAGTTCTCCATGCCCGACGTTGACTTCCACCTGAAGGGCCCCAAGGTGAAAGGAGACATCGATGTTTCTGCTCCCAAGCTGGAGGGTGACCTGAAGGGTCCTGATCTGGACATCAAGGGCCCCAAGGTCGACATTGAAGCCCCCGACGTGGACATCCACGGCCCAGAAGGGAAGTTCAAGATGCCCAAGTTCAAGATGCCCAAGTTCGGGATGCCGGGCTTCAAGGCCGAAGGCCCCGAGGTGGACGTGACCCTGCCCAAAGGAGACCTGGAGGTGTCTGGGCCAAAGGTGGACATTGAGTGTCCAGATGTGGACATTGAAGGGCCTGAGGGGAAGCTGAAGGGCCCCAAGTTCAAGATGCCTGAGATGCACATCAAGGCCCCCAAGATCTCCATGCCCGACATCGACCTGAACCTGAAGGGCCCCAAGGTGAAGGGGGACGTGGACGTGTCTGTTCCCAAGCTGGAAGGTGACCTGAAAGGTCCTGAGCTGGACATCAAGGGCCCCAAGGTCGATGTCGACCTCCCTGACGTTGAGCTGGAAGGGCCTGAGGGGAAGCTGAAGGGCCCCAAGTTCAAGATGCCCGAGATGCACATCAAGGCCCCCAAGTTCTCCATGCCCGACGTTGACTTCCACCTGAAGGGCCCCAAAGTGAAGGGGGATGTGGATGTGTCTGTCCCCAAGATTGAGGGTGACCTGAAAGGACCCAATCTGGACATCAAGGGCCCCAAGGTCGACATTGAAGCCCCCGACGTGGACATCCACGGCCCAGAAGGGAAGTTCAAACTGCCCAAGTTCAAGATGCCCAAATTTGGTGTGCCTGGTGTCAAGGCCGAAGGCCCCGAGGTGGACGTGACCCTGCCCAAAGGAGACCTGGAGGTGTCTGGGCCAAAGGTGGACATTGAGTGTCCAGATGTGGACATTGAAGGGCCTGAGGGGAAGCTGAAGGGCCCCAAGTTCAAGATGCCCGAGATGCACATCAAGGCCCCCAAGATCTCCATGCCCGACATCGACCTGAACCTGAAGGGCCCCAAGGTGAAGGGGGACGTAGACATGTCGCTGCCAGGAGTGGAATGTGAACTGACAGCTCCAGAGGTCACTGTCAGTGGGCCCAAGTCAGACCTTGGTGCCCCAGACGTCCATGTCGACAGCCCGGAGGGGAAATTCAAGCTGCCCAAGTTCAAAATGCCCAAGTTCTCCATGCCAGGATTTAAAGGAGAAGGTGTGGACGTGGATGTGAACCTCCCCAAGGGAGACGTGGACATTTCGGGCCCCAGCATCGACGTAGAGACTCCTGATCTGAACGTGGGTGGAAAACTCAAAGGCCCCAAATTCACCATGCCCGAAATGCACGTCAAGGCCCCCAAGGTGTCTCTCCCAGATGTCGACTTCAACCTCAAGGGCCCTCAGCTGAAAGGAGATGTAGATGTTTCTGGACCCAGGCTTGAAGGTGATTTGAAAGGCCCCAAAATAGACATCGAGGCTCCTGATGTGACCATCGAAGGGCCGGAGGGGAAACTCAAAGGCCCCAAGTTCAAGATGCCCGAGATGCACATCAAGGCCCCCAAGATCTCCATGCCCGACGTGGACTTCAACCTGAAGGGCCCCAAGGTGAAGGGGGACGTGGACGTCTCGGTGCCAAAGTTGGAAGGGGATTTCCAGTGTCCAGACGTTGACCTCAAAGGCCCCAAGTTGGACATTCAGGCACCGGACGTGAACATTGAAGGGCCTGAGGGGAAGCTGAAGGGCCCCAAGTTCAAGATGCCCGAGATGCACATCAAGACTCCCCAGATCTCCATGCCCGACATCGACCTGAACCTCAAGGGGCTGAAGGTGAAGGGCGATGCTGACCTTCAGGTCCCGAAGCTCGAGGGAGGTCTGAAGGGTCCCGAAGTTGACATCAAAGGCCCCAAAATAGATCTGGAGGGCCCCGAGGTCGGTGTCGACGGTCTGGAGGGCAAAATCAAGATGCCTAAAATGAAGCTGCCCAAGCTGGGCTTCAAAGGGGAAGGTCCTGACGTGGACGTGAACCTGCCGAAGGCGGAGGTCGATCTCACGGGCCCCAAGGTTGATGTCAGCATCCCAGACGTGAGCGTGGAAGGTCCAGAGGGCAAAGTGAAAGGTCCTAAGCTGAAGATGCCCGAAATGCACGTGAACGTTCCTAAAATCTCCATGCCTGAGATAGACCTGAGCTTGAAAGGCCACAAAACGAAGGGTGGCTTCGACATCTCCACCCCCAAGGTGGAGGGGAGCCTGAAAGGTCCTGAAGTTGATATCAAAGGCCCCGAATTTGGCATCAAAGGCCCTGAGGTGGACGTTGAGTGTCCCGACATGAGCTTCGAAGGCCCTGAGGCCAATGTCAAGGTCCCCAAGTTTAAGAAGTCCAAGTTTGGGTTCGGGATGAAAAGCCCGAAGGCAGAACTCAAGGTCCCTGGGGTGGAAGCGGATTTACCTGAGGTGGAGCTGAACGTGGAGTCTCCCGACATCAACGTGGCTGGGAAGGGTAAGAAGAGCAAGTTCAAGATGCCAAAGCTCCATATGAGCGGCCCCAAGGTTAAAGGGAAGAAGGGTGGGTTTGATGTGAACGTGGCTGGTGGAGAGCTGGAGGCAGGTTTGAAGGCCCCAGACCTGGACGTGAACGTAGCCGCTCCGGATGTGACGGTGAAAGGTGACGCATCGGTGAAGTCCCCCAAAGTGAAGAAGCCCATGTTTGGGAAGATCTCCTTCCCCGACGTTGAATTCGACCTGAAATCGCACCGGTTCAGAGGGGACGCCCCAAAAATGGAGGGGGAACTGAAGGCACCCGACCTCGAGATCTCTGTGCCGACCGTGAAAGGGCCGAGCCTCGGCCTGGATGTTGAAGGTCCTGACGTGAGCCTGAAGAAGCCAAAGATCCAACTTCCCGGTGGGCAGGTGAGCGTGGGGGACGTGAAGATGGAGGGTGGCCTGAGAGGACCCTCTGTGGACGTTGCCGTCCCCTCCATCTCAGCGCCGGAGGTCGACTTAAATGTGAAAGGACCAAGAGTAAAAGGTGAAGCCGGTGGCATTCCTGGAGTGGAACTGGAAGGTCCTGAAGGGAAACTGAAGTTGCCCGGGGTGGGGAAGATGGGTCTGGGCCTGGAAATGCCGGATACGGGCTTGGAGATCTCTGTCCCGGCCGTGGAAGGAAGCGTGAGCCTCCCTTCGGCTGATCTCAACCTCCAAGGCCCTGACGTGAATCTCAGAGGGCCCCAACTCTCCGGACCCGATTTTGATGGAAACCTGAAAGGACCAAAACTAAAGGGAGATTTGGATGTGTCGGGTTCCTTGGAAGGGCCCAACGTCGGCCTGGAGGCGCCAGGCTTCAGCGTCGGAGGCTTGGGGGGCAAGCTGAAGCTGCCCAAGCTCAAATCCCCCGCTGCGGAGGCCCCCGAGCTCAGCGTGAGAGGCGGCAGCGACTGCTCCGTCCCGCGGATGGAAGCGGATGTGAAGGCCCCGGGTGGGAGCCTCAACCTCAACCTCCCAGGCCTCGACCTCAAAGGGCCGTCGGTGGATGTTTCCGCCCCGGATCTGGATGTAAACCTGAAAGGACCAAAGTTGAAAGGAGATCTCGGCCTTTCCGCCGGCGTTACGGCCCCCAGAGCGTCGGGGGACGCGGCCGGCGACGCCGGCTATGAAATTTTGGGCGGCACCATCAAGCTCCCCTCCCTCAAGCTCCCCCAGTTCAGCCTTTCCAGTCCCAGTGTGGACGGAGCCGACGTGGGCCTTGAAGGTCCCCAAGGAAAAGGAGGCCTGAAGGTTGGCGCCTCCGTGCCGGATGTCGACCTGAAGCTGAAAGGACCAAACCTCGACGGCGCCGTTGACGTCCAAGGGCCCAAAGTCAACGTGGAGGCCCCTGGCCTCGACGTTCAGGGGCCTGGGGGGACGTCCACCTTCAGGCTCCGTCCCTGGACGTGTCTGCGCCCCAAGTTTCCTCGTCGGGTTTTAACGTCAACGTAAAAGGGCCGAAGATCAAAGGTGGAGCCGCCGTTTCCGGGGAGGCCGGGGGGAGTCTCCACCTCACCGGCCCCAAGGTGGGGGGCGGGGGTCCCGGTGGCCCGGAAGGCAGCTTGGCCAAGGTGTCGTTCCCCAAGCTCCGCATGCCCAAATTCGTGTTCTCTGACCCACATGAGGCGAAAGGCCGGGAGGTGGGGGTGGATGTGGAGTTCCCAGGGGGGACGTGGAGCTGGGGCGAACCGGCTCCTGGGAGCTGGAACCGGAGGAGGCCGAGGCCCGCTTGAAGAAATCCAAACTCAAGATGCCCAAATTCAACTTCTCCAAGCAGAAGGGGAAGAACAGCGGCTCCTTCAGCCCCCCGGAAGCTTCCGGCTCCGTTTCGGGATCCAAAAGTGACCTGAAGAGCTCCAAGATCAGCCTGGGGTCGGCGGAAGGGGAGCTGGAGGGGGCCAAGGGAGGGAAGTTCTCCCTCTTCAGAGGCAGGAAGACGCGTCACCGCTCGTCGTCCTTCAGCGAGGAGCCGGCCGGGCCCGAGAAGGCCAAACAGGCCAAGGCCAAATTCGGGACCTTCGGGGGCATCGGCTCCAAGACCAAAGGCTCCTACGAGGTGACGGGGAGCGACGAGGAGGCCGCCAAGGCCCCGGGGGGAGGCGGGGGGATGGAGGGGGCACGGCGGCGCCCAGGAAGTCCCGCTTGGCCTCTTCCTCCAGCGCCGAGAGCGGCGCCAGGGGCGGGTTCCGCCTGCCGGGCCTGGAGCTGGCGGGGCCCGGGAAGAAGGAGTAGCCGCTGTACATAAAGCGCCCCTGTACATAGACACCCCGCCCGCCTCTGTATATACCACACTGCTGCTCCCCAGCCTTCATTCCCCTCCCCCTCCTCCTTCCGCCCCCCATTCTTCCTCCTCCTGTTCTTCCTCCTCCTTCCCCCCCTTCTTCCTCCTCCTTCCTTCCCCCCCTTCTTCCTCCTCCTTCCTTCCCCCCCTTCTTCCTCCTCCTTCCTTCCCCCCTTCTTCCTCCTCCTCCTCCTTTCCCCCCCCTTCTTCCTCCTCCTTCCTTCCCCCCCTTCTTCCTCCTCCTCCTTTCCACCACCCTTCTTCCTCCTCCTCCTCCTTTCCCCCACCCTTCTT
The DNA here is from genome assembly GCA_027925045.1 of Hypotaenidia okinawae. Classification (NCBI taxonomy): domain Eukaryota; kingdom Metazoa; phylum Chordata; class Aves; order Gruiformes; family Rallidae; genus Hypotaenidia; species Hypotaenidia okinawae. Next base: position 168,740 of record BSDF01000044.1, on the reverse strand, counting down.
CCTCCTCCTCCTCCTTTCCCCCACCCTTCTTCCTCCTCCTCCTCCTTTCCCCCACCCTTCTTCCTCCTCCTCCTCCTTTCCCCCACCCTTCTTCCTCCTCCTCCTCCTTTCCCCCACCCTTCTTCCTCCTCCTCCTCCTTTCCCCCACCCTTCTTCCTCCTCCTCCTCCTTTCCCCCACCCTTCTTCCTCCTCCTCCTCCTTCCCCCCACCCTTCTTCCTCCTCCTTCCCCCCCAGCTTCTTCCTCCTCCTTCCCCCCAGCTTCTTCCTCCTCCCTTCCTCCCTCCCTTCCTTCCTCCCTCCCTCCCTCCCTCCCTTCCTTCCTCCCTCCCTCCCTCTCTCCCTCCTTCCCTCCCTCCCTCCCCCTGGCATTCCAGGGACCCCTCACCCCCGGGGTTGGTCAGACCCCACGCTGGCAATTAAAGGCCAAAGCTAACGAAGCAGAGAGGCTGAACCCCAATTAAGAAGATCAGTGTAATTGTTTATATATTTTTATAATTAACCTCCCAATTCCCTTGGGAAAAGGGGGGGGACACACCCCCTCCCCCCACCCCAAAAACCAAAGAGACCCCCCCACCCCCCCCCCAAAAAAAACAGGTTTAATTTCATAAAGTTGGGTGTTTTTATTATTTGACTTAATTAACTCCCCCCCAAATTTAATGAGGGGGGTGGGGGGAAGATGAACCCCCCCTGAAATTTGGGGGGGGGGAAAGAAGAGAAACCCCCATGAATTTGTGGGGGGGGGAGGGAAGAAGAGACACCCCCCCTTGAAATTTGAGGGGGGGGGAGAAGAGAAACCCCCATGAATTTGGGGGGGGGGGATAGGGGAAGAAGAGACACCCCCCCTTGAAATTTGGGGGGGGGGGAAGAAGACCCCCCCCCAAGACCCCCCCCAACGCCCTTTCTCAGCACTTTAACGGCGAATTAATGAATGAATGAATTAATTAAGCAAATAAAAGAGTTTATTAACCGTTAATGAGGCGGGTGTGGGGTGAGTGAGGGGGGCTGGGGGGGATAATTGGGGGGAGGGGGATTAATTTGGGGGGGGGAATATTGGGGGGAGGGGGGATCAATTTGGGGGGGAATAATGGGGGGGAATAATGGGGGGAGGGGGGAATAATGGGGGGGAATATTGGGGGGGTCAATTTGGGGGGGGAATAATGGGGGGAATATTGGGGGGAGGGGGTCAATTTGGAGGGGAGGGGGAATAATGGGGGGGAATATTGGGGGGGTCAATTTGGGGGGAGGGGGGAATAATGGGGGGGAATATTGGGGGGGTCAATTTGGGAGGGGGAATAATTGGGGGGGGAATAATGGGGGGGAAGGGGGGATCAATTTGGGGAGGGGGAATAATTGGGGGGATCAATTTAGGGGGGAGGGGGAGTAATTGGGGGGGAATAATGGGGGGGAAGGGGGATCAATTTGGGGGGGAATATTGGGGGGAGGGGGGATCAATTTGGGGGGAGGGGGGAATAATGGGGGGGAATATTGGGGGGAGGGGGGATCAATTTTGGGGGGGAGGGGGGATCGATTTAGGGGGAGGGGGGAATAATGGGGGGAATAATTGGGGGGAGGGGGATTAATTGGGGGGAGGGGTAATAATTTGGGGGGGAATAATTTGGGGAGGGGGAGGGGAATAATTTGGGGGGGGGGGGGGGGGGGTGGTGCTGTCCCTGAGCCTGCACCAGATCATTGTACTGGTCCCAGTTCCCCTCCCCCACCCCCAAATTTACCCCCCACCCCACCCCCCCCAGCCCCAATTTTGTGCCCCCCCCCTCCCCCAGCCCTAATTTTGCCCCCCCCCAGTTTTGTTACCTCCCCTCCCCCCCCCAAAGTCAGCCCCTCCCCCCAAAATAGCCCCCCTCCCCTCCCCCCTTCCAGAGGCCCCTCTCTCGCCCCTCCCCCCACCCCCCCCCGCAGGAATGGGGAGGGGGCGGGGAGCGCAGCGCGCATGCGCCAAAGGGGGGGGGGGGGGCACACGGCACCGCCAGGGGGCGCTGTGGTGTCCCCCCCGTGGCCACGCCCCCTCCCCCGCGCTGGCTTTGCCCCTCCCCCACCCCACTGCCGCGCGCCTTCACCCCATTGGCTGCGACGCGCCTGGTCATTTGCATTGGCCCCCCCCCCCCCCCCCCCCCCCCGAGCTCATTGGGCGGCGCTTCGCCACCACCAGACCCCTATAGAGCCCCATATGCCCCCCCATATCCCCCCAGACACCCCCAGACCCCCCCAGACCCCTATACACCCCCATATACCCCCCATATCCCCCCAGACACCCCCAGACCCCCCAGACCCCTATACAGCTCCATATGCCCCCCTATATCCCCCCAGACACCCCCATATCCCCCCAGACCCCTATACACCCCCATATACCCCCCATATCCCCCCCGACACCCCCAGACCCCCCCAGACCCCTATACACCCCCATATACCCCCCATATCCCCCCAGACACCCCCAGACCCCCCCAGACCCCTATACAGCTCCATATGCCCCCCCATATCCCCCCAGACACCCCCAGACCCCCCCAGACCCCTATACACCCCCATATACCCCCCATATCCCCCCCGACACCCCCATAAACCCCCCAGACACCCCCATATAGCTCCCCAGATACCCCCCCAGAACACCCCCCCAGACACCCCCCAGCACCCCCATACCCCCCAGACCCCTATACACCCCCATATAGCCCCCGTAATCCCCAGGCACCCCCCAGACACCCCCAGACCCCTATACAGCCCCATATACCCCCCATATCCCCCCGACACCCCCATAAACCCCCCAGACACCCCCAGACCCCTATACACCCCCTGTACCCCCCCAAACCCCCCAGATACCCCCCCATACCCCCCATACCCCTATACAGCCCCATATACCCCCCATACCCTCCGTACCCCCCCAGACACCCCCAGACCCCTATACACCCCCATATACCCCCCATATCCCCCCGACACCCCCATAAACCCCCCAGACACCCCCAGACACCCCCAGACCCCTATACACCCCCTGTACCCCCCCAAACTCCCCAGATACCCCCCCAAACACCCCCAGGCAACCCCATACTCCCCAGACACCCCCATACAGCCCCATATATCCCCCCAGACACCCCCATACCCCCCAGGCACCCTATACAGCCCCATATACTCCCCATACCCTCCGTACCCCCCAGACACCCCCAGACCCCTATACAGCCCCCAGCACCCCCATAAACCCCCCAGACACCCCTAGACCCCTATACACCCCCATATACCCCCCATACCCCCCAGACACCCCCTAGACACCCCCATACCCATAGATACCCCCATATAGCCCCCCATAACCCCAGACCCCCCCAGACCCCTATACACCCCCATATACCCCCCATATCCCCCCGACACCCCCATAAACCCCCCAGACACCCCCAGACCCCTATACACCCCCATATAGCCCCCCGTAACCCCCAGGCATCCCCCAGACCCCCCCAGACCCCTATACACCCCCCAGCACCCCCATAGCCCCCAGACACACCCCCAGACACCCCCAAACCCCTATACACCCCCTGTACCCCCCAAAACCCCCAGATACCCCCCCAGACACCCCCAAACCCCCCAGACACCCTATACAGCCCCATATACCCCCCCAGACACCTCCCATAAACCCCCATGCACCCCCATATAGCCCCCCCATACCCCCCCAGACACCCCCCAGACACTCCCAAACCCCCCAGACCCCTATATACCCCCATATACCCCCCAGACCCCCCAACACCCCCATAAACCCCCCAGACACCCCCAGACCCCCCAGACCCCCTATAGAGCCCCATATACCCCCCAAGACACCCCCCAGACACCCCCAGACCCCTATATACCCCCATATACCCCCCAGACCCCCCAGACAAGCCCCCAGACACCCCCATAACCCCCCAGACACCCCCTAGACACCCCCATCCACAACCCCAGACACCCCCAGACCCCTATACACCCCCTGTACCCCCCCAAACCCCCCAGATACCCCCCCAGACACCCCCAGACCCCCTATAGAGCCACATATACCCCCCCAAGACACCCCCCAGACACCCCCAGACCCCTATACACCCCCTGTACCCCCCCAAACCCCCCAGATACCCCCCCAGACACCCCCAGACCCCCTATAGAGCCACATATACCCCCCAGACCCCCCCAGACACCCCCAGACCCCCTATAGAGCCACATATACCCCCCAAGACACCCCCCAGACACCCCCAGACCCCTATACACCCCCTGTACCCCCCCAGACCCCCCAGATACCCCCCAGACCCCCCCAGACCCCCTATAGAGCCACATATACCCCCCAAGACACCCCCCAGACTCCCCCAGACCCCTATACACCCCCTGTACCCCCCAAACCCCCCAGATACCCCCCCAGACACCCCCAGACCCCCTATAGAGCCACATATACCCCCCCAGACCCCCCCAGACACCCCCAGACCCCCTATAGAGCCACATATACCCCCCAAGACACCCCCCAGACACCCCCAGACCCCTATACACCCCCTGTACCCCCCCAAACCCCCCAGATACCCCCCCAGACACCCCCAGACCCCCTATAGAGCCACATATACCCCCCAGACCCCCCCAGACACCCCCAGACCCCCTATAGAGCCACATATACCCCCCAAGACACCCCCCAGACACCCCCAGACCCCTATACACCCCCTGTACCCCCCCAGACCCCCCCAGACCCCCCCAGACCCCCCCAGACCCCCTATAGAGCCACATATACCCCCCAAGACACCCCCCAGACACCCCCAGACCCCTATACACCCCCTGTACCCCCCCAGACCCCCCAGATACCCCCCAGACCCCCCCAGACCCCCTATAGAGCCACATATACCCCCCAAGACACCCCCCAGACTCCCCCAGACCCCTATACACCCCCTGTACCCCCCCAAACCCCCCAGATACCCCCCCAGACACCTCCAGACCCCCCCAGACCCCCCCAGACACCCTATACACCCCCATATACCCCCCAGACCCCCCCAGACCCCCCAAATATAACCCCCTGTACCCCCCCATAGACCCACCCCCGTAGCCCCGCCCACCCTTGTAGCCCCACCCACCCTACCGCAAACCCCGCCCACCCCACCGTAAACCCCGCCCACCCCACCGCAAGCCACGCCCACCCCCTGACACCCCGCCCCGTCCGCCTAAGCCCCGCCCAGTCCCGTAGCCCCGCCCCCTGCACCCCGCGGCGGGAACCGGCCGCTCCCGGCAGCCTTTGCGCGCGCGCTCTCCCTGCCCCTACTCTATTTGCATAACCCCGCCCCCCCGTCCTCTTTGCCACGCCCCTTCCCCCCTCTCCCGGCCCCGCCCCTTCCCCTCTCCCGGCCCCGCCCCTTCCCCTCTCCCGGCCCCGCCCCTTCTCCCCCTCCCGGCCCCGCCCCTCCCCCTCTCCAGGCCCCGCCCCTTCTCCCCCCTCCCGGCCCCGCCCCTTCTCCCCCCTCTCTCCCGGCCCCGCCCCTTCCCCCGCGGTTGCTAGGGGGGAGGAGGCGGGTCCCGTTGCTAGGCGCCGCCGGGCGCTTCCGGCGGGAGGGGCGGGGCGTGACCCGGAAGTGCCCCCAGGGGCCGCTGACCCGGAAGCGCTGCGCGGGGCGGCGGCGGCGGTGGCGGCGGACGATGGCGGCGGAGGAGCCTCAGCAGAAGCCGGAGCCTCTCGGTGGCGACGCCGACGGTACCGACGGGCCCGGCCCGGGCCCCGGCTCCCCCCGTCCCTCCCCCTCCCCCTGCTTCGGGGCCTCCGGTAACCCCGGGGGGTCCCGGGCCCCAGGTTCCCCACCCTCCACTGCCCCCCCCCTCCTCGGGGACCCCCCAGTCCCCCCCGGGAACTGCTCCCGGTATCGGGTAACACCCCCGTCCCCCCGTCCCGGTAACCCGCCCCTTCCCCCCCCCCCCCCCGGTAACCGGTAACCCCCTCCCTCCCCCGGTAAAGGGTGACCCCCCCGGTAACGGTTAAACCCCCGGTAACGGGTACCCCCCCCGCACAGTAACACCCCCCGGTAAAGGGTAACCCCCCCCCCCAATGGGTAACTCACCCCGGTAACCGGTAACCCCCCCGGTAACGGTTAAACCCCCCCCCGATAAAGGGTGACCCCCCCCGGTAACGGTTAAACCCCCCCGGTAACGGGTGACCCCCCCGGTAACGGTTAAACCCCCCCCCGGTAAAGGGTGACCCCCCCGGTAACGGTTAACCCCCCCCGGTAACGGGTACCCTCCCCCCTCCCCCCAGTAACACCCCCCGGTACCCGGTGCCCTCCCAGTAACCCCCAGTACCGCCCCCCCCCCCCCCTCCCAGTACCCGGTAACCCCCCGTACCTGGGTACCCGATGCCCCCCAGTGCCCCCCAGCCCCGGGACCCCCCGGTGCCTCCCAGTGCCCCCCAGCCCCGGGACCCCCGGTGCCCCCCCGTGACCCCCCCAGCCCCGGGACCCCCCGGTGCCCCCCCCGTGACCCCCCCCCCCCCCCGGTACCCGGTGCCCCCCCAGTGACCCCCCCCGGTACCCAGTGCCCCCCCAGCCCCGGGACCCCCCTGTACCTGGTGCCCCCCCAGCCCCAGCACCCCCCGGTGCCCCCCAGTGCCCCCCCAGCCCCGGGACCCCCCTGTACCTGGTGCCCCCCGGTGCACCCCCAGCCCCAGGACCCCCCGGTACCCCGTGCCCCCCCAGTGCCCCCCCAGCCCCGGGACCCCCGGTGCCACCCCAGTGCCCCCCCAGCCCCGGGACCCCCCCAGTACCCCCCCAGCCTGGAACCCCCTGGTACCTGGTGCCCCCCCAGTGCCCCCCCAGCCCCGGGACCCCCCTGGTGCCCCCCAGTGGCCCCCCAGCCCCGGGACCCCCCCGGTACCCCCCCGTGACCCCCCCGTACCCCCAGGTGTGAACTGCCTGGCGTACGACGAGGCCATCATGGCGCAGCAGGACCGCATCCAGCAGGAGGTGAGACCCCCCCGACCCCCCCCCCCCCAAATTCCATCCCCCCCTCCACCACCCCAGGGTCCCCCCACCCCCGGGGTCCCCAAATTCCCCCCAAATTCCCCCCGGACCCCCCCTAGGGATCCCCCTGACCCCCCCTCCCCCCAGGGATCCCCCTGACCCCCCCCCCCCAGGGATCCCCCTGACACCCCACCCAACCAAGGGATCCCCCTGACTTCCCCCCTCAGGGATCCCCCTGACCCCCCCAAGGGATCCCCCTGACCCTCCCCCGCCCAAGGGATCCCCCTGACCCCCCCCCCCCAGGGATCCCCCTGACACCCCACCCAACCAAGGGATCCCCCTGACCCCCCCCCCCAGGGATCCCCCTGACCCCCCCCCCCCAAGGGATCCCCCTGACCCCCCCCGCCCAAGGGATCCCCCTGACCCCCCACCCAACCAAGGGATCCCCCTGACTCCCCCCCTCAGGGATCCCCCTGACCCCCCCCAAGGGATCCCCCTGACCCTCCCCCGCCCAAGGGATCCCCCTGACCCCCCCCCCCCAAGGGATCCCCCTGACCCCCCCCCCCCCCAAGGGATCCCCCTGACCCCCCCCCCCAAGGGATCCCCCTGACCCCCCCCCCCAAGGGATCCCCCTGACACCCCACCCAACCAAGGGATCCCCCTGACGCCCCCCCCCCAAGTGATCCCCTGACCCCCCCCCCCCCGACCCCCTCAATTCCCCCCCCCCCTCTGGGGTTCCCCAAATCCCCTTGACCCCCCCAAGTCTCCTCCCACAACCCCCCTGTTCCATCCCCCCGCCCCCCCCCCCCCAAGGGATCCTCTTGGGATCCCCCTGACCCCCCAAACCCCCTGGGAGCCCTCAACCCCCCTGAACCACCCTGGGGACCCCCCCCAAACCCCCCAGGGGATCCCCAAACCCCCCTGACCCCCAAATCCCCTCTGAACCCCCCTGGGAGCCCTCACCCTCCCTGACCACCTTGGGGATCCCCCCAAACCCCCCTGACCCCCCCCAAACCCCCCCAAACCACCCTGGGGATCCCCCCAGCTCCCCCTGGACCCCCCCAACCCCCAGGGGCTCCCCCTGACCCCCCAAATCCCCCCAAATCCCCCTCTCAACCCCCCTGGGAGCCCTCGCCCTCCCTGACCACCTTGGGGATCCCCCCCAAACCCCCCTGACCCCCCCCAAACCCCCCCAAACCACCCTGGGGATCCCCCCAGCTCCCCCTGGACCCCCCAACCCCCCAGGGGCTCCCCCTGACCCCCCAAATCCCCCCCAAATCCCCCTCTCAACCCCCCTGGGAGCCCTCGCCCTCCCTGACCACCTTGGGGATCCCCCTCAAACCCCCCTGACCCCCCCAAACCCCCCCGAACCACCCTGGGGACCCCCCCAGCCCCCCTGGACCCCCCCAACCCCCCAGGGGCTCCCCCTGACCCCCCCAAATCCCCCCCAATCCCCCCAAACTCCCTCTGAACCCCCCTGGGAGCCCTCGCCCTCCCTGACCCTCCTGGGGATCCCCCCCAAACCCCCCTGACCCCCCCCGACCCCCCCTGAACCCCCCTGGGGATCCCCCCAGCCCCCCTGGACCTCCCCCAACCCCCAGGGGCTCCCCCTGACCCCCCCTGACCCCCCCAAATCCCCCCAATCCCCCCCAAACTCCCTCTGAACCCCCTGGGAACCCTCGCCCTCCCTGACCCTCCTGGGGATCCCCCCTGACCCCCCCCAAACCCCCCCGAACCACCCTGGGGACGCCCCCCAGCCCCCCTGGACCTCCCCCAACCCCCCAGGGGCTCCCCCTGACCCCCCCTGACCCCCCCAAATCCCCCCAATCCCCCCCAAACTCCCTCTGAACCCCCCTGGGAACCCTCGCCCTCCCTGACCCTCCTGGGGATCCCCCCCAAACCCCCCTGACCCCCCCCAAACCCCCCCGAACCACCCTGGGGACGCCCCCAGCCCCCCTGGACCCCCCAACCCCCCAGGGGCTCCCCCTGACCCCCCTGACCCCCCCTGCCCCCCCAGATCGCGGTGCAGACGCCCCTGGTGTCGGAGCGGCTGGAGCTGGCCGTGCTCTACCAGGAGTACGCCCAGGACGACCACGTCTACCAGCAGAAGGTCAAGGTGTGTACTGGGAGCACTGGGAGACCCCCGGGGGAACCCCTGCGGCACTGGGAGCACCCCGAAGGGCACCAGTACGGCACTGGGAGCCTCTAAAGGGCACCAGTATGGCACTGGGAGCCTCTAAAGGGCACCAGTATGGCACTGGGAGTACCCCAAAGGGCACCAGTATGGCACTGGGAGCCTCTAAAGGGCACCAGTACGGCACTGGGAGCACCCCGAAGGGCACCAGTATGGCACTGGGAGCCTCTAAAGGGCACCAGTATGGCACTGGGAGCCTCTAAAGGGCACCAGTACGGCACTGGGAGCACCCTGAAGGGCACCAGTACGGCACTGGGAGCCTCTAAAGGGCACCAGTACGGCACTGGGAGCCTCTGAAGGGCACCAGTACGGCACTGGGAGCCTCTGAAGGGCACCAGTACGGCACTGGGAGCCTCTGAAGGGCACCAGTACGGCACTGGGAGCCTCTGAAGGGCACCAGTACGGCACTGGGAGCCTCTGAAGGGCACCAGTACGGCACTGGGAGCCTCTGAAGGGCACCAGTACGGCACTGGGAGCCTCTAAAGGGCACCAGTATGGCACTGGGAGCCTCTAAAGGGCACCAGTATGGCACTGGGAGCCACTAAAGGGCACCAATATGGCACTGGGAGCCACCTGAAGGGCACCAGTATGGCACTGGGAACACCCCAAAGGGCACCAGTATGGTACTGGGGGGTACTGGGAGCCTCTAAAGGGCACCAGTATGGCACTGGGAGCCACCTGAAGGGCACCAGTATGGCACTGGGAGCCTCTGAAGGGCACCAGTACGGCACTGGGGGGTACTGGGAGTCTCCAAGGGGCACCAGTACGGCACTGGGAGCCTCTAAAGGGCACCAGTACGGCACTGGGAGCACCCCAAAGGGCACCAGTATGACACTAGGAGGCACCTGAAGGGCACCAGTACGGCACTGGGAGCCTCTAAAGGGCACCAGTACGGCACTGAGGGGTACTGGGAGTCTCCAAGGGGCACCAGTACGGCACTGGGAGCTTCTAAAGGGCACCAGTACGGGACTGGGAGCACCCCAAAGGGCACCAGTACGGCACTGGGAGCCTCTAAAGGGCACCAGTATGGCACTGGGAGCCACCTGAAGGGCACCAGTACGGCACTGGGAGCCTCTAAAGGGCACCAGTATGGCACTGGGAGCCTCTAAAGGGCACCAGTACGGCACTGGGAGCCTCTAAAGGGCACCAGTACGGCACTGGGAGCCTCTAAAGGGCACCAGTATGGCACTGGGAGCCTCTAAAGGGCACCAATATGGCACTGGGAGCACCCTGAATGGCACCAGTATGGCACTGGGGGGGTACTGGGAGTCTACAAGGGGCACCAGTATGACACTGGGAGGCACCTGAAGGGCACCAGTACGGCACTGGGAGCCTCTAAAGGGCACCAGTACGGCACTGGGAGCCTCTAAAGGGCACCAGTACGGCACTGGGAGCACCCTGAAGGACACCAGTATGGCACTGGGAGCCTCTAAAGGGCACCAGTATGGCACTGGGAGCCTCTAAAGGGCACCAGTATGGCACTGGGAGCACCCTGAAGGGCACCAGTACGGCACTGGGAGCCTCTAAAGGGCACCAGTATGGCACTGGGAGCCTCTAAAGGGCACCAGTACGGCACTGGGAGCACCCTGAAGGGCACCAGTACGGCACTGGGAGCCTCTAAAGGGCACCAGTATGGCACTGGGAGCCTCTAAAGGGCACCAGTACGGCACTGGGAGCCTCTAAAGGGCACCAGTACGGCACTGGGAGCCTCCAAAGGGCACCAGTACGGCACTGTGAGCACCCCCCTAAAGGGCACCAGTACGGCACTGGGAGCCTCTAAAGGGCACCAGTATGGCACTGGGAGCCTCTAAAGGGCACCAGTACGGCACTGGGAGCCTCTAAAGGGCACCAGTATGGCACTGGGAGCCTCTAAAGGGCACCAGTACGGCACTGTGAGCACCCCCCTAAAGGGCACCAGTACGGCACTGGGAGCCTCTAAAGGGCACCAGTACGGCACTGGGAGCCTCTAAAGGGCACCAGTATGGCACTGGGAGCTACTGGGCCCTGCTCCAGAAGTACTCCTGCACCCATAGCCCCCTCCAAACCCCCCGTAGCCCCTCCGAACCCCCCTGTAGCCCCCCCATACTCCCCCCAAGCCCCCCCATACTCCCCCCAAACCCCCCCAGTGCCCCCTCAGTGCCCCCCAGCCCGGTAACCCCCCTGTCCCCCCCCTTGCCCCCCCAGGCCCTGCTCCAGAAGTACTCCTACACCCATAGCCCCCCCCAAACCCCCCTGTAGCCCCCCCATACTCCCCCCAATCCCCCCCAAACCCCCCCATTACCCCCTCAAACCCCCCTCAGTGCCCCCCCAGCCCGGTAACCCCCCTGTCCCCCCCTTGCCCCCCCAGGCCCTGCTCCAGAAGTACTCCTACACCCATAGCCCCCCCCAAACCCCCCTGTAGCCCCCCCATACTCCCCCCAAACCCCCCAAACCCCCCCATTACCCCCTCAAACCCCCCCTCAGTGCCCCCCCAGCCCGGTAACCCCCCTGTCCCCCCCTTGCCCCCCCAGGCCCTGCTCCAGAAGTACTCCTACACCCATAGCCCCCCTCAAACCCCCCTGTAGCCCCCCCATACTGCCCCCAATCCCCCCAAACCCCCCCATTACCCCCTCAAACCCCCCTCAGTGCCCCCCCAGGCCGGTAACCCCCCTGTCCCCCCCTTGCCCCCCAGGCCCTGCTCCAGAAGTACTCCTACACCCATAGCCCCCCCCAAACCCCCCTGTAGCCCCCCCATACTCCCCCCAAACCCCCCAGTGCCCCCCCAGTGCCCCCCAGTGCCCCCCCAGCCCTGTAACCCCCCTGTCCCCCCCCTGTCCCCCCCAGGCCCTGCTCCAGAAGTACTCCTACACCCATAGCCCCCCCAAACCCCCCGATACTCCCCCCAAACCCCCTGATACCCTCTCCAAACCCCCCCATACTGCCCCCAATCCCCCCAAACCCCCCCATTACCCCCTCAAACCCCCCTCAGTGCCCCCCCAGGCCGGTAACCCCCCTGTCCCCCCCTGTCCCCCCAGGCCCTGCTCCAGAAGTACTCCTACACCCATAGCCCCCCCCAAACCCCCCTGTAGCCCCCCCATACTCCCCCAAACCCCCCCAAACCCCCCCATTACCCCCTCAAACCCCCCTCAGTGCCCCCCCAGGCCGGTAACCCCCCTGTCCCCCCCCGTCCCCCCAGGCCCTGCTCCAGAAGTACTCCTACACCCATAGCCCCCCGTAGCCCCTCCGAACCCCCCTGTAGCCCCCCCATACTCCCCCCAAACCCCCCAGTGCCCCCCCAGCCCTGTAACCCCCCTGTCCCCCCCTTGCCCCCCAGGCCCTGCTCCAGAAGTACTCCTACACCCATAGCCCCCCCCAAACCCCCCTGTAGCCCCCCCATACTCCCCCCAAACCCCCCCAGTGCCCCCCCAGTGCCCCCCCAGTGCCCCCCAGCCCTGTAACCCCCCTGTCCCCCCCTTGCCCCCCCAGGCCCTGCTCCAGAAGTACTCCTACACCCATAGCCCCCCCCAAACCCCCCGATACTCCCCCCAAACCCCCTGATACCCTCTCCAAACCCCCCCATACTGCCCCCAATCCCCCCCAAACCCCCCCATTACCCCCTCAAACCCCCCTCAGTGCCCCCCCAGGCCGGTAACCCCCCTGTCCCCCCCTTGCCCCCCCAGGCCCTGCTCCAGAAGTACTCCTACACCCATAGCCCCCCCGTAGCCCCTCCAAACCCCCCTGTAGCCCCCCCATACTGCCCCCAATCCCCCCCAAACCCCCCCATTACCCCCTCAAACCCCCCCTCAGTGCCCCCCCAGGCCGGTAACCCCCCTGTCCCCCCCCTTGCCCCCCCAGGCCCTGCTCCAGAAGTACTCCTACACCCATAGCCCCCCCGTAGCCCCTCCAAACCCCCCTGTAGCCCCCCCATACTGCCCCCAATCCCCCCAAACCCCCCATTACCCCCTCAAACCCCCCCTCAGTGCCCCCCCAGGCCGGTAACCCCCTGTCCCCCCCTTGCCCCCCCAGGCCCTGCTCCAGAAGTACTCCTACATCCGCAAGACGCGGCCGGACGGGAATTGCTTCTATCGCGCCTTCGGCTTCGCTCACCTGGAGGCGCTGCTGGAGGATGGGAGGGAGCTGCAGCGGTGAGGGGGGCTGGGGGGGGGCACACGGGGGGTACAGGGGGGTACAGGGCACGGGGACCCCCCAGTGTCACATAGCACCCCCCCCCGTGTCCCATCGTGCTGCCCCGGTGGGTCACGTCCTGGCACGGTGAGGGGGGGAGGGAGCTGCAGCAGTGAAGGGGGGCTGGGGGGGGGCACAGGGGGGTACAGGGGGGATGGGGGTGTTGGGGGGGGGCACAGGGGGCGTTAGGGGGGTACAGGGCACGGGGACCCCCCCAGTGTCACATAGCACCCCCCCCCGTGTCCCATCGTGCTGCCCCGGTGGGTCACGTCCTGGCACGGTGAGGGGGCAGGGGGGTACAGGGGGGATGGGGGGGTTGGGGGGGCACAGGGGGGTACAGGGGGGTACAGGGCACGGGGACCCCCCCAGTGTCACATAGCACCCCCCTTGTGTCCCATCACCCCAGCAGGTCACACCCAGGGACAGTGAGGGGGGGCTGAGGGGGGCACAGGGTGGGTACAGGGGGGTTGGGGGGCATGGGGGGGTACAGGGCACGGGGACCCCCCCAGTGTCACACTGCCCCCCCCCCCCCCCGTGGCCCATCACCCCTCCCCAGCCAGCCTCTGGCTGCCCCCCCAACCCCCCCCCCCCCCCCAAAGTTCTCTGAGTCCCTTTTACACCTCCCCCAAATAGTGCCCCCCACACACCCACCCCCTGTCCCCCCCCAGCCCCCCCCCCAATTCCCCTCCTCCTTGGACTCCTGCCCGGTGCCCCCCCCAGCCCCTGGTGCCCCCCTAAACGGCTGGTGCCCCCCAGCCCCTGGTGCCCCCCCATCCCCCTGGTGCCCCCCCAGCCCCAGGTGCCCCCCCACCCCTCTATGACCCCCCCAGCCCCCGGTGCCCCCCCCAACGGCCAGTGCCCCCCCAGCCCCTGGTGCCCCCGGTGCCCGCCCCCCAGCCCCCCGATACCCCCCCAGCCCCGGTGCCCCCTGGTGCCCCCCCAGCCCTCTATGACCCCCCCAGCCCCTGGTGCCCCCCCACCCCTCCATGACCCCCCCACCCCATGGTGCCCCCCAGGTTCAAGGAGGTGTCAGCCCGCAGCAAGGAGGAGCTGGTGGCTCAGGGCTTCACCGAGTTCACCATCGAGGACTTCCACAACACGGTGAGGGGCTGGGGGGCTGGGGGGGCCTGGGGGGGGCCTGAGGGACTGGGGGGGCATGAGGGGCTGGGGGGCGCACGAAAGGGGGCTGGGAGGCTGTGGGGGGGTCTGGGGAGCTGGGAAGGGGGCTGGGGGGGGGGTCTGGGGGAGTCCTGTGGGGCTGGGGGGACCTGGGGGCTGGGAAGGGCACGAGGGGGGCTGGGGGGGTCCTGGGGGGTCCTGAGGGACTGGGGGGTCCTGAGGGGCTGGGGGCGCACGAGAGGGGGCTGGGAGGCTGGGGAGGGGGCTGGGGGTGAGGCCTGGGGGGTCCTGAGGGGCTGGGGGGGACACGAGAGGGGGCTTGGGGGGCTGGGGAGGGGGCTGGGGGGAGGCCTGGGGGGTCCTGAGGGGCTGGGGGGGCACAAGGGGGTCCTGGGGGGGCCTGGGGGGCTGGGGAGGGACCTGGGGGGGGGCTGGAGGGGCGCCTGGGGGGGTCCTGAGGGGCTGGGGGGAGCCTGGGGGCTGGGGAGGGTGCTGGGGGGGGCACAGGGGAGAACGAGGGGGGCCTGGGGGACTGGGGGGGCCTGTGGGGGCACAGGGGGCCACGAGGGGGACTGGGGGGGTGCCTGGGGGGGTCCTGAGGGGCTGGGGGGTGCACGAGGGGGGCCTGGGGGACGGGGGGAACAGGGGGGCACGACGGGGTCCTGAGGGGGTGGGGGGCACAGGTGGGCATGAGGGGGGCCTGGGGGGCTGGGGAAGGGGCTCAGGGGGGTCTATGGGGGTCCTGAGGGGCTGGGGGGCATGGTGGGGGCTGGAGGGGTCGTTGGGGGGCTTGGGGGATGCCCCTGCCCGAGCTGCTGGCCCCCCAGTAACCCCCAGTAACCCCCAGTAACCCCCAGTTCATGGAGCTGATTGAGCGGGTGGAGAGGCGGGTGCCCCTGCCCGAGCTGCTGGCCCCCCAGTAACCCCCAGTAACCCCCAGTAACCCCCAGTTCATGGAGCTGATTGAGCGGGTGGAGAGGCGGGTGCCCCTGCCCGAGCTGCTGGCCCCCCAGTAACCCCCAGTAACCCCCAGTAACCCCCAGTTCATGGAGCTGATTGAGCGGGTGGAGAGGCGGGTGCCCCTGCCCGAGCTGCTGGCCCCCCAGTAACCCCCAGTAACCCCCAGTAACCCCCAGTTCATGGAGCTGATTGAGCGGGTGGAGAGGCGGGTGCCCCTGCCCGAGCTGCTGGCCCCCCAGTAACCCCCAGTAACCCCCAGTAACCCCCAGTTCATGGAGCTGATTGAGCGGGTGGAGAGGCGGGTGCCCCTGCCCGAGCTGCTGGCCCCCCAGTAACCCCCAGTAACCCCCAGTAACCCCCAGTTCATGGAGCTGATTGAGCGGGTGGAGAGGCGGGTGCCCCTGCCCGAGCTGCTGGCCCCCCAGTAACCCCCAGTAACCCCCAGTAACCCCCAGTTCATGGAGCTGATTGAGCGGGTGGAGAGGCGGGTGCCCCTGCCCGAGCTGCTGGCCCCCCAGTAACCCCCAGTAACCCCCAGTAACCCCCAGTTCATGGAGCTGATTGAGCGGGTGGAGAGGCGGGTGCCCCTGCCCGAGCTGCTGGCCCCCCAGTAACCCCCAGTAACCCCCAGTAACCCCCAGTTCATGGAGCTGATTGAGCGGGTGGAGAGGCGGGTGCCCCTGCCCGAGCTGCTGGCCCCCCAGTAACCCCCAGTAACCCCCAGTAACCCCCAGTTCATGGAGCTGATTGAGCGGGTGGAGAGGCGGGTGCCCCTGCCCGAGCTGCTGGCCCCCCAGTAACCCCCAGTAACCCCCAGTAACCCCCAGTTCATGGAGCTGATTGAGCGGGTGGAGAGGCGGGTGCCCCTGCCCGAGCTGCTGGCCCCCCAGTAACCCCCAGTAACCCCCAGTAACCCCCAGTTCATGGAGCTGATTGAGCGGGTGGAGAGGCGGGTGCCCCTGCCCGAGCTGCTGGCCCCCCAGTAACCCCCAGTAACCCCCAGTAACCCCCAGTTCATGGAGCTGATTGAGCGGGTGGAGAGGCGGGTGCCCCTGCCCGAGCTGCTGGCCCCCCAGTAACCCCCAGTAACCCCCAGTAACCCCCAGTTCATGGAGCTGATTGAGCGGGTGGAGAGGCGGGTGCCCCTGCCCGAGCTGCTGGCCCCCCAGTAACCCCCAGTAACCCCCAGTAACCCCCAGTTCATGGAGCTGATTGAGCGGGTGGAGAGGCGGGTGCCCCTGCCCGAGCTGCTGGCCCCCCAGTAACCCCCAGTAACCCCCAGTAACCCCCAGTTCATGGAGCTGATTGAGCGGGTGGAGAGGCGGGTGCCCCTGCCCGAGCTGCTGGCCCCCCAGTAACCCCCAGTAACCCCCAGTAACCCCCAGTTCATGGAGCTGATTGAGCGGGTGGAGAGGCGGGTGCCCCTGCCCGAGCTGCTGGCCCCCCAGTAACCCCCAGTAACCCCCAGTAACCCCCAGTTCATGGAGCTGATTGAGCGGGTGGAGAGGCGGGTGCCCCTGCCCGAGCTGCTGGCCCCCCAGTAACCCCCAGTAACCCCCAGTAACCCCCAGTTCATGGAGCTGATTGAGCGGGTGGAGAGGCGGGTGCCCCTGCCCGAGCTGCTGGCCCCCCAGTAACCCCCAGTAACCCCCAGTAACCCCCAGTTCATGGAGCTGATTGAGCGGGTGGAGAGGCGGGTGCCCCTGCCCGAGCTGCTGGCCCCCCAGTAACCCCCAGTAACCCCCAGTAACCCCCAGTTCATGGAGCTGATTGAGCGGGTGGAGAGGCGGGTGCCCCTGCCCGAGCTGCTGGCCCCCCAGTAACCCCCAGTAACCCCCAGTAACCCCCAGTTCATGGAGCTGATTGAGCGGGTGGAGAGGCGGGTGCCCCTGCCCGAGCTGCTGGCCCCCCAGTAACCCCCAGTAACCCCCAGTAACCCCCAGTTCATGGAGCTGATTGAGCGGGTGGAGAGGCGGGTGCCCCTGCCCGAGCTGCTGGCCCCCCAGTAACCCCCAGTAACCCCCAGTAACCCCCAGTTCATGGAGCTGATTGAGCGGGTGGAGAGGCGGGTGCCCCTGCCCGAGCTGCTGGCCCCCCAGTAACCCCCAGTAACCCCCAGTAACCCCCAGTTCATGGAGCTGATTGAGCGGGTGGAGAGGCGGGTGCCCCTGCCCGAGCTGCTGGCCCCCCAGTAACCCCCAGTAACCCCCAGTAACCCCCAGTTCATGGAGCTGATTGAGCGGGTGGAGAGGCGGGTGCCCCTGCCCGAGCTGCTGGCCCCCCAGTAACCCCCAGTAACCCCCAGTAACCCCCAGTTCATGGAGCTGATTGAGCGGGTGGAGAGGCGGGTGCCCCTGCCCGAGCTGCTGGCCCCCCAGTAACCCCCAGTAACCCCCAGTAACCCCCAGTTCATGGAGCTGATTGAGCGGGTGGAGAGGCGGGTGCCCCTGCCCGAGCTGCTGGCCCCCCAGTAACCCCCAGTAACCCCCAGTAACCCCCAGTTCATGGAGCTGATTGAGCGGGTGGAGAGGCGGGTGCCCCTGCCCGAGCTGCTGGCCCCCCAGTAACCCCCAGTAACCCCCAGTAACCCCCAGTTCATGGAGCTGATTGAGCGGGTGGAGAGGCGGGTGCCCCTGCCCGAGCTGCTGGCCCCCCAGTAACCCCCAGTAACCCCCAGTAACCCCCAGTTCATGGAGCTGATTGAGCGGGTGGAGAGGCGGGTGCCCCTGCCCGAGCTGCTGGCCCCCCAGTAACCCCCAGTAACCCCCAGTAACCCCCAGTTCATGGAGCTGATTGAGCGGGTGGAGAGGCGGGTGCCCCTGCCCGAGCTGCTGGCCCCCCAGTAACCCCCAGTAACCCCCAGTAACCCCCAGTTCATGGAGCTGATTGAGCGGGTGGAGAGGCGGGTGCCCCTGCCCGAGCTGCTGGCCCCCCAGTAACCCCCAGTAACCCCCAGTAACCCCCAGTTCATGGAGCTGATTGAGCGGGTGGAGAGGCGGGTGCCCCTGCCCGAGCTGCTGGCCCCCCAGTAACCCCCAGTAACCCCCAGTAACCCCCAGTAACCCCCAGTTCATGGAGCTGATTGAGCGGGTGGAGAGGCGGGTGCCCCTGCCCGAGCTGCTGGCCCCCCAGTAACCCCCAGTAACCCCCAGTAACCCCCAGTTCATGGAGCTGATTGAGCGGGTGGAGAGGCGGGTGCCCCTGCCCGAGCTGCTGGCCCCCCAGTAACCCCCAGTAACCCCCAGTAACCCCCAGTTCATGGAGCTGATTGAGCGGGTGGAGAGGCGGGTGCCCCTGCCCGAGCTGCTGGCCCCCCAGTAACCCCCAGTAACCCCCAGTAACCCCCAGTTCATGGAGCTGATTGAGCGGGTGGAGAGGCGGGTGCCCCTGCCCGAGCTGCTGGCCCCCCAGTAACCCCCAGTAACCCCCAGTAACCCCCAGTTCATGGAGCTGATTGAGCGGGTGGAGAGGCGGGTGCCCCTGCCCGAGCTGCTGGCCCCCCAGTAACCCCCAGTAACCCCCAGTAACCCCCAGTTCATGGAGCTGATTGAGCGGGTGGAGAGGCGGGTGCCCCTGCCCGAGCTGCTGGCCCCCCAGTAACCCCCAGTAACCCCCAGTAACCCCCAGTTCATGGAGCTGATTGAGCGGGTGGAGAGGCGGGTGCCCCTGCCCGAGCTGCTGGCCCCCCAGTAACCCCCAGTAACCCCCAGTAACCCCCAGTAACCCCCAGTTCATGGAGCTGATTGAGCGGGTGGAGAGGCGGGTGCCCCTGCCCGAGCTGCTGGCCCCCCAGTAACCCCCAGTAACCCCCAGTAACCCCCAGTTCATGGAGCTGATTGAGCGGGTGGAGAGGCGGGTGCCCCTGCCCGAGCTGCTGGCCCCCCAGTAACCCCCAGTAACCCCCAGTAACCCCCAGTAACCCCCAGTTCATGGAGCTGATTGAGCGGGTGGAGAGGCGGGTGCCCCTGCCCGAGCTGCTGGCCCCCCAGTAACCCCCAGTAACCCCCAGTAACCCCCAGTTCATGGAGCTGATTGAGCGGGTGGAGAGGCGGGTGCCCCTGCCCGAGCTGCTGGCCCCCCAGTAACCCCCAGTAACCCCCAGTAACCCCCAGTAACCCCCAGTTCATGGAGCTGATTGAGCGGGTGGAGAGGCGGGTGCCCCTGCCCGAGCTGCTGGCCCCCCAGTAACCCCCAGTAACCCCCAGTAACCCCCAGTTCATGGAGCTGATTGAGCGGGTGGAGAGGCGGGTGCCCCTGCCCGAGCTGCTGGCCCCCCAGTAACCCCCAGTAACCCCCAGTAACCCCCAGTTCATGGAGCTGATTGAGCGGGTGGAGAGGCGGGTGCCCCTGCCCGAGCTGCTGGCCGCCTTCAACGAGCCGGGGACCTCGGATTACGCCGTCGTTTACCTCCGGCTCTTGACCTCCGGCTGCCTCCAGCGCCACCGCCGCTTCTTCGAGCAGTTCCTGGAAGGGGGAGAAGCATCAAGGAGTTCTGCCAGCAGGTGGGGCTATTGGGGGGGGGTTTGGGGGGATATTGGGGGGTTTGAGGGGATTTGGGGGAGTTTGGGGGGGCTATGGGGGGATATGAGGGGGTTTGGGGGGGCTTTGAGGGGGTTTGGGGGGGTTTAGTGGGGTTTAGGGGGGATATGGGGGGTTTGGGGGGGATATGAGGGGGTTTAGGGGGGATATGAGGGGGTTTAGGGGGTTTAGGGGGATATGAGGGGGTTTAGGGGGGATATAAGGTGGTTTGGGGGGGTTTGAGTGGGCTTTGAGGGGGTTTGGGGGGCTATGGGGGGATATGAGGGGGTTTGGGGGGGCTTTGAGGGGGTTTGGGGGGTTTAGTGGGGTTTGGGGGGGATATGGGGGGTTTGGGGGGGATATGAGGGGGTTTGGGAGCAGTTTGAGGGAGTTTTGGGGGGTTTGAGGGGGTTTGAGGGGGCTATGGGGGGATATGGGGGGGTTTGGGGGGCTTTGAGGGGGTTTGGGGGGTTTAGTGGGGTTTAGGGGGGATACGAGGGGGTTTAGGGGGGATATGAGGGGGTTTAGGGGGGTTTAGGGGGGATATGAGGGGGTTTAGGGGGGATATAAGGGGGTTTGGGGGGGTTTGAGTGGGCTTTGAGGGGGTTTGGGGGGCTATGGGGGGATATGAGGGGGTTTAGGGGGATATGAGGGGGTTTGGGGGGGCTATGGGGGGATATGAGGGGGTTTGGGGGGGCTTTGAGGGGGTTTGGGGGGGTTTAGTGGGGTTTAGGGGGGATATGGGGGGGTTTGGGGGGATATGAGGGGGTTTAGGGGGATATGAGGGGGTTTAGGGGGGTTTAGGGGGGATATAAGGGGGTTTGGGGGGGTTTGAGTGGGCTTTGAGGGGGTTTGGGGGGGCTATGGGGGGATATGAGGGGGTTTAGGAGGGATATGAGGGGGTTTGGGGGGCTATGGGAGGATATGAGGGGGTTTGGGGGGGCTTTGAGGGGGTTTGGGGGGTTTAGTGGGGTTTAGGGGGGATATGGGGGGGTTTGGGGGGGATATGAGGGGGTTTAGGGGGGATATGAGGGGGTTTAGGGGGGTTTAGGGGGGATATAAGGGGGTTTGGGGGGTTTGAGTGGGGTTTGGGGGGGCTATGGGGGGATATGAGGGGGTTTGGGGGGCTTTGAGGGGGTTTGGGGGGGTTTAGTGGGGTTTGGGGGGGATATGGGGGGGTTTGGGGGGATATGAGGGGGTTTGGGGGCAGTTTGAGGGGGTTTGAGGGAGTTTGGGGGGGTTTGGGGGGGATATAAGGGGGTTTGGGGGGGTTTGAGGGGGCTTTGAGGGGGTTTGGGGGGGATATGGGGGGATATGAGGGGGTTTAGGGGGGATATGAGGGGGTTTGGGAGGGCTATGGGGGGATTTGGGGGGCTATGGGGGGGTTTGGGGGGTCTATGAGGGGGCTTGGGGGGATATGAGGGTGTTTGGAGGGGATATGAGGGGGTTTGGGGGGGCTATGAGGGAGTTTAGGGGGGTTGGAGGGGATATGAGGGGGTTTGAGGGGGGTTTGGGGGGTTTGGGGGGATATGAGGGGGTTTAGGGGGGCTATGGGGGATTTTGGGGGGCTTTTAGGGGATTTGGGAGGGGTTGTGGGGGGGTTTGGGGGGATATGAGGGGGTTTGGGGGGGTTGGGGGGGTCTATGAGGGGGTTTGGGGGGATATGAGGGGGTTTGGGGGGGCTATGGGGGGATTTGGGGGGCTTTAGGGGGGATATGAGGGGGTTTGGGGGGATATGAGGGGGTTTGGGGGGGTTTGGGGGGGCTATGAGGGAGTTTAGGGGGGCTATGGGGGAGTCTGGGGGGGCTATGGGGAGTTTTGGGGGGATATGAGGAGGTTTGGGGGGGTTTGGGGGGGCCTGTGGGGGGGCTTGAGGGGGTTTGGGGGGGTTTAGGGGGGCTATGGGGGAGTTTGGGGGGGCTATGGGGGGGTTGGGGGATCTATGAAGGGGTTTGGGGGGGCTACGGGGGGGTTATGGAGGGTTGGGGGGCTCACAAGTTACACTAGGGGGGTTCAGTGTGTCACACCAGGGGTCAGAGGTCACATGAGGGGTCAGAGGTCACACAAGGGGTCATGGCAGGGGTCAGGGGTCACTGTGGGGTCACGTGAGGGGGCAGGGGTCACGGAAGGAGTCAGGGGTCACTGTGGGTCACACGAGTGTCAGGGGTCACACAAGGGGTCACGGCAGGGGGCAGGGGTCAGAGCAGGGGTCAGGGGTCACTCTGGGGTCACGTGAGGGGTCAGAGGTCACTCTGGGGTCACATGAAGGGTCAGGGTCAGAGGTCGCTCTGTTGTCACATGAGGGGTGAGAGATCACACAAGGGGTCACATGGGGGTCAGGGGTCACTCTGGGGTCACAGAGGGGTCAGAGGTCACTCTGGGGGGTCATGTGAGGGGTCAGAGGTCATTCTGGGGTCATGTGAGGGGTCAGGGTCAGAGGTCGCTCTGTTGTCACATGAGGGGTGACAGATCACATGAGGGGTCAGAGGTCACACAAGGGGTCACATGGGGGTCAGAGGTCACAGGGGGTCACACTAGGGGTCAGAGGTCACTCTGGGGTCATGTGAGGGGGGTCAGTGTGGGGGTCACACGAGGGGTCACATGACGGGTCAGGGGTTGTCGTGGGGTCACGGAGGGGTCAGGGGTCACCGTGGGGGTCACAGAGGGGTCAGAGGTCACTCTGGATCACTGTGGGGGTCACATGAGGGGTCAGGGGTCACGTGAGGGGTCAGAGGTCACTCTGGGCTCAAGTGAGGGGGTCACTGTGGGGGTCACACGAGGGTCAGAGGTCATGGCAGGGGTCATAGCAGGGCTCAGAGGTCACTCTGGGGTCACTTGAGGGGGTCACTGTGGGGGTCACACAAGGGGTCACATGAGGGGTCAGGGGTTGTTGTGGGGTCACGGAGGGGTCAGGGGTCACCGTGGGGGTCACAGAGGGGTCAGAGGTCACAGTGGGGTCACATGAGGGGTCAGAGGTCACACAAGGGGTCACTTGAGGGAGTAAGTGTGGGGGTCAGATGAGTGTCAGGGGTCACACAAGGGGTCATGTGGGGGGTCAGAGGTCACACATGGGGTCATGGCAGGGGTCAGGGGTCACAGAGGGGTCACAGAGGGGTCAGAGGTCACTCTGGGGGTCACAGAGGGGTCAGAGGTCACTCTGGGCTCAAGTGAGGGGATCACTGTGGGGGTCACACGAGGGGTCAGGGGTTGTGGGGTCACGGAGGGGTCAGGGGTCACTGTAGGGGTCACAGAGGGTCAGAGGTCACTCTGGGGTCACTATGGGGGTCACATGAAGGGTCAGGGGTCACCCTGGGGTCACATGAAGGGTCAGGGTCAGAGTTTGCTCTGTCATCACATGAGGGGTGAGAGATCACACGAGGGGTCACGTGGGGGTCAGGGGTCACAGAGGGGTCACAGAGGGGTCAGAGGTCACTCTGGGGGTCACGGAGGGGTCAGAGGTCACTCCCCCCTCCCCCAGGAGGTGGAGCCGATGTGCAAGGAGAGCGACCACATCCACATCATCGCGCTGGCGCGGGCGCTGCGGGTGCCGGTGCTGGTGGAGTACATGGACCGGGGGGAGGGGGGGCACCCACCCCCACGTCTTTCCGGAAGGTTCCACCCCCCGTGTCTGCCTCCTCTACCGGCCCGGCCACTACGACATCCTCTACAAGTGAGGGGGGAGGGGGGGACACCCCCCCCAAATCTCCCTCCCCCAGCCTCCCTGACACACACCCCTCCCCCATCCCCCCCCCCACCCAGCACCCTGACCCCCCCTGAGCACCCCAACCCCCCCCCCATGGGAAAGAAATTGGGGGGGGAGGGGTGCTGATATCCCCCCCCAACCCCCCCATGGGAAAGAAATGGGGGGGAGGGGGAGCTGACACCCCCACCCAGGGGGGGAGGGGCATCGACACCCCCCCCAGCACCCTGACCCCACCCAATGGGAATGAAAGAGGGGGAGGGGGAGGGGGAGGGGCACTGACACCCCCCCCTCACCCAGCACCCTGACCCCCCCATGGGAAAGAAACGGGGGGGGGGTGGGGGAAGGGGGGATGGGGGGGATTGGGGGGTGCACGTGTGTATTGGGGGGAGGGGGGCAGCTCCTCCCCTCCCCCACCCCCACCCCCCATGTGCCCCTCCCCCAATAAAGGTGTTGCCTCAGTCGCTGGTGTGTGGATTTTGGGGGGGGAGGGGGGTTTGGGGGGGGGGGAGGGGGCAGGGAGGGGGTTGGGGGGAGGGGTTGGGGGGAGGGGGCAGGAGGGGGTTGGGGGGTTTGGGGTGGGGGGAGGGGGCAGGAGGGGGTTGGGGGGAGGGGGTGGGGGGAGGGGGCAGGAGGGGGTTGGGGGGAGGGGGAAGGGGGGTTTTGGGGGGAGGGGGGTTTGGGGTGGGGGGAGGGGAAGGGGGAGGTTTGGGGGGAAGGGGGGTTTTGGGGGGGGAAGGGGAGTTTGGGGTGGGGGGAGGGGGAAGGGGGGTTTTGGGGGGGAGGGGGAAGGGGGAGGTTTGGGGGGAGAGGGAAGGGGGGCTCCCCCTGACCCCTTCTTGGGCCCCCCCCCCCGTGTGGGGGATACCCCAATTCCTCCCCTCCCCCACGATGGGGGAACCCTATCCCCCCTCCCCTCCCCCCAGTGCTCCCCCCTGTGGGGGAGGGCGCAGGGGGGGCACAAGGACATTGCACCCCTCCCCCTCTCCCTCCCCCCCCCCCATTCCTGCCCCTCCCCCCCCCCCTCACCGGACACGTGATTTCCCCCTCCCCCCCCAATTATCCCCCCTCCCCCCAATATCCCTCCTCCCCCCAATAGCCCCCCCTCGCCCCCAAATCCCCATCCCCCCCCCCAATACCCCTCCCCCCAATGTACCCCTCCCCACATTAGCCCCCCTCCCCCCAATAGCCCCCCTCCCTTTCCCCCCCCCATCCCCCCCAAGGACCCCCCTCCCTCCCCCATCCCATTCCCCCTCCCCCTTCCCCTCCCCCCCCCACTCCCCATCCCCCCCCCCCCCCGTTGACCCCCTCCCCATCCCCCCCCCGCTCCCCCCCATCCCCCCCCATTCCCCCCCAACTCATCCCCTCCCCCCACCCCCCCATCGCCCCCCAAACCCCCCCCCACTTCCCATCCCCATCCCCCCCCAAAACCCCCCCATCCCCCCTCCTCATCCCATGCCCCCCCCTCATCCCCCCCATCCCTTCCCATCCCCCCCACCCCCCTCATCCTCTCCACTCCCCCCCATCCCACTCCATCCCCCCACCTCCCCTCATCCCCCCTCCCCATCCCCCTCCTCGCCCATCCCCCCCGGACCCCCCATCCCAAGCCCCCCCATCCCCCCATCCCCCCCTCATCCCCCCTCCACATCCCCCTCTCCCCCATCCCCCCCAAACCCCCCCATCCCCCCCAACTCATCCCCTCCCCTCCACCCCCCATCCCCCCATCCCCCCCCCGTTTCCCTCCATATCCCCCATCCCCCGTCATCCCTTCCCCTCCCCCATCCCCCCATCCCCCCCCCGACCCCCCATCCCATCCCCCCTTCCCCCAACCCCCCATCCTTTCCCCTCCCCATCCCCCCCATCCCCCCCACCCCATCCCCCCTCCCCCCATCTCCCCCCCATCCCCCCCAAACCCCGCCCATCGCCCCCCCAACTCATCCCCTCCCCTCCACCCCCCCCATCCCCCCATCCCCCCCCCCCGACCCCCCATCCCATCCCCCCCATCCCCCCATCCCCCCCAACACATCCCCTCCCCTCCCCCCCATCCCCCCCCGACCCCCCATCCCAAGCCCCCCCATCCCCCCATCCCCCCCCCACCCCCCTCATCCCCCCTCCCCCTCCACCCCCTCTCCCCCATCCCCCCTCCCCCCTTCCCACCCCACCCCCCCCCCCAGCCCCTCCCCCCTCCCCCATCCCCTCCCCCCCCCCATCGCCTCCCCTCCACCCCCCCCCGCCGGGACCCATCATCCCATCCCCCCCATCCCCCCCATCCCCCCCATCCCCCCCGACCCCCATCCCATCCCCCCCATCCCCCCCACCCCCTCATCCCTTCCCCTCCCCATCCCCCCCCTCATCCCCCCCCATCGCCCCCCCGGACCCCCCCTTCCCATCCCCCCCCCCCCCCGTTTCCTCGCGCACCGGGAGGCGGCGCTGCCCCCCCTTCCCCCTCCCCCCCTTCCCCCTCCCCCCCCCATCCCCTCCCCTCCCCCCCGCCGCCGCCTTTCCCACGCCCGCAGCCGCCGCCAGCGCGAGGCCCGATCGCTCCGGCCGCCACCGACCCCGGTAAGAGACACCCCCCCCCCCCCCCCCCCCACCCCCCGGGACCCCCGACCCCTTCCCCACCCCCCCATCCCCCCCTCCATCCCATCCCCCCCCTCCTCAGGGATGCTCCAAGCTGGGGGAGGGGCCGGGGCTGCTGGGGGACCAACCCCCCCCCCAACCCCTTTCCCCCCCTCCCCCCACCCCCCTCCACCAGACCCCCCCCAAAATCCCCCCTCCCTCCCCTCCCCCCCCCCGTGGCTGCTCCAGCCGGGGGGAGGGGAGGGGGGCGAGCGTCCGGGTGAAGGGGGGGAAGGGACCGAGTCGTGCTGGGGGGGGAAGAGGGGGGGGGTGTCCTGACCCCCCCCCCACCCTCCGAGACCCCCCCAGCCCCCCAAACCCCCGGTAGGTAATAAGGGGGGGGGAGGGGCCCAGGTGTCTGCTGGGGGGAGGGGGGGCGGGGGTTGGGATGGGGGGAGCCTGAAATGGGGGGTGGGGAGGGGGGGAAGGTTGGGGGGGGGGGATGGGGATGGAAATGGGGTGGGGGGGGGGGATGAGGAGGGGGGGAGGGGGAGGGGGCGGCATCACCCCAACAACCTGGGGCCCCCCCCCCGGGGATGGGTCACGGGCTGATGCAAGGGGGACCCTTGGGGGGGGAGGGGGGTGGGGGGGGGTCCCTAATGAGCTGCTGTTAATTAGTGCTGCCGCTAATTAGACCCCTGGGGGGGGGTGGGGGGGATGGAGGGGGAGGGGGGAGGGGGGGGGCGGGGCAGGGCCCTGCACGAGGAGGGGGGTTGGAGGGGGAGGGGGGAGGGGGTGGGTGTCGCACGAGGACATCCCAAACACACCCCCTCCCCCTTCCCGGTTCACGACCCCTCCCCCTCCCCCCCCCCCCAGCCCCCCAAAAGCGGCCCCCCCGCAGTGGGGGGAGGGGGGGTCATGCAGCTCCCCAGCCGGTAGCGGCGGCGGCGGCGGCGGCGCTAGGACCCAGCGGCGCCCGAGGGGCCCGAGCCGGCACCGGGGGCAGGTGGGGCTGGGGGGTCTCTGCCCCATAGGTTAGACTGGGGGGGGGGGTCCCTGCCCCATAGGTTAGACTGGGGGGGGGGGGGTCCCTGCCCCATAGACTATGACTGGGGGGGTCCCTGCCCCATAAATTGAACTGGGAGAGGGGGTCCCTGCCCCATAGACTATACTGGGGGGTCCCTGCCCCATAGGTTATACTGGGAGGGATCCCTGCCCCATAGATTAGACTGGACCCCCCATAGATTATAGTGGGGGGGTCTCTGCCCCATAGACTATACTGGGGGGGTCTCTGCCCCATAGATTATACTGGGGGTGGGTCTCTGCCCCATAGGTTATACTGGGAGGGGGTCTCTGCCCCATAGATTATACTGGGGTGAGTCCCTGCCCCATAGATTAGGCTGGGGGGGGGTCCCTGCCCCATAGGTTATACTGGGAGGGGGTCTCTGCCCCATAGGTTATACTGGGGGGGTCCCTGCCCCATAGATTATACTGGGGGTGGGTCTCTGCCCCATAGGTTATACTGGGAGGGGGTCTCTGCCCCATAGGTTATACTGGGGGGGGTGTCTCTGCCCCATAGATTATACTGGACCCCCCATAGATTAGACTGGGAGGGGGTCTCTGCCCCATAGATTAGACTGGGAGGGGGGTCCCTGCCCCATAGGTTATACTGGGAGGGATCCCTGCCCCATAGATTAGACTGGACCCCCCATAGATTATAGTGGGGGGGGGGTCTCTGCCCCATAGACTATACTGGGGTGAGTCCCTGCCCCATAGATTAGGCTGGGGGGGGTCCCTGCCCCATAGGTTATACTGGGAGGGGGTCTCTGCCCCATAGGTTATACTGGGAAGGGGGGCTCTGCCCCATAGGTTATACTGGGAGGGGGTCTCTGCCCCATAGGTTATACTGGGGAGGGGTGTCTCTGCCCCATAGATTATACTGGACCCCCCATAGATTATAGTGGGGGGTCTCTGCCCCATAGATTAGACTGGGGGGGGGTCCCTGCCCCATAGGTTATACTGGGAGGGGGTCTCTGCCCCATAGATTATACTGGGGGGTGTCTCTGCCCCATAGATTATAGTGGGGGGGGTCCCTGCCCCATAGATTATACTGGGAGGGGGTCCCTGCCCCATAGGTTATACTGGGAGGGGGTCTCTGCCCCATAGATTATACTGGGGGGGGTCTCTGCCCCATAGATTATACTGGGGGATGTCTCTGCCCCATAGATTATAGTGGGGGGGTCTCTGCCCCATAGATTATACTGGGGGGGTTCTGCCCCATAGATTATACTGGACCCCCCATAGATTATACTGGGAGGGGGTCACTGCCCCATAGATTAGACTGGGAGGGGGGGTCTCTGCCCCATAGATCCCCCCCCCCAACCTCAGCACCCTCCCCCTCTCCACAGCCACCCACCCCCATCCCCCCCATCCCCCCCAAATCTCCCCCATCCCCCTTCTCCCCCCATCCTCTCCCCCTCCCCCCAATCCCCCAAACCCCCGTCCCCCACCCCCCTCCTCCCCCTCCCCCCATCCCCCCATCTCCCCCATCCCCCTCTCCCCACCCATCCTCTCCCCTCCCCACTCATCCCCAACCCCCATCCCCCTCCCCCCATCCTCCCCTCCCCATCCCCATCCCCTTCCCCCATCCCCTCTCCCCACCCATCCTCTCCCCTCCCCCCTCAATCCCCCCTAAACCCCCCATCCTCCCCCCCCATCCCCCCTTCTCCCCCCATCCCCTCCCCCCATCCCCCTTCTCCCCATCCTCCCCATCCTCCCCTCCCCCATCCCCCCTCCCCCATCCTCCCTCCCCATCCCCACCCCCTTCCCCCATCCCCCTTCTCCCCACCCATCCTCTCCCCCTCCCCCCTCAATCCCCCCTAAACCCCCCTCCCCCCTCCCCCCATCCCCCTTCTCCCCCATCCTCCCCCCATCCTCCCCTCCCCCATCCCCCCTCCCCCCATCCTCCCCCCCCCTCATTCCCCCAATGGCTCCCCCCTCTCCCCCCACCCCCATCCCCTCCCCCTTCCCCTTCCTCGGCCTTCCTCACCCTCCTCACCCTCACCATCCTGACGGTGGTCTCCGCCTGTCCGGCTGTGTGTCGCTGCGCCCCGGGAGGCCGGGTGTACTGTAACGACCGGGGTCTCACCGCCGTCCCGGACGACGTCCCGGATGAGGCAACAACCCTCTTCCTCCAAAACAACCGGATCGGGGACGCGGGGATCCCGGCCCGGTTGGGGCACCTCCCGGTGTTGCGGGTGTTGTACCTCTACGCCAACTCCCTGGAACAACTCCCCGCTCACCTACCCCCGGCCTTGAGGGAGCTACACCTCCAAGACAACAACGTGCGGGCGCTGGGCCGGCGGGCGCTGGCGCGGGCGCCGCTGCTGGAGCGGCTACACCTGGACGACAACTCGGTGTCGGCGGCCGGTATCGAGGAGGACGCCTTCGCCGACAACAGGCGGCTGCGCCTCCTCTTCCTCTCCCGCAACCACCTGAGCAGCGTCCCCCCGGGTTACCCCCGGCGCTGGAGGAGCTGCGCTTGGACGACAACCGGATCCACACCATCCCGCTGCGGGCCTTCGAAGGGCTACCGGCCCTGCGGCGCCTGGTGTTGGACGGCAACCTGTTGGCCAACCAGCGGATGGCCGACGACACCTTCAGTCGCCTCGGTAACCTGAGCGAGCTGTCGCTGGGGCGGAACGTTCTGGCCGCTCCCCCGCCAACCTACCCCGCGCTCGCTTGCGCCGCCTGTCCTTAGCCGCCAACGTCATCAACCACGTCCCCCCGGTTCCTTAGCCAGGATGGAGGCCTTGGAGAGGCTGGACCTGTCGGATAACAACCTCACCACCCTCCCCCGGGGGTTGTTCGATGGTTTGGGGAGGTTGAGTCACTTGGGCTTGAGGAACAACCCGTGGTTCTGCGGCTGTAACCTGGCCTGGCTACGCGACTGGCTGCGAGGCCGGCGGTTGGAAGTCAAGGGGTTGTTGTGTCAGGCCCCGGCCCGCTTACGGGGGGTGGCGGTAGGGGATTTGAGGGGGGAGATGGACGCCTGTAACAACCCCCCCAGCAACACCCCTACGGCGGTAGCTGCCGGGAGGCCTGGTGGGGCGCTGAGGCCTGGCGAGGCCTTGAGGCCTGGTGGGGCGCTGAGGCCTGGTGAGGCCCTGAGGCCTGGCGAGGCCTTGAGGCCTGGCGAGGCTGGGAGGCCTGGGGAGGCCGCGAGGCCTGGCGAGGCCTCCGCGGAGGCGGAGGCCTCGCCAGGCCTCGCGGCCTCCCCAGGCCTCCCAGCTGCTCCCAGGCCTCAAGACAAGGCCCAAACCAGCGGGTTATGGGTTCAAGCCCTTCCGGGGGGTCTTTAAGGGTCCGTTGGCCCCCGTCCCCCCCGGGGCGTCGTTGAGGTTGAGTTGGTTGAGGCCTGGGGGTGGCGGGGGGGTCACGGAGACGTTGGTGAGGGGGGAGAGGGGGAGTACGTGGTGAAGGCCTTGCAACCCAGGGCGGCCTATCGGGTCTGCTTGGCCGCCCTTTACCCCCCCGGCGCCCCCCCCAACCCCCAGTGTGCGCCCAAGGGAGGGCGGGGGGGGAGAAGACCCCCCCGAAATAGAAGGGGGGCCCCTTTTCCCCCCTCCCCAAAGCAAAGCCGGCGGGGGGGTCCCTCCTCCTCCTCCTCCTCCCCCCCGGGGTGATGGCGGCGGCCGGCGGGGGGCGGCGGTGGGGGTGGGGGTGCTGCTGGGGGTGGTGGGGGGGTGGTGGAGGAGGAGGAGGAGGAGGAGGGGGGAAGGAGGGGGAGGGGGAGGAGGAGGGGGAGGGGGGTGCCCCCCCTGTTAAATTAGGGGGGGGGGCGTGCTGCCCCTCAGAGCCCTGCGCCCCCCCCCGAGGAGGGCGCCATCCGAACCGTCTTCCCTCCCCTTCCTCCTCCCCCTCCCCCACCCCCTCCCTTACCCCCCCGGGTTTCGGGGGTACCGGGGGGGGAGGGTACCCCATGGGGGGGGAGGGGGGTCCTGAAGTGGGGGGGGGGGGGGGGAGGAGGAGGAGGGAGGGGGAGGGGAGCTGTGGACCGCCGCCCCGCTTCCCCCCCTAGATGTGAGGACTTTGGGGGGGGGAAGGGGGAGGGGGAGGGAAAGACACCCCCCCTTGCCCCTCCCCCCTCCCCCCTCCCCCCCTTTTTTGGGGCCTTTTGGCTTTTTTTAAGGTGTTTTATCGGCGCCGCTGATTTGGGGGGGGGGAGGGGATGGGGGGAGGGGAAGGGGGGCCACGCCGAAGCCCTGCCCCCCCCCCCTTCCTTTCCCCCACCCCCCGAGGGTCTGGGGGGTGGGGGGTGATGGGGGGAGGGGGTGGTGTCACCCCTCCCCCCCCCCATCTCCCCCTCCCTCCCCTCCCCCCCCCGCCGTGAGGTGCCTTCACCCCTCCCCCCCCCCCCACCCTCCCCCCCCCCCAAACGGGACCAAAATCAGGAGAATTCACCCCAAAAGGGGCCCCTCCCCACCCCCGCCCCTCCCCCCATCCCCCCTCCCCCCCCCCCCCAAAATAAACCCAGCGGCTCCTTTTCCTGCCGGTGCCTTATTGGGGGGGGGGGGAGGGGGATGGGGTCACATGGGGTCATGGGGGGGTCGCGACCCGGGGGGGGGATGGGGTGGGGGGGATGGGGTCACACGGGGTCATGGGGAGTCACGACCCGGGGGGGGGGGGATGGGGGTCGGGGAGGGGGGATGGGGTCACATGGGGTCATGGGAGGGTCACGACCCGGGGGAGGGGGTGGAGGGGGATGGGGGGGAGGGGGTGATGGGGGTCACACGGGGTCACGGGGGGGTCACGACCCGGGGGGAGTGGGGGGGATAAGGGGGGATGGGGGTCACATGGGGTCACGGGGGGGTCACGACTCGGGGGGGGCGGGGAGGGGATCCAACCCCCCCCCCTTCTGTTTGTGGGAGAGGAAGCCATGCCCCCTCAGCTAAGCCACGCCCCCCAGGATAAGCCACGCCCCCTGGGCTAAGCCACGCCCCCAAGCTGAGCCCCACCCATCTAAGCTCGAGCAAGCCCCGCCCCCTCCCTGAAACCACGCCCCCATCCACAAAGCCACGCCCACAAAACGACACTCATCGCCTAAGCCCCACCCACCGCACCTAAGCCCCGCCCCCAAACCAGCAAGCCCCTCCCCCTCCCCTAAGCCCCGCCCCCCTCCCAGCCCCAGCTGCGGCCGCTCAGTCCTCCGCGCCGCCAGGGGGCTCCCCCCCCTCCCCCTCCCCCCCCCCCCCCCCCCCCCCCCCCCTCTCCCCCCCCCCCCCAGCCCCGCCGGCAGCCAATGGGAGAGGTGGAAAATTCCAGAAGGAGCCCCCCCCCCCCCTCCCTCCGCCCCCGATCCCACCAATCAGCGGCCGGGAAGCCACGGGCTGCCCACCAATGGGAGCGCAGGGCGTGGGCGGGACCCGGCGGCGCCGGCTTCCGGCGGGGGGGGGGGGAGGGAGGAGGAAGAGGCGGGTCCCGCGCTCCCCTTCCCACCAATGGCGAGGCGCGGCGCCGGGAGCGGCGTCCGACCAATGGGAGGGCGAGGAAGGGGCGGGCGGGAGGGGCCGGCGGCCAATGGGCTGCGAGGGGGCGGGGCCCAGGGCTTCTAGCAGCTTCCAGAAGGCGGCGCGGGAGCGGCGCGAGCGGAGCGGGACCCGCGCGGCCATGGAGGAGGTGGGGGCGGGGCGGGGGGTGAGGGGGAGGCCTGAGGGGGGCCTGAGGGGGTCCCGGAGGGGCCTGGAGGGGCTGTCAGGGGCTGGGGGGCGGCCTTAGGGGGGGTCCCGGGGGTGGGCTGGGGGGGGCTTTGGGGGGGGGGGGTCCCTGAGGGGCTGGGGGGGGCTGGGAAGGGCCTGGGGGGGTCCCTGACAGGCCGGGGGGGTCTTAGGGGGTCCCTGAGGGGCTGGGGGGGTTGTGGGGGGCTTTGGGGGGTCCCTGAGGGGCTGGGGGGCGCTGGGAAGGGCCTGGGGGGTCCCTGACAGGCCGGGGGGAGTCTTAGGGGGTCCCTGAGGGGCTGGGGGGGTTGTGGGGGGCTTTGGGGGGTCCCTGAGGGGCTGGGGGGGCTGGGAAGGGCCTGGGGGGTCCCTGACAGGCCGGGGGGGTCTTAGGGGGTCCCTGAGGGGCTGTGGGGGGCTGTGGGGGGCTTTGGGGGGTCCCTGAGGGGCTGGGGGGGCTGGGGGGTCACTGAGGGGCCTGGGGGGGTTGTGAGGGGCCTGGGGGGGCCTTAGGGGGGTCCCGGAGGGGCTGGGGGGGCTTTGGGGGTCCCTGAGGGGGCTCCCTGACGAGGGCCGGGGGGGGTCTTAGGGGGTCTCTGAGGGGCTGGGGGGGGTCCTGGGGGCTGGGGGGCTTTGGGGGGGTCCCTGAGGGGCTGGGGGGCGCTGGGGAAGGGGCCTGGGGGGGTCCCTGAGGGCTGAGGGCCGGGGGTGGGGGTGCTTAGGGGGTCCCTGAGGGGCTGGGGGGGCTTGGTGGGGGGGCTTTAGGGGGTCCCTGAGGGGCTGGGGGGGTTGTGGGGGGCTGGGGGTCTTGGGGGGTCCCTGAGGGGCCTGGGGGGGTTGTGAGGGGCCTGGGGAGCCCATAGGGGGGTCCCGGAGGGGCCGGGGGGGCTTTGGGGGGTCCCTGGGGGGCTGGGGGGGTTTGTGAGGGGCCGGGGGGGCTGGGGGGGCTCTGACAGGCCTGGGGGGGCCTTAGGGGGTCCTAGGGGGTCCCTGAGGGGCCTGGAGGGGCTGTCAGGGGCTGGGGGGCCTTAGGGGGGTCCCGGAGGGGCTGGGGGGGCTTTGGGGGGTCCCTGGGGGGCTGGGGGGGCTTTGATGGGCCTGGGGGGTCTTAGGGGGGTCCCTGAGGGGCTGGGGGGCACTGAGGGGCCTGGGGGGGCCTTAGGGGGGTCTTAGGGGGTCTCTGAGGGGCCTGGGTGGGTTTGTGAGGGGCTGGGGGGATCTTAGGGGGTCCCTGAGGGGCCGGGGGGGGGGTCTTGGGGGGCTGTGAGGGGCCTGGGGGGGTCTTAGTGGGTCCCTGAGGGGCCTGGAGGGGCTGGGGGGGCACTGAGGGGCCTGGGGGGCCCATAGGGGGGTCCCGGAGGGGCCGGGGGGGCTGGGGGGACCTAGTGGGGGCTGGGGGGGCTGGGAGGGGCCTGGGGGGGGTCTAGGGGGACCTAGCAGGGGCTGGGGGGGCTCTGACAGGCCTGGGGGGGCCTTAGGGGGTCTTAGGGGGTCCCTGAGGGGCCTGGAGGGGCTGAGGGGGGCCTGGGGGGGCCTGGGGGGGTCCCTGAGGGGCCGGGGGGTGGTTGTGAGGGGCTGGGGGGGGGTCTTAGGGGGTCCCTGAAGGGCTGGGGGGCCTGGGGGGGCTGGGGGGGTTTGTGAGGGGCCTGGGGGGGTCTAGGGGTGTCCCTGAGGGGCTGGGGGGGCTGTGAGGGGCCTGGGGGGGCCTTAGGGGGTCCCTGAGGGGCTGGGGGGGTTGTGAGGGGCCTTAGGGGGGTCTTAGGGGGTCCCTGAGGGGCTGGGGGGCCTTAGGGGGGTCCCTGGGGGGGGCATCAGACGGGGCTCGGGGGGGGCAGGGGGAGAGGAGGCCCCGGGGGGGAAGTCGGGGGGCTGGGGGGGATATGGGGGGGTCGGGGGGGGTCAGGAGGGGTCGGGGGGGGGTCGGGGGGCTGGGGGGGTCGGTGGGGGGAGGGGCGGGGACCCCTCATCTTCCCCACAGTGACACTTCCTCCCCCTCCCCTTCCTCTTCCTCCCCCCTCCCCTTCCTCTTCCTCCCCCTCCCCTTCCTCTCCCTCCCCTCCCCTTCCTCTCCCTCCCCTCCCCTTCCTCTCCCTCCCCCTCCCCTTCCTCTCCCTCCCCCTCCCCTTCCTCTCCCTCCCCCTCCCCTTCCTCTCCCTCCCCCTCCCCTTCCTCTCCCTCCCCCTCCCCTTCCTCTCCCTCCCCCTCCCCTTCCTCTCCCTCCCCTCCCCTTCCTCTCCCTCCCCCTCCCCTTCCTCTCCCTCCCCCTCCCCTTCCCTTCCTCCCCCTCCCCTTCCTCTTCCTCCCCTCCCCTTCCTCTTCCTCCCCCTCCCCTTCCTCTTCCTTCTCCCCTTCCTCCTTCCCTCTCTTCCCTTCCTCTCCCTCCCCTCTCCCTCCTCCCTCCCCTCCCCTTCCCCTCTCCCCTCCCTCCCTCCTTCTTCCTCCCCCTTCCCCTCCCCTTCCCTCTCCCCTTCCCCCTTCCCCCTCCCTCCTCCTTTCCCCTCCCCCTCCCCTTCCTCTTCCTTCTCACCTTCCTCTCTCTCTCTCTCTCTCTCCCTCTCTCCCTCCCCTCCATCCTCCTCCCCTCCTCTCCCTCTCCCCTCCCCCTTCTTCCTCTCCTTCCCTCTCCCTTCCCCTCTTCCTCCCCCTTCCCCTCTTCCTCCCCCTTCCCCTCTTCCTCTCCTCTTCCTCCTTCCCTCTCCCCTCCTCTCCCTTCCCTCTCCCTTTTTCCTTCTCTCCCTCTCCCCTCCCTCCTCCCTCTCCCTTCTCCCCATCCCTCTTCCCTCTTCCCTCTCTCCTCTCCCCCTCTCCCCCCTTCATCCCCTCTCCCCTTCCCTCCTCCCTTCCCCTCTTCCTCTCTCCCCCTCCCTCTCTCCCTCCCTCCTCCCTCTCCCCTTCTTCCTTCTCCCCCTCCCCCTTCCCCTCTCCCCCTCTCTCCCCCTCCCTCTCTCCCCTCCTCTCTCCCCTCCCTCCCCCCCTCCCCCTCTCCCTCTCCCCCCTCCCTCCTCGCTCTCCCTCCCCCTCTCCCTCCATCCCTCTCCCCTTTCCCCTCTCCCCCTCCCTCCTCCCTTCCCCTCCCTCCCTCCTCCCTTCCCCTCTCCTCTCCCTCCCCTCCCTCCCTTCCCTCTCCCCCTCTCCCCCCTCCTCCCTCTCCCCTCCACCTCCATCCTTCCCCCTCCCCCTCCTCCCTCTCCCCCCTCCTCCCTCTCCCCCCTCCTCCCTCTCCCCCCTCCTCCCTCTCCCCCCTCCCCCTCTCTCCCTCTCTCCCCCTCCTCCTCCCTCTCTCCCTCCCTCCCTCCCTCCCTCCATCCCCTCCCTCCATCCCCTCTCCCCCTCCCTCCTCCCTTCCCCTCCCCCTCCCCTTCCTCTTCCTTCTTCCCTCCCTCTCCCCTCCTCTCCCTCTCCCCTCCTCTCCCCCTCTCTCCCTCCCCTCCCTCCCTCTCCCTTCTCCCCATCCCTCTTCCCTCTCTCCTCTTCCCCTCTCCCTCTCCCCCCTCCATCCCCTCTCCCCTCTCCCCTTCCCTCCTCCCTTCCCCTCTTCCTCTCTCTCCCTCCCTCTCTCCCTCCCTCCTCCCTCTCTCTCCCCCTCTCCCTCCCCCTCCTCCCTCTCCCCTTCTCCCTTCTCCCCCTCCCCCCTCCCCTCCCCCCTCCTCCCCTCCCTCTCCCCCTCCTCCTCTCCCCCTCCTCCTCTCCCCCTCCTCCTCTCCCCCTCCCCTCCTCTCCCCCTCCCCTCCTCTCCCCCTCCTCCTCTCCCTCTCCCCTCTCCCCCTCCTCCCCCTCTCCCCCCTCCCCCCCAGGCTCAGGCCCTGAAGGAGCAGGGTAACCGGGCGCTGGCGGCGGGTGACGCGGGCGCGGCGGTGCGTCACTACTCGGCCGCCATCGCGCTGGACGGCGACAACCCCGTCCTGTTCAGCAACCGCTCGGCCGCCCACGCCCGCCAGGGCAACTACAGCCAGGCCCTGGCCGACGCCTGCCGCACCCTGCAGCTCAAGCCAGACTGGGCCAAGGTCGGGGGGGACCCCAAAAGGGGGTTTGGGGGGGCTGGGAGGGGGTTCGGGGGGTTTAGAGGGGGTTTGGGGGGGTTTTGGGGAGGTTGGGGGGTCTCTCGGCCTCCACACCCAGCCCTGGATGGCACCTGTCGCACCCTGGAGCTCAAACCTGACTGGGCCAAGGTTTGGGGGACCCCAAAAAGGGGGTTTGGGGGGCTGGGAGGGGGTTTGGGGGGGTTTAGAGGGGGTTTGGGGGGGTTTGGGGAGGTGGGGGGGTCTCTCGGCCTCTACACCCAGCCCTGGATGGCACCTGTCGCACCCTGGAGCTCAAACCTGACTAGGCCAAGGTTTGGGGCACCCCAAAGAGGGGGTTTGGGGGGGCTGGGAGGGGGTTTGGGGGGTTTAGGGGGGTTTGAGGGGGTTTTGGGGGTCTTTCACTCTCTACACCCACCTCTTGCCAACCTCTGTCACACCCTGGAGCTCAAACCTGACTAGGCCAAGGTTTGGGGGACCCCAAAGAGGGGGTTTGGGGGGGCTGGGAGGGGGTTTGAGGGAGTTTGGGGGGGGCTGGGAGGGGTTTAGGGGGCTTGAGTGGGGGTTCTGGGGGGTGTCTCGGGTTCTGGGGGGTGTCTGAGGGGTTCTGGGGGGGGGTCTCGGGTTCTGGGGGGGTCTCAGGGGTTCTGGGGGGTGTCTGAGGGGTTTTGGGGGAGTCTCAGGGGTTCTGGGGGGTGTCTGAGGGGTTTTGGGGGAGTCTCAGGTTTTGAGGGGTGTCTGAGGGGTCCTGTGGGGGGTCTCAGGGGTTTTGGGGGGTAGTCTCAGGGGTTTTTGGGGGTGTCTCGGGGGTTCTGGGGGTGTCTCAGGGGTTTTTGGGGGGGTTCTGGGGGGTGTCTCATGGTTCTGGGGGGTGTCTCAGGGGTTTTTGGGGGTGTCTCAGGGGTTCTGAGTGGTTCTCAGGGGTCCTGGGGGGGGGGTCTGAGGGGTTCTGGGGGGGGTCTCAGGTTTCAAAGGGTGTCTGAGGGGTTCTGGGGGGGTCCTGGGGGTCTCTCACAGTTCTGGGGGGTGTCTGAGGGGTTCTGGGGGGGTGTCTGAGGGGTTCTGGGGGTGTCTCAGTGGTTTTGGGGGGTCCTGGGGGTCTCTCACAGTTCTGGGGGGTGTCTGAGGGGTTCTGGGGGGGGTCTCAGTGGTTTTTGGGGGTGTCTCATGGTTCTGGGGGGTGTCTCAGGGGTTTTTGGGGGTGTCTCAGGGGTTCTGAGCGGTTCTCAGGGGTCCTGGGGGGGGTCTGAGGGGTTCTGGGGGGGGTCTCAGGTTTCAAAGGGTGTCTGAGGGGTTCTGGGGGGGTGTCTGAGGGGTTCTGGGGGATGTCTGAGGGGTTCTGGGGGGGTCTCAGTGGTTTTGGGGGGGTTCTGGGGGTGTCTGAGGGGTTCTGGGGGTGTCTCAGTGGTTTTGGGGGGGTCTCGGGTTTTTGGGGGGGGTTCTGGGGGGTGTCTGAGGGGTTCTGGGGGGTGTCTGAGGGGTTCTGGGGGTGTCTCAGTGGTTTTGGGGGGGTCCTGGGGGTCTCTCACAGTTCTGGGGGGGGTCTGAGGGTCTCTCACAGTTCTGGGGGGTGTCTGAGGGGTTCTGGGGGGTGTCTGAGGGGTTCTGGGGGTGTCTCAGTGGTTTTGGGGGGGTCCTGGGGGGTCTCTCACAGTTCTGGCGCGGGGTCTGAGGGGTTCTGGGGGGGGTCTCAGTGGTTTTTGGGGGTGTCTCATGGTTCTGGGGGGTGTCTCAGGGGTTTTTGGGGGTGTCTCAGGGGTTCTGAGCGGTTCTCAGGGGTCCTGGGGGGGGTCTGAGGGGTTCTGGGGGGGTCTCAGGTTTCAAAGGGTGTCTGAGGGGTTCTGGGGGGTGTCTGAGGGGTTCTGGGGGATGTCTGAGGGGTTCTGGGGGGGTCTCAGTGGTTTTGGGGGGGTCCTGGGGTGTCTGAGGGGTTCTGGGGGTGTCTCAGTGGTTTTTGGGGGGGTCTCGGGTTTTTGGGGGGGGTTCTGGGGGGTGTCTGAGGGGTTCTGGGGGGTGTCTGAGGGGTTCTGGGGGTGTCTCAGTGGTTTTGGGGGGGTCCTGGGGGTCTCTCACAGTTCTGGGGGGGTCTGAGGGGTTCTGGGGGGTGTCTGAGGGGTTCTGGGGGTGTCTCAGTGGTTTTGGGGGGGTCCTGGGGGTCTCTCACAGTTCTGGCGCGGGGTCTGAGGGGTTCTGGGGGGGGTCTCAGGTTTCAAAGGGTGTCTGAGGGGTTCTGGGGGGGTCTCAGTGGTTTTGGGGGGGGTCTCTCACGGTTTTGGGGGTCCCTGCCCAGGGCTACTCGCGGAAGGCGGCGGCGCTGGAGTTCCTGCAGCGGCTGGAGGAGGCCAAGGCCGCCTACGAGGAGGGGCTGCGGCACGAGCCCGGCAATGCCCAGCTCAGGGAGGGGCTCAGGGGGGTGGAGGCACGCCTGGCAGGTGAGGGGGGGCTGGGGGGGGGGCTGGGGGGTTTTGGGGGGTCTAGAGGGGAGATTGGGGGGCTTTGGGGGGTCTAGGGGGGAGATGAGGGGGCTTTGGGGGGAGATTGGGGGGCTTTGGGGGGCCTAGAGGGAAGATTAGGGGGCTTTGGGGGAAAAGGGAGGGGTCTAGGGGGGAGATTGGGGGGCTTTGGGGGGTCTAGGGGGGAGATGAGGGGGCTTTGGGGGGAGATTGGGGGGCTTTGGGGGGCCTAGAGGGAAGATTAGGGGGCTTTGGGGGAAAAGGGAGGGGTCTAGGGGGGAGATGAGGGGGCTTTGGGGGGGAGATGGAGGGGTTTTGGGGGGAGATTGGGTGGCTTTGGGGGGTCTAGGGGGAGATGAGGGGGCTTTGGGGGGTCTGGGGGGAAACTAAGGGGGTTGGAGGGGGGATGGAGTGGCTTTGGGGGGAGATTGGGGGGAGATTGGGTGGCTTTGGGGGGTCTAGGGTGGAGATTAGGGGGCTTTGGGGGGGTCTAGGAGGGAGATTAAGGGGCTTTGGGGGGGTCTAGAGGGGAGATGAGGGGGCTTTGGGGGGTCTAGGGCGTAGATGGAGGGGTCTAGGGGGGAGATTAGGGGGCTTTGGAGGGTCTACAGGGGAGATGAGGGGGCTTTGGGGGGCCTAGGGGGGAGATTAGGGGGTTTTGGGGGGGTCTGGGGGGAGACTAAGGGGGGTTGGGGGGAGATGCAGGGGTTTTGGGGGGAGATTGGGGGGCTTTGGGGGGTCTAGAGGGGAGATGAGGGGGCTTTGGGGGGTCTGAGGGGAGACTAAGGGGGTTGGGGGGGAGATGGAGTGGTTTTGGAGGGGCTTGGGGGGAGATTGGGGGGCTTTGGGGGGGAGATGGAGGGGTCTACGGGGGAGATTAGGGGGTTTTGGGGGGGTTCTAGGGGGGTCTGGGGGGAGACTAAGGGGGTTGGGGGGAGATGGAGGAGTTTGGGGGGGGCTTGGGGGGAGATTGGGGGGCTTTGGGGGGAAATGGAGGGGTCTAGGGGGGAGATGAGGGGGCTTTGGGGGGGCCTAGGGGGGAGTTTAGGGGGCTTTGGGGGGTCTGGGGGGGAGATGAGGGGGCTTTGGGGGGGTCTAGGGGGGAGATGAGGGGGCTTTGGGGGGTCTAGGGGGGAGATGAGGGGGCTTTGGGGGGTCTGGGGGGAGATGAGGGGGCTTTGGGGGGGTCTAGGGGGGAGATGAGGGGGCTTTGGGGGGTCTAGGGGGGAGATGAGGGGGCTTTGGGGGGTCTGGGGGGAGACTAAGGGGGTTGGGGGGAGATGGAGGGGCTTTGGGGGGAGATTGGGTGGCTTTGGGGGGTCTAGGAGGGAGATTAAGGGGCTTTGGGGGGGTCTAGAGGGGAGATGAGGGGGCTTTGGGGGGTCTAGGGGGGAGATGGAGGGGTCTAGGGGGAGATTAGGGGGCTTTGGAGGGTCTACAGGGGAGATGAGGGGGCTTTGGGGGGCCTAGGGGGGAGATGAGGGGGTTTTGGGGGGTCTGGGGGGAGACTAAGGGGGGTTGGGGGGAGATGCAGGGGTTTTGGGGGGAGACTGGGGGGCTTTGGGGGGTCTAGAGGGGAGATGAGGGGACTTTGGGGGGTCTAGAGGGGAGATGAGGGGGTCTAGGGGGAGATGAGGGGACTTTGGGGGGTCTGGGGGGAGACTAAGGGGGTTGGGGGGGTCTAGGGGGGAGATGAGGGGGTCTAGGGGGAGATGAGGGGACTTTGGGGGGTCTAGGGGGGAGTTTAGGGGGCTTTGGGGGGTCTGGGGGGAGATTAGGGGGTCTAGGGGGAGATGAGGGGACTTTGGGGGGTCTGGGGGGAGATTAGGGGGTCTAGGGGGAGATGAGGGGACTTTGGGGCGTCTAGGGGGGAGATGAGGGGGGTTGGAGGGGAGATGCAGGGGTTTTGGGGGGAGATTGGGGGGTCTAGGGGGGAGATTAGGGGGCTTTGGGGGGTCTAGAGTGGAGATGGGGGGCTTTGGGGGGTCTGGGGGGAGATTGGGTGGCTTTGGGGGGGTCTAGAGGGGAGATTAGGGGGCTTTGGGGGGTCTGAGGGGAGACTAAGAGGGGGTTGGGGGGAGATGGAGGGGTTTGGGGGGGCTTGGGGGGAGATTGGGGGGCTTTGGGGGGAAATGGAGGGGTCTAGGGGGAGATGAGGGGGCTTTGGGGGGTCTAGAGGGGAGATGAGGGGGCTTTGGGGGGTCTGGAGGGAGACTAAGGGGGTTGGGGGGAGATGGAGGGGTTTTGGAGGGGCTTGGGGGGAGATTGGGGGGCTTTGGGGGGGAGATGGAGGGGTCTAAGGGGGAGATTAGGGGGTTTTGGGGGGGTCTAGGGGGGTCTGGGGGGAGATGGAGGGGTTTGGGGGGGGCTTGGGGGGAGATTGGGGGGCTTTGGGGGGAAATGGAGGGGTCTAGGGGGGAGATGAGGGGGCTTTGGGGGGGCCTAGGGGGGAGATGAGGGGGCTTTGGGGGGGTCTGGGGGGAGATTAGGGGGGTTGGAGGGGAGATGCAGGGGTTTTGGGGAGAGATTGGGGGGTCTAGGGGGGAGATGAGGGGGTTTTGGGGGGTCTGGGGGGAGACTGAGGGGGTTGGGGGGGAGAGGGAGGGGTTTTGGGGGGCTTGGAGGGAGATTGGGGGGCTTTGGGGGGAAATGGAGGGGGTTTGGGGGGAGTTGGAGGGGTTTTGGGGGGTGTATGGGGGGCTTTGGGGGGGGGCTTGGGGGGGTCTGGGGGGAGATTAGGGGGGTTTGGGGGGGGCTTGGGGGGAGCATGATTTGGGGCTGACTGTGGGGGTCACCTGTGGGGAATTGGGGGGTCACAAGTGGGGGGTCCAATTTGGGGGGGGTCTGAGAGCTCTGGGGGGGTATTGGGGGGTCCCGGGGGGGGGTCCCTAAGGTGCCCCCCAGAGCAGAAGCTGCTGGATTTGGGGGGGAACAACATGATTTGGGGCTGATTGTGGGGGTCACCTTGGGGAATTGGGGGGTCACGAGTGGGGGGTGCAATTTGGGGGGTCTGAGAGCTGTGGGGGTATTGGGGGGTCCCGGGGGGGTCCCTAAGGTGCCCCCACCCCCCCAGAGCAGAAGCTGCTGGGTTTGGGGGGGAACAACATGATTTGGGGCTGATTGTGGGGGTCACCTTGGGGAATTGGGGGGTCACGAGTGGGGGGTGCAATTTGGGGGGGGGTCTGAGAGCTTTGGGGGTATTGGGGGGTCCCGGGGGGGGTCCCTAAGGTGCCCCCCACCCCCCCAGAGCGGAAGCTGCTGAACCCCTTCAGCGTCCCCGACCTTTTTGGGCGGCTGGAGGGGGACCCCCGGACCCGGGCGCTGCTGGGGGACCCCGAGTACCGGCGGCTGCTGGAGCAGCTGCGCAGCCAGCCCGGCCTGCTGGGCACGTACGTGGGGGGGGGGGGGTTGGGGGGGGGTTTGGGGGGGCTAGAATGGGTTTGGGGGGATAGAAGGGGTTTTGAGGGGGATTGGGAGGGGTTTGGGGGGGCTGGAGGGGGTTTGGGGGGGCTAGAAGGGGATTTGAGGGGAATTGGGAGGGGTTTGGGGGGGCTAGAAGGGGTTTTGAGGGGGATTGGGATGGATTTGGGGGGGCTAGAAGGGGTTTTGAGGGGGATTGGGAGGGGTTTGGGGGGCCTGGGGGGGGATTTGAGGGGGCTGGATGGGGTTTGAGGGGAATTGGGAGGGGTTTGGGGGGATTGGGAGGGGTTTGGGGGGGCTAGAAGGGGATTTGAGGGGGCTGGAGGGGGTTTGGGGGGATTTTGGGGGGCTTGGGGGGCTAGAAGGGGTTTTGAGGGGGATTGGGAGGGGTTTGGGGGGGCTGGAGGGGGTTTGGGGGGGCTAGAAGGGGATTTGAGGGGAATTGGGAGGGGTTTGGGGGGCTAGAAGGGGTTTTGAGGGGGATTGTGAGGGGTCTGGGGGGCTAGAAGGGGTTTAGGGGGATTTTGGGGGGGCTGGAGGGGGTTTATGGGGCTAGACGGGGTTTTGGGGGGGATTGGGAGGGGTTTGGGGAGCTGGAGGGGGGTTGGGAGGGGGTTTGGGAGGGCTAGAAGGGGTTTGGGGGGATTTTTTGGGGGGGCTGGAGGGGGTTTGGGGGGGTTAGAAGGGGTTTTGAGGGGGATTGGGAGGGGTTTGGGGGGTGGGAGGGGGTTGGGGGGGCTGGAGGGGGGTTTTGGGGAGCGGGGAAGGATTTGGGGGGGCTAGAGGGGGATTGGGGGGATTTTGGGGGGCTAGAAGGGGTTTTGAGGGGATTAGGGGGGCTGGAGGGGGTTTTGGGGGAGATTAGGGGGGCTGGAGGGGGTTTGGGGGGGCTAGAAGGGGATTGGGAGGGGGTTGGGGGGCTAGAGGGGGATTGGGGGGATTTTGGGGGGCTAGAAGGGG
This sequence comes from Hypotaenidia okinawae, assembly GCA_027925045.1. Taxonomy (NCBI): domain Eukaryota; kingdom Metazoa; phylum Chordata; class Aves; order Gruiformes; family Rallidae; genus Hypotaenidia; species Hypotaenidia okinawae. The sequence goes on along the minus strand of BSDF01000044.1, from coordinate 125,021 downwards.
TTTTGAGGGGGTTTGGGGGGCTGGAGGGGGTTTGGGGGGAATGGGGAAGGGGTTTGGGGGGATTGGGGGGGCTGGGGGTGGATTGGGGGGCTGGAGGGGGTTTGGGGGGGCTAGAAGGGGATTGGGGAGATTTGGGGGGGCTGGAGGGGTTTTGGGGGGGCTAGAAGGGGTTTTGAGGGGGATTGGGAGGGGTTTGGGGGGCTGGAGGGGGGTTTTGGGGAGCGGGGAAGGATTTTGGGGGGGCTAGAAGGGGTTGGGGGGGGCTGGAGGGGGATTGGGAGGATTTGGGGGGGGTTGGAGGGGGGTTTTGGGGAGCGGGGAAGGATTTGGGGGGGGCTAGAGGGGGATTGGGGGGGATTTTGGGGGGGCTAGAAGGGGTTTTGAGGGGGTTTGGGGGGGCTGGAGGGGGTTTTGGGGGAGATTAGGGGGGCTGGAGGGGGTTGGGGGGGCTGAAGGGGTTTGGGTGGATTTTGGGGGGTCTGGGGGTGTCTTGTGGGGGTTCCAGGGAGCGGGGTGGATTTGGGGGTGCCCCCTCACCCCCCTGCCCCCCAGGAAGCTGCAGGACCCGCGGGTGATGACGACGCTGAGCGTGCTGCTGGGGGTCGACTTGGGGGGGCCGAGGAGGAGGAGGAGGCGCCTTCCTCGCCCCCCACAGCCCCCCCACAGCCCCCCGCCCAGCCCCCCCCCAGCAGGACCTGCCTGAGGAGAAGAAGGAGGTGAGGGGCACCCCAAAAATTGGGGGGGGGGGTGGGGGGGGTGTTATATGGGCTCCTGGAGAAAGGGGGGGGGGGATTTTGGGGGTGGGGAGGGGAATTGGGGGTGCAGGGGGGGCAGTTTGGGGTTGGGGGGGCAATTTGGGGGGTCTGGGGGTGTCATTCAGGGTCCAAGGGGGGATTTTGGGGTGCTGGGGGGGAATTGGGGGGGTCTGGGGGGAGATTGGGGAGAGCTGGGGGTGTCTTTTAGGGTCCAAGGGGGATTTTGGGGTGCTGGGGGTGGAATTGGGGGTGCTGGGGGGAATTGGGGGGGTCTGGGGGGCAGTTTGGGAGGAGGGAGGGGAATTGGGGGGTCTGGGGCTGTCACTCAGGGTCCAAGGGGGGATTTTGGGGTGCTGGGGGGGCCAATTTGAGGTTGGGGGGGCAATTTGGGGGGGGCTGGGGCTGTCATTTAGGGTCCAAGGGGGATTTTGGGGTGCTGGGGGGAATTGGGGGTGCAGGGGGGCAATTTGGGGGTGGGGAGGGGTGGGGGTGGGGGGTTCAATTTGGGGGTTGGAAGGGGATGGGGGTGCTGGGGGGGCAGTTTGGGAGGGGGAAGGGGAATTGGGGGTGCTGGGGGAGGCAGTTTGGGGTTGGGGAGGCAATTTGGGGGGTCTGGGGGTGTCATTTAGGGTCCAAGGGGGTATTTTGGGGTGCTGGGGGGGGAATTGGGGGTGCTGGGGGGATTGGGGGGTCTGGGACTGTCATTCGGGGTCCAAGGGGGATTTTGGGGTGCTGGGGGGGACAATTTGAGGTTGGGGGGCAATTTGGGGGGGCTGGGGGTGTCATTCGGGGTCCAAGGGGAGAATTGGGGGTGCTGGGGGGGGATTGGGGGAGGCTGGGGGGGACTGGAGGGGTCTGGGGGTGTCATTTAGGGTCCAAGGGGGGAATTGGGGGTGCTGGGGGGGGGAATTGGGGGTGCTGGGGGCAGGAGCTTCACCTGGGGGGGGGGTTATTTGGCTCTTGTGGGGGGGTAATTGGGTCTGGGGGGGTTATTTGGCTTGGGGGGGCAGTAATTGGCTCGGGGGGGGGTATCTGGCTCTGGGGGGCAGTTATTTGGGTCTGGGGGGGTATCTGGCTCTGGGGGGCAGTATTGGCTCGGGGGGGGGTATCTGGCTCTGGGGGGGCAGTTATTTGGGTCTGGGGGGGTATCTGGCTCGGGGGGGCAGTTATTTGGGTCTGGGGGGACATCTGGCTCGGGGGGCAGTTCTTTGGCTCGGGAGGGGGTATCTGGCTCTGGGGGGGGCAGTTATTTGGGTCTGGGGGGGTATCTGGCTCGGGGGGCAGTTATTTGGGTCTGGGGGGACATCTGGCTCTGGGGGGGCAGTTATTTGGGTCTGGGGGGGTATCTGGCTCTGGGGGGCAGTTATTTGGGTCTGGGGGGGACATCTGGCTCTGGGGGGGCAGTTATTTGGGTCTGGGGGGGTATCTGGCTCTGGGGGGGCAGTTATTTGGGTCCGGGGGGGTATTTGGGCTCCAGGGGCTGTTGGTACCTGGGCTGGGGGGGGGTATTTGAGTGGGGGGGCTCTTTACCCCCGGGGGGGCTTTTACCCCATGGGGGGGGGGTCCTCTTTACCCCAGGGGGGGCTCCTCACCCCAGGGGGGTGGGGCTCTTTACCCCAGGGGGGGCTCTTTACCCTAGGGGGGGGGGCTCTCTTACCCCATGGGGGGGAGTCTCTTCACCCCAAGGGGGGTGGGGGGGCTCTTCACCCTGGGGGGGCTCTTTACCCCAAGGGGGGCTCTTTACCCCAAGGGGGGCTCCTCTTTACCCCAGGGGGGGCTCTTACCCCGGGGGGGCTCTTACCCCATGGGGGGGGGGGGCTCTTTACCCCAGGGGGGGCTTTTACCCTGGGGGGGCTCCTCTTTACCCCAGGGGGGGGTCTCTTCACCCTGGGGGGGGGGGCTCTTACCCTGGGGGGGCTCTTTACCCCAAGAGGGGCTCCTCTTTACCCCAGGGGGGGCTTATACCCTATGGGGGGGGGGCTCTTTACCCCAGGGGGGGCTTTTACCCTGGGGGGGGGGCTTTTACCCCTTGGGGGGGCTCCCCTTTTTGGGGGGGGTCCCTACCCCCTGCCCCCCCCCCCCCCCAGGCGCAGCAGCAGAAGGAGCTGGGCAACGCCGCGTACAGGCGGAGGGACTTCGCCGCCGCGCTGACGCACTACACCCGGGCGGAACAGCTGGACCCCAACAACATGACCTACATCACCAACCAGGCCGGTCTGTCACCCCCCCTGCACCCCAAAACACCCCCCTGCACCCCAAAATACCCCCCTGCACCCCAAAATACCCCCTGCACCCCAAAACACCCCCCACACCCCAAAACACCCCCCACACCCGGGCGGAACAGCTGGACCCCAACAACATGACCTACATCACCAACCAGGCCGGTCTGTGACACCCCCTGCACCCCAAAATACCCCCCTGCACCCCAAAATATCCCCCCGCACCCCAAAATACCCCCATAGACCCCACAGTCCACCCCCTCCAGCACCCCAAATACTCCCCTGGACCCCAAATCCTCCCCCCAGCACCCCAAAATCTCCCTGAACCCCAAAATACCCCCCAGCACCCCAAAGTACCCCCCAGCACCCCAAAATCTCCCTGAACCCCAAAGTACCCCCCAGCACCCCAAAGTACCCCCCGGACCCCAATAACCCCCCCAGCACCCCAATAACCCCCCTGCACCCCAATAACACCCCCCTGCACCCCAAAACACCACCCACACCCCAAAACACCCCCTGCACCCCAAAATACACCCCCGCACCCCAATAACTCCCACACACCCCAAAATACCCCCCTGCACCCCAAAATACCCCCCCAGAACCCCAAAATACCCCCCATGCACCTCAAATAACCCCCCCAGACTCCAATATATCCCCCCAGCACCCGGCAGAACAGTTGGACCCCAACAACATGACCTACATCACCAACCAGGCGGTCTGTCACCTCCCCAGCACCCCAAAATATCCCCCCAGCACCCCAAAATACCCCCCGCGACCCCAATAACCCCTCCAGCACCCCAAACACTGGACCCCAACCTGCACCCCAAACCTCTGTCACCCCCCTGCACCCCAAAACACCCCCTGCACCCCAAAGTACCCCCCTGCACCCCAAAATACCCCCCAGAACCCCAAAATACCCCCCTGCACCCCAATACCCCCCCCACACCCGGGCGGAACAGCTGGACCCCAACAACATGACCTACATCACCAACCAGGCCGGTCTGTTACCCCCCCCCCTGCACCCCAAAACACCCCCCTGCACCCCAATAACCCCCCTAGACTCCAAATTTCCCCCCCAGCACCCCAAAATTCCCCCATAGACCCCACAATCCACCCCCCCAGAACCCCAAAATCCCCCCTGCACCCCAAAATTCCCCCCCAGACCCCAAAACACCCCCCTGCACCCCAAAACCCCCCCTGCACCCCAAAATACCCCCCCTGCACCCCAAAATACCCCTGTACCCCAAAACACCCCCCCACACCCCAGTAACCCCCCCACACCCGGGCGGAACAGCTGGACCCCAACAACATGACCTACATCACCAACCAGGCCGGTCTGTCACCCCCCCCCTGCACCCCAAAACACCCCCCTGCACCCCAAAATACCCCCCAGCACCCCAAAATCCCCCCATAGACCCCACAGTCCACCCCCTCCAGCACCCCAAATACTCCCCCTGGACCCCAAATCCTCCCCCCAGCACCCCAAAATCTCCCTGAACCCCAAAGTACCCCCCAGCACCCCAAAGTACCCCCCCGGACCCCAATAACCCCCCCAGACCCCAATAATCCCCCCTGCACCCCAATAATCCCCCCTGCACCCCAAAACACCCCCCTGCACCCCAAAATACCCCCCTGCACCCCAATAATTCCCACACACCCCAAAATACCCCCTGCACCCCAAAATACCCCCCCAGAACCCCAAAATACCCCCCCAGACCTCAAATAACCCCCCCAGACTCCAAATATCCCCCCAGCACCCCAAAATTCCCCATAGACCCCACAATCCACCTCCCCAGCACCCCAAAATTTCCCCCCAGCACCCCAAAATACCCCCCGGACCCCAATAACCCCTCCAGCACCCCAAAACACCCCCCTGCACCCCAATGACCCCCCTGCACCCCAAAATACCCCCCCAGAACCCCAAAATACCCCCCTGCACCCCAATACCCCCCCCACACCCGGGCGGAACAGCTGGACCCCAACAACATGACCTACATCACCAACCAGGCCGGTCTGTTACCCCCCCCGCACCCCAAAACACCCCCTGCACCCCAATAACCCCCCTAGACTCCAAATTTCCCCCCCAGCACCCCAAAATTCCCCCATAGACCCCACAATCCACCCCCCCAGAACCCCAAAATCCCCCCTGCACCCCAAAATTCCCCCCAGACCCCAAAACACCCCCCTGCACCCCAATAACCCCCACACACCCCAAAACCCCCCTGCACCCCAAAACCCCCCCGCACCCCAAAATACCCCCCTGCACCCCAAAATACCCCTGTACCCCAAAACACCCCCCCACACCCCAGTAACCCCCCCACACCCGGGCGGAACAGCTGGACCCCAACAACATGACCTACATCACCAACCAGGCCGGTCTGTCACCCCCCCCTGCACCCCAAAATCCCCCCATAGACCCCACAGTCCACCCCCTCCAGCACCCCAAATACTCCCCCTGGACCCCAAATCCTCCCCCCAGCACCCCAAAATCTCCCTGAACCCCAAAGTACCCCCCAGCACCCCAAAGTACCCCCCAGCACCCCAAAATCTCCCTGAACCCCAAAGTACCCCCCAGCACCCCAAAGTACCCCCTGGACCCCAAAATACCCCCCCGCACCCCAAAATACACCCCTGCACCCCAAAACACCCCCCCGCACCCCAAAATACACCCCCGCACCCCAATAACCCCCACACACCCCAAAATACCCCCTGCACCCCAAAATATCTCCCCGGACCCCAATAACCCCCACACACCCCAAAATACCCCCTGCACCCCAAAATATCTCCCCGGACCCCAATAACCCCCCCGAACCCCAAAATACTCCCCAGCACCCCAAAATCCCCCCACAGACCTCACAATCCCCCCCCCCCAGCACCCCAAATACTCCCCCTGGACCCCAAATCCTCCCCCCAGCACCCCAAAATCCCCCCAGTACCCCAAAATTCCCCCCTTGACCCCAAAATACCCCCCTGCACCCCAAAATTCCCCCCTGGACCCCACAACTCACCCCCCCAGCACTCCAAAATCCCCCCAGCCCCCCAAAATACCCCCTTAGACTTCACAACCCACCCCCTGGACCCCAAATAACACCCCCCAGCACCCCAAAATCCCCCCCCAGCACCCCAAAATTCCCCCTGGACCCCCAGTAACCCCCTCAGCACCCCAAAATACCCCCCAGATTCCAAATATCTTTCCCAGCACCCCAAATATCCCCCCTGGACCCCAAATACCCCCCAGCACCCCAAAATTCCCCCCATGACCCCACAACTCACCCCCCAGCACCCCAAAATTTCCCCATAGACCCCTCAATCCACCCCCCAGCACCCCAAAATACCCCCCAGCACCCCAAAATACCCCCTTAGACTCCACAACCCACCCCCTGGACCCCAAATAACCCCCCACAGCCCCCCAAAACCCCCTCCAGCACCCCAAAACACCCCCTTAGACTCCACAACCCACCCCCCCAGCACCCCAAAATCCCCCCTGGACCCCAAAATCCCCCCTAGGCTCCGCAACCCACCCCCCAGCCCCCCCAAATCCCCCATAGACCCCTCAATCTACCCCCCCAGCACCCCAAAATCCCCCCCTAGACTCCGCAACCCACCCCCTGGACCCCAAATAACCCACCTCAGCCCCCCCAAATAACCCCCCCAGCACCCCAAAATCCCCCCCAGACTCCAAATATCTCTCCCAGCACCCCAAATATCCCCCCCGGACCCCAAATACCCCCCAGCACCCCAAAATTCCCCCCTAGACTCCACAACCCACCCCCAGCACCCCAAAATTCCCCCATAGGCCCCTCAATCCACCCCCCAGCACCCCAAAATACCCCCCTAGACTCCACAACCCACCCCCTGGACCCCAAATAACCCCCCACAGCCCCCCAAACCCCCTCCAGCACCCCAAAACACCCCCTTAGACTCCACAACCCACCCCCCAGCACCCCAAAATCCCCCTGGACCCCAAAATCCCCCCTAGACTCCGCAACCCACCCCCTGGACCCCAAATAACCCACCTCAGCCCCCCAAATAACCCCCCAGCACTCCAAAATCCCCCCAGACTCCAAATATCTCTCCCAGCACCCCAAATATCCCCCCAGACCCCAAATACCCCCCAGCACCCCAAAATATCCCCTTAGACTCCACAACCCACCCCCTGGACCCCAAATAGCCCCCCCAGCACCCCAAATACCCCCCACACACCCCAAATACCCCCCAGCACCCCAAAATACCCCCTTAGACTCCACAACCCACCCCCTGGACCCCAAATAGCCCCCCCAGCACCCCAAATACCCCCACACACACCCCAAATACCCCCACACGCACCCCAAATACGCCCCCAGACTCCACAACCCTCCCCCTGGACCCCAAATAGCCCCCCCAGCCCCCCCAAATCCCCCATAGACCCCTCAATCGACCCCCCAGCCCCCCAAATCCCCCCTGACCCCCAAACCCCCCTGTTCCAGCTGTTCACTTCGAGACGGGTGACTACAGCCGGTGCCGGGAGCTGTGCGAGCGAGCCATCGGCGTGGGCAGGGAGAACAGGGAGGACTACAGGCAGATCGCCAAGTGAGGGGGGCTGGGGGGGTTTGGGGGGCTGGGGGGTTTGGGGGGATTGGGAGGGGGTTTGGGGGGCTGGGGGGGTTAGAAGGGGTTTTGGGGGGGTTTGGGGGGGTTGAAGGGGTTTTGGGGGGGCTAGAAGGGGATTTGAGGGGGCTGGAGGGGGTTTGGGGGGATTTTGGGGGGCTGGATGGGGTTTGGGGGTGCTGGAAGGGGTTTTGAGGGAGATTGGGAGGGGGTTTGGGGGGCTGGGGGGGTTAGAAGGGGTTTTGGGGGGTTTGGGGGGGTTGAAGGGGTTTTGGGGGGGCTAGAAGGGGATTTGAGGGGGCTGGAGGGGGTTTGGGGGGATTTTGGGGGGCTGGATGGGGTTTGGGGGTGCTGGAAGGGGTTTTGAGGGAGATTGGGAGGGGGTTTGGGGGGCTGGGGAGGGTTAGAAGGGGTTTTGGGGGTTTGGGGGGTTGAAGGGGTTTTGGGGGGCTAGAAGGGGATTTGAGGGGGCTGGAGGGGGTTTGGGGGGATTTGGGGGGGCTGGATGGGGTTTGGGGGTGCTGGAAGGGGTTTTGAGGGAGATTGGGAGGGGGTTTGGGGGGGCTGGGGAGGGTTAGAAGGGGGTTTGGGGGGGGGGGGTTGAAGGGGTTTTGGGGGGGCTAGAAGGGGATTTGAGGGGGCTGGAGGGGTTTGGGGGGATTTTGGGGGGCTGGATGGGGTTTGGGGGTGCTGGAAGGGGTTTTGAGGGAGATTGGGAGGGGGTTTGGGGGGCTGGGGGGGTTAGAAGGGGTTTTGGGGGGGTTGGGGGGTTGAGGGGTTTGGGGGGCTAGAAGGGGTTTGGGGGGCTGGAGGGTTGGGAGGGGTTTGGGGGGGTTTGGGGGGCTAGAAGGGGTTTTGGGGGGGGGGGTTGGGAGGGGCTGGAGGGAGTTTTGGGGGGATGGGGGGGTTGGGGGGCTGGGGGGGGTTGGGGGGCTAGAATGGGTTTTGGGAGGGGCTGGAGGGGGTTTTGGGGGCTGGGGGTGCTGGGGGCTGGGGGGTGCTGGGGGGGTTGGGAGGGGCTGGAGGAGGTTTTGGGGGGGCTGGGGGGTGCTGGGGGGTTTGGGAGGGGCTGGAGGAGGTTTTGGGGGGGTTGGGAGGGGGTTTGGGGGAGCTGGAGGGGGTTTGGGGGGGCTAGAGGGGTTTTTGGGGGGGTTTGGAAGGGGTTTTGGGGGGGGCGTTGGGGAGGTTTTGGGGGGTCTTGGGGGGGTCTGGGGGGGCAGGACCCTGTGGTTCACACGCCGATCGCTCAGTGAGTCTGGGGGGGCCTCGTTCCTCACGGGGGGGGGGGGGGTGTTACTTAACCCCCCCCCCCCAGCCCCCCAAAACCCCCTCCAGCCCCCCCAAATCCCCTTTAACCCCCCTCAAACCCCCTTTACCCCCCTCAAATCTCCCTTTAGCCCCCCTAAACCCCCTCCAGCCCCCCCAAAACCTCCCCAAGACCCCCCCAGCCCCCCCAAAACCCCCCTTTAACCCCCTCAAACCCCCTTTAACCCCCCCAAATCCCCCTCCAGTCCCCCCAAAATCCCTCTTTACCCCCCCAAATCCCCTCCAGCCCCCCCAAATCCCCCTTTACCCCCCCTAAAGCTCCCTTTAACCCCCCTAAAACCCTCTTTACCCCCGTCAAACCCCTCCACCCCCGAAACCCCCTCCAGTCCCCCCGAAACCCCCTTTTACCCCCCCAATATCCCCTCCAGCCCCCCCAAATCCCCCTTTACCCCCCTAAAGCTCCCTTTTACCCCCCAAAACCCCTCTTTAACCCCCGTCAAACCCCCTCCAGCCCCCCCGAAACCCCCTCCAGTCCCCCCAAAACCCCCTTTACCCCCCAATTCCCCCTCCAGTCCCCCCGAAATCCCCCTTTACCCCCCCAATATCCCCTCCAGCCCCCCCAAATCCCCCTTTACCCCCCTAAAGCTCTCTTTTACCCCCCAAAACCCCCCTTTAACCCCCGTCAAACCCCCTCCAGCCCCCCCGAAACCCCCTCCAGTCCCCCCAAAACCCCCTTTACCCCCCAATTCCCCCTCCAGTCCCCCCAAAATCCCTCTTTGCCCCCCAAATCCCCTCCAGCCCCCCCAAATCCCCCTTTACCCCCCTAAAGCTCTCTTTTACCCCCCAAAACCCCCCTTTAACCCCCATCAAACCCCCTCCAGCCCCCCGAAACCCCCTCCAGTCCCCCCAAAACCCCCTTTACCCCCCCAATTCCCCCTCCAGTCCCCCCAAAATCCCTCTTTACCCCCCAAATCCCCTCCAGCCCCCCAAAACCCCCCTTTGCCCCCCCAGAGCCTACGCCCGCATCGGGAACTCGTTCCTGCGCCAGGAGCGGTACCGCGAGGCGCTGGGCTCTCTGCCCCCCCAGACCCCCTTAGCCCCCCCAAAACCCCCTCCAGGCCCCCCAAAACCCCCTTTACTCCCCCTAAACCCCCTCTAGCCCCCCAAAACCTCCCCAAGACCCCTCCAGCCCCCCCCAAACCCCCCTTTACCTCCCCTAAAGCTCCCTTTAACCCCCCTCAAACCCTCTTTACTCCCCCTAAACCCCCTCTAGGCCCCCCAAAACCCCCTTTAACCCCCTCAAACCCCCTTTAACCCCCATCAAACCCCCTCCAGCCACCCCAAATCCCCTCCAGCCCCCCCAAAACCCCCCTTTTCCCCCCCCCCCAGAGCCTACGCCCGCATCGGGAACTCGTTCCTGCGCGAGGAGCGGTACCGCGAGGCGCTGGGCTCCTACCACAAGTCCCTGGCCGAGCATCGCACCCCCGAGGTGCTGAAGAAGTGCCAGCAGGTGAGATATGGGGGTTCAAGAGCCTTGGGGGGGGGTACCCCTTTATTTGAGGGGGTACCCCAATCCCCCACCCCGTCCCCCAAGGCGGAGAAGGCGCTGAAGGAGCAGGAGCGCCTGGCCTACATCGACCCCCCTGGCGCTGGAGGAGAAGAACAAGGGCAACGAGTGCTTCCAGAGAGGTGGGGAGCCCCTGAACCCCAAAAAACCACACCAGAAAACCCCCCAAAAACCCCTACAGACACCCCAAAACCCCTACAGACACCCCCAAACCCCTACAGACACCCCTAAAACCCTACAGACACCCCCAAAACCCCTACAGACCTCCTAAATTCCACCAAACCCCCTCCAGATCCCCCAAAATCCCCCCAAAACCCCCTCCAGACACCCCAAAACCCCCCAAATCCCCTCCAGACCCCCCCAAAACCCCCTTCAGACCCCTCAAACCTTCCCCAAACCCACTCCAGACCCCCCAAAAGCCAACAAAACCCCTCCAGACCCCCTAAATCCCTCGAGACCCCCCCAAACCCCCCAAAACCCCCTACAGAGCCCCTAAAACCCACCAAACCCCCTCCAGACCCCCCAAACCCTCCAAACCCCCTCCAGACCACCCAAAACCCCTTCAGACCCCCCAAAACCCCCTTCAGACCCCTCAAACCCCCCCAAAACCCCCTACAGACCCCCTAAAACCCCTTCAGACCCCCCAAAACCCACCAAACCCCTACAGACCCCCTAAATCCCCTCCAGACCCCCCAAAACCCCCTACAGACCCCCCCAAAACTCCTCCAGACACCCAAAACCCACCAAACCCCCTCCAGACCCCCCCAAAACCCCCTTCAGACCCCCTAAAACCCCTCCAGCCCCTCCAAATCCCCCCCAAACCCCCTCCAGCTCCCCCAAACCCCTTCCCCACCGCCCCAAACCCCCTCCAGACCCCCCAAAACCCCTACAGACACCCCAAATCCCCCCAAAACCCTCTCCAGACCCCCCAAAACCCACCAAAACCCCTCCAGACCTTGTCCAGATCCCCCAAAACCCATCCAGACCCCCTAAAACCCCTCAAAACCCACCAAACCCCCTCCAGACCCCCCAAAATCCCACCAAACCCCCTCCAGATACCCCAAAATCCCCCCAAAACCCTTCAAAACCCACCAAACCCCCTCCAGCCCCCCCAAAAATCCCCCCAAACCCCCTCCAGCCCCCCCAAAATCCCCTCAAATCCTCTTCAGCCCTTCCAAATCCCCCCCCAAACCCCCTCCAAACCCCCCAAAATCCCCCCAAACCCCCCAACCCCCAACCCCCCTCCAGCCCCCCCAAAATCCCCCCAAACCCTTCCAGCCCCCAAAAATCCCCCAAACCCCCTCCAGCCCCTCCAAAATCCCCTCAAATCCCCTTCAGCCCTTCCAACCCCCCAAACCCCTTCCAACCCCCCAACCCTCCCAAAACCCCTCCAGACCCCATAATCCCCCACCCCCTCCAGCCCCCAAAATCCCCCAAAACCCTTCCAGCCCCCCAAAATCCCCAAACCTCCTCAGCCCCTCCAAAATCCCCTCAAATCCCCTTCAGCCCTTCCAAACCCCCCCAAACCCCTTCCAACCCACCCAAATCCCTCCCAAAACCCCTCCAGACCCCCTAAATCCCCCCAACCCCTCTCCAGCCCCCCAAAATCCCCCCAAACCCCCTCCAGCCCCCCAAAAATCTCCCTCCAGCCCCTCCAAAATCCCCTCAAATCCCCTTCAGCCCTTCCAAACCCCCCCCAAACTCCCTCCAACCCCCCCAAACCCCTTCCCCCCTCTCCCAAACCCTCAGAACCCCCCCCAAAATCTCTGTGCCCCCCCTTTCTGGCAGGGGACTACCCCCAGGCCATGAAGCATTACAGCGAGGCGATCCGGCGCAACCCCCACGAAGCTCGGCTCTACAGCAACAGGGCCGCCTGCTACACCAAGCTGCTGGAGTTCCCCCTGGCCCTCAAGGTCTGGGGGGGCTCAGGGGGGCTGGGGGGCTGGTTTGGGGGGCTGGGGGGGGTTGGAGGGGCTGGAGGGGGTTTGGGGGAGGTTTTGGGGGTTTGGGGAGGTTTCGGGGCATTTGAGGGAGGTTTTGGGGGGCAGAATGGGGATTGAAGGGGGTGGAGAGGGGTTTTGGGGTTCAGTTTGGGGGGCTGGGGGGATTTAGGGGGTTGGGGGGTCATTTTGGGGTGTTGGAGGGGGTGCAGAGGGGATTTGGGGTCAGTTTGGGGGGCTGGGGGGCTGGGGATGTTTGGGGGTTTTGGGGGAGGTTTCGGGGGGCAGAATGGGGATTGAAGGGGGTGGAGGGGGGTTTGGGGGTCAGTTTGGGGGCTGGGGGGGATTTAGGGGTCGGGGGGTTCAGATTTGGGGATGTTGGAGGGGGCTGGAGGGGATTTGGAGGGTCTGGAGTGGTATGGGGGAGGCTTGGGGAGGTTTGGGGGAGGATTTGGGGGGCTTGGGGGAGGTTTTGGGGGGCAGAATGGGGATTGAAGGGGGTGGAGAGGGGTTTTGGGGGTTCAGTTTGGGGCTGGGGGGACTTGGGGGTGGGGGTCATTTAGGAGTGTTGGGGGGGTTCAGGGGGTCTGGGGCTCGGTTTGGGGGGGCTGGGGGGTCTGGGGGAGAGTGGGGATTGGGGGTGGAGGGGGGCTCTGGGGGTCTGACACCCCCCCCCCCCAACCCCCCAGGACTGTGAGGAGTGCATCCGCCTGGAGCCCACCTTCAGTGAGTGGAGCCCCCCTGAGCCCCCTGACCCCCCTAGAGCCCCCCTGAACCCCCCCAGCCCCCCTGACACCCCCTGAGCCCCCCCCTGAGCCCCCCTGAACCCCCCCAGCCCCCCTGAGCCCCCCTGAGCCCCCCCCTGAGCCCCCCTGAGCCCTCTGACACCCCCTGAGCCCCCCTGACCCCCCCGATCCCCCTGAGCCCCCCCGACACCCCCCGACACCCCCTGAGCCCCCCAGCCCCCCTGACCCCCCCTGACACCCCCTGAGCCCCTGACCCCCCGACACCCCCTGAACCCCCCTGAGCCCCCTGACCCCCCCGCCGTCACCCCCTGACCCTCCCCGAACCCCAGTGACCCCCCTGACACCCCCTGAGCCCCCCAACACCCCCCTGACCCACTCTGAGCCCCCCTGACCCCCCCCAAGCCCCCCCGACCCCCCCTGAGCCCCCCCAACCTCCTCTGACCCCCCCTGAACCCCCCCAACCCCCCCAAACACCCCCTGACCCACTCTGACCCCCCTGAGCCCCCGACACCCCCTGTCACCCCCTGACCCCCCCAACACCCCCCTGACCCCCTCTGAGCCCCCCCAGTCCCCCCAATCCTCCCCTGAGCCCCCCCAGCCCCCCTGACCCCCCTGAACCCCAATGACTCCCCCGACACCCCCTGTCACCCCCTGACCCCCCCAACACCCCCTGACCCCCCCAAGCCCCCCAACACCCCCCTGAGCCCCCCCAGCCCCCCTGTCACCCCCTGAGCCCCCCTGACCACCCCTGAACCCCAATGACTCCCCCGACACCCCCTGTCACCCCCTGAGCCCCCCCAACACCCCCTGACCCCCCCTGACCCCCAATGACCCCCCTGAACCCCCTGAGCCCCCCCAGCCCCCCATCACCCCCTGACCCCCCCCCCGAACCCCAATGACCCCCCTGTCACCCCCTGAGCCCCCCCAACACCCCCTGACCCACTCTGAGCCCCCCTGACCCCCCCCAAGCCCCCTGACCCCTCCTGAGACCCCCTGACCCCCCCAAGCCCCCCCCGACCCCCTGAGCCCCCCCCAACCTCCTCTGACCCCCCCTGAACCCCCAACTCCCCCCAACACCCCCTGACCCACTCTGAGCCCCCTGAGCCCCCCGACACCCCCTGTCACCCCCTGACCCCCCCCAACACCCCCTGACCCCCCCCAAGCCCCCCCAACACCCCCCTGAGCTCCCCCAGCCCCCCTGTCACCCCCTGAGCCCCCCTGACCCCCCCTGAACCCCAATGACTCCCCCGACACCCCCTGAACCCCCTGAGCCCCCCAGCCCCCCATCACCCCCTGACCCCCCCCCCGAACCCCAATGACCCCCCTGTCACCCCCTGAGTCCCCCCCCCAACACCCCCCGACCCCCCTGAGCCCCCCCAGACTCCCCAGGAGGCGGCTGAGGGAACCAGTGCCCCCTCAGCCCAGACCAGTCCCCCCTGTCCCCACGTCCCCCCTGACCCCCCTGACCCCCCCTGTCCCCCCTGTCCCCACGTCCCCCCCCTGACCCCCCTGTCTCCCCCTGTCCCCCCTGTCCCCCTGTACCCCTGTACCCCCTGTCCCCCCCTGTCCCCCCCTGTCCCCCCCTGTCCCCCCCTGTCCCCCCCTGTCCCCCCCTGTCCTGTCCCCTCACCCCCTGTCCCCCCCATCCCTGTCCCCCTCCCCCCTCCCCCTGTCCCTGTCCACCCCCATCCCCCCCTCATCCTGTCCCCCTCCCCCCTGACCCCCCCCGTCCCCCCTGTCCCCTCACCCTCCCCCCTCTCCCCCCTGTCCCCTGCCCCCATCCCCCCTGTCCCCCCCGTCCCCCTCTGTCCTCCCCTGTCCCCCCCTGTCCCCCCCATCCCCCCTGTCCCCCCCTGTCCCCCCTGTCCCTGTCACCCCCATCCCCCCTGTCCCCCCCCGTCCCCCCGTCCCCTCACCCCCTGCCCCCCCCTGTCCCCCTGTCCCCTCACCCCCTGTCCCCCCTGTCCCTGTCCCCCCATCCCCCCCTGTCCCCCCCTGTCCCCCCCTGTCCCTGTCCCCCCCGTCCCCCCCTGTCCCCCCTGTCCCTGTCCCCCCCATCCCCCCCGTCCCCCCCTGTCCCCTCACCCTCCCCCTCTCCCCCTGTCCCCCACCCCCATCCCCCTGTGTCCCCCTGTCCCCCCCTGTCCCTGTCCCCCCATCCCCCCCCGTCCCCCCTGTCCCCCCCTGTCCCTGTCCCCCCGTCCCCCCCCGTCCCCCCTGTCCCCCACCCTCCCCCCTCACCCCCCTGTCCCCCCCGTCCCTGTCCCCCCCATCCCCCCCCGTCCCCCCCTGTCCCCTCACCCTCCCCCTCTCCCCCCTGTCCCCCACCCCCATCCCCCCTGTGTCCCCCTGTCCCCCCCGTCCCTGTCCCTGTCCCCCCCCATCCCCCCCCCCGTCCCTGTCCCCCCTGTCCCCCCTCACCCCCCATCCCCCCCGTCCCCCCGACCCCCCCCCCCCCAGTCAAGGGTTACACCCGGAAGGCGGCGGCTCTGGAGGCTCTGCGGGATTTCTCCAGGAGGCAGCCGAGGGGTACCAGCGGGCCCTGGAGCTGGAGCCCCACTGCAAGGTACCCCAAAACCCCACGGGGCACCCCAAAACCCCACGGGCCCCCTCAGACCCCCCGAGCCCCGCCAGACCCCCCCAAACCCCCCTGCCACCCAAACACCCCAGGAGGCAGCCGAGGGGTACCAGCGGGCCCTGGAGCTGGAGCCCCACTGCAAGGTACCCCAAAACCCCACGGGGCACCCCAAAACCCCACGGGCCCCCTCAGACCCCCCGAGCCCCGCCAGACCCCCCCAGACCCCCCCAGCCCCCCAAACACCCCAGGAGGCAGCCGAGGGGTACCAGCGGGCCCTGGAGCTGGAGCCCCACTGCAAGGTACCCCAAAACCCCACGGGGCACCCCAAAACCCCACGGGCCCCCTCAGACCCCCCGAGCCCCGCCAGACCCCCCCAGACCCCCCCAGCCCCCCAAACACCCCAGGAGGCAGCCGAGGGGTACCAGCGGGCCCTGGAGCTGGAGCCCCACTGCAAGGTACCCCAAAACCCCACGGGGCACCCCAAAACCCCACGGGCCCCCTCAGACCCCCCCGAGCCCCGCCAGACCCCCCCAGACCCCCCAGCCCCCCAAACACCCCAGGAGGCAGCCGAGGGGTACCAGCGGGCCCTGGAGCTGGAGCCCCACTGCAAGGTACCCCAAAACCCCACGGGGCACCCCAAAACCCCACGGGCCCCCTCAGACCCCCCCGAGCCCCGCCAGACCCCCCAGACCCCCCCAGCCCCCCAAACACCCCAGGAGGCAGCCGAGGGGTACCAGCGGGCCCTGGAGCTGGAGCCCCACTGCAAGGTACCCCAAAACCCCACGGGGCACCCCAAAACCCCACGGGCCCCCTCAGACCCCCCGAGCCCCGCCAGACCCCCCCAGACCCCCCCAGCCCCCCAAACACCCCAGGAGGCAGCCGAGGGGTACCAGCGGGCCCTGGAGCTGGAGCCCCACTGCAAGGTACCCCAAAACCCCACGGGGCACCCCAAAACCCCACGGGCCCCCTCAGACCCCCCCGAGCCCCGCCAGACCCCCCCAGACCCCCCCAGCCCCCCAAACACCCCAGGAGGCAGCCGAGGGGTACCAGTGCTGCCTGCGGGCAGAGGCCTAGTGCCCCCCTGAGCCCTCCTGAGCCCCCCAGTGTCCCCCAACCCCTCCCAGACCCCCCTGAGCCCCCCAGACCTCCCCAGTGTCCCCCAAATCCCCCCAGAACCCTCCTGACCCCCATAAACCCCCCTGGTCCCCCAGGAGGCAGCTGAGGGGTACCAGTGCTTCCTGCGGGCAGAGGCCTAGTGCCCCCCTGAGCCCTCCTGAGCCCCCCAGACCCCCCAAACCCCCTCCAGCCCCCCCTGACCCCCCTGCCCCCCCAGGAGGCAGCTGAGGGGTACCAGCGCTGCCTGCGGGCGCAGGCCCAGACCCCCCTGAGCCCTCCTGACCCCCCAGACCCCCCAAACCCCCTCCTGACCCCCCAAACCCCCTGCCCCCCCAGGAGGCAGCTGAGGGGTACCAGTGCTGCCTGTGGGCGCAGGCCCAGACCCCCCTGAGCCCCCTGGTGCCCCCCAAACCCCCCCAAATCCCCCCAGAACCCTCCTGACCCCCCCAAACCCCCCTGGTCCCCCAGGAGGCGGCTGAGGGGTACCAGTGCTGCCTGCGGGCAGAGGCCTAGTGCCCCCCTGAGCCCTCCTGAGCCCCCCAGACCCCCCCAAACCCCCTCCAGCCCCCCTGACCCCCCTGCCCCCCCAGGAGGCGGCTGAGGGGTACCAGCGCTGCCTGCGGGCAGAGGCCTAGTGCCCCCCTGAGCCCTCCTGAGCCCCCCAGACCCCCCCAAACCCCCTCCAGCCCCCCTGACCCCCCTGCCCCCCCAGGAGGCGGCTGAGGGGTACCAGCGCTGCCTGCGGGCAGAGGCCTAGTGCCCCCCTGAGCCCTCCTGAGCCCCCCAGTGTCCCCCAACCCCTCCCAGACCCCCCTGAGCCCCCCAGACCTCCCCAGTGTCCCCCAAATCCCCCCAGAACCCTCCTGACCCCCATAAACCCCCTGGTCCCCCAGGAGGCAGCTGAGGAGCACCAGTGCTTCCTGCGGGCAGAGGTCTAGTGCCCCCTGAGCCCTCCTGAGCCCCCAGACCCCCCCAAACCCCCTCCAGCCCCCCCTGACCCCCCTGCCCCCCCCAGGAGGCGGCTGAGGGGTACCAGCGCTGCCTGCGGGCAGAGGCCCTAGTGCCCCCCTGAGCCCTCCTGAGCCCCCCAGTGTCCCCCAACCCCTCCCAGACCCCCCTGAGCCCCCCAGACCTCCCCAGTGTCCCCCAAATCCCCCCAGAACCCTCCTGACCCCCATAAACCCCCCTGGTCCCCCAGGAGGCAGCTGAGGGGTACCAGTGCTTCCTGCGGGCAGAGGTCTAGTGCCCCCTGAGCCCTCCTGAGCCCCCCAGACCCCCCCAAACCCCCTCCAGCCCCCCCCTGACCCCCCTGCCCCCCAGGAGGCAGCTGAGGGGTACCAGCGCTGCCTGCGGGCGCAGGCCCAGACCCCCCTGAGCCCTCCTGACCCCCCCAGACCCCCCCAAACCCCCTCCTGACCCCCCAAACCCCCCTGCCCCCCAGGAGGCAGCTGAGGGGTACCAGTGCTGCCTGTGGGCGCAGGCCCAGACCCCCCTGAGCCCCCTGGTGCCCCCCAAACCCCCCAAATCCCCCCCAGAACCCTCCTGACCCCCCCAAACCCCCTGGTCCCCCAGGAGGCGGCTGAGGGGTACCAGTGCTGCCTGCGGGCAGAGGCCTAGTGCCCCCCTGAGCCCTCCTGAGCCCCCCAGACCCCCCAAACCCCCTCCAGCCCCCCCCTGACCCCCCCTGCCCCCCCAGGAGGCGGCTGAGGGGTACCAGCGCTGCCTGCGGGCAGAGGCCTAGTGCCCCCCGAGCCCTCCTGAGCCCCCCAGACCCCCCCCAAACCCCCTCCAGCCCCCCCCTGACCCCCCTGCCCCCCCAGGAGGCGGCTGAGGGGTACCAGCGCTGCCTGCGGGCAGAGGCTCTAGTGCCCCCTGAGCCCTCCTGAGCCCCCCAGTGTCCCCCAACCCCTCCCAGACCCCCCTGAGCCCCCCAGACCTCCCCAGTGTCCCCCAAATCCCCCCCAGAACCCTCCTGACCCCCATAAACCCCCTGGTCCCCCAGGAGGCAGCTGAGGAGCACCAGTGCTTCCTGCGGGCAGAGGTCTAGTGCCCCCTGAGCCCTCCTGAGCCCCCCAGACCCCCAAACCCCCTCCAGCCCCCCCCTGACCCCCCTGCCCCCCCCAGGAGGCGGCTGAGGGGTACCAGCGCTGCCTGCGGGCAGAGGCCTAGTGCCCCCCTGAGCCCTCCTGAGCCCCCCAGTGTCCCCCAACCCCTCCCAGACCCCCCTGAGCCCCCCAGACCTCCCCAGTGTCCCCCAAATCCCCCCCAGAACCCTCCTGACCCCCATAAACCCCCCTGGTCCCCCAGGAGGCAGCTGAGGGGTACCAGTGCTTCCTGCGGGCAGAGGTCTAGTGCCCCCCTGAGCCCTCCTGAGCCCCCCAGACCCCCCCAAACCCCCTCCAGCCCCCCCTGACCCCCCTGCCCCCCCAGGAGGCAGCTGAGGGGTACCAGCGCTGCCTGCGGGCGCAGGCCCAGACCCCCTCTGAGCCCTCCTGACCCCCCCAGACCCCCCCAAACCCCCTCCTGACCCCCCAAACCCCCTGCCCCCCCAGGAGGCAGCTGAGGGGTACCAGTGCTGCCTGTGGGCGCAGGCCCAGACCCCCCTGAGCCCCCTGGTGCCCCCCAAACCCCCCCAAATCCCCCCAGAACCCCCTCCTGACCCCCCCAAACCCCCCTGGTCCCCCAGGAGGCGGCTGAGGGGTACCAGTGCTGCCTGCGGGCAGAGGCCCTAGTGCCCCCCTGAGCCCTCCTGAGCCCCCAGACCCCCCCAAACCCCCTCCAGCCCCCCCCGACCCCCCTGCCCCCCCAGGAGGCGGCTGAGGGGTACCAGCGCTGCCTGCGGGCAGAGGCCTAGTGCCCCCCTGAGCCCTCCTGAGCCCCCCAGACCCCCCAAACCCCCTCCAGCCCCCCCTGACCCCCCCTGCCCCCCCCAGGAGGCGGCTGAGGGGTACCAGCGCTGCCTGCGGGCAGAGGCCTAGTGCCCCCTGAGCCCTCCTGAGCCCCCCAGTGTCCCCCAACCCCTCCCAGACCCCCCTGAGCCCCCCAGACCTCCCCAGTGTCCCCCAAATCCCCCCAGAACCCTCCTGACCCCCATAAACCCCCCTGGTCCCCCAGGAGGCAGCTGAGGAGCACCAGTGCTTCCTGCGGGCAGAGGTCTAGTGCCCCCCTGAGCCCTCCTGAGCCCCCCAGACCCCCCCAAACCCCCTCCAGCCCCCCCCTGACCCCCCTGCCCCCCCCAGGAGGCGGCTGAGGGGTACCAGCGCTGCCTGCGGGCGCAGGCCCAGCGCCAGGACAGCCCCGAGGAGGTGAAGCGCCGCGCCATGGCCGACCCCGAGGTGCAGCAGATCATGAGCGACCCGGCCATGCGCCTCATCCTGGAGCAGATGCAGAAGGACCCCCAGGCCCTCAGCGAGTGCGTGGGTGGGGGGAGGTTTAGGGGGTCCCAGAGGGATTTAGGGGGGTCCCAGAGGGATTTAGGGGGGTCCAAGGGGGCTGCACCCCAAGGGACCCAGCCCTGCGCCTCATCCGTGGGTGGGTGAGGGACCCCCAGGTCTTCAGTGAGAGTGTGTGTGTGTTTTGGGGGGGTCTAGGGGGAGTTTGGGGGGTCTAGAGGGGAGTTTGGGGGGTCCCAGAGGAATTTAGGGGGGTCCCAGAGGGATTTAGGGGGGTCCAAGGGGGCTGCACCCCAAGGAACCTGGCCATCACCTTGTCCTTGAGTGGATGTGGGACCCCCAGGCCCTCAGTGAGTGCGTGGGGGGGCTTGTGGGGGGGAGTTTAGGGGGTCTAGGGGGGAGTTTGGGGGGTCCCAGAGGGATTTAGGGGGGTCCAAGGGGGCTGCACCCCAAGGGACCCAGCCCTGTGCCTCATCCATGGGTGGGTGAGGGACCCCCAGGCTTTCAACAAGTGTATGGGGGGGGGTTGGGGGGTCTAGAGGGGAGTTTGGGGTGTCTAGGGGGAGTTTTGAGGA
This sequence comes from Hypotaenidia okinawae, assembly GCA_027925045.1. Taxonomy (NCBI): domain Eukaryota; kingdom Metazoa; phylum Chordata; class Aves; order Gruiformes; family Rallidae; genus Hypotaenidia; species Hypotaenidia okinawae. The sequence continues at coordinate 104,280 of BSDF01000044.1, read as the reverse complement.
TCTAGGGGGAGTTTGGGGGGTCTGGGGGGAGTTTGGGGGGTCCCAGAGGGATTTATGGGGGGTCCAAGGGGGCTGCACCCCAAGGGACCCAGCCCTGTGCCTCATCCATGGGTGGGTGAGGGACCCCCAGGTCCTCAGTGAGTGCATGGGGGGGCTTGTGGGGGGTTTGGGGGATCTAGGGGGAGTTTGGGGGATCTAGGGGGGATTTAGGGGGGTCCCAGAGGAATTTGGGGGGGTCCAAGGGGGCTGCACCCCAAGGGACCCAGCCCTGTGCCTCATCTGTGGGTGGGTGAGGGACCCCCAGGTCTTCAGCAAGCGCGTGTGGGGGGGGGGTTTAGGGGGTCTAGAGGGAAGTTTGGGGGGTCTAGAGGGGAGTTTAAGGGGTCTGGGGGGAGTTTGGGGGGTCCCAGAGGAATTTGGGGGGGTCCAGGGGGGCTGCACCCCAAGGAACCTGGCCATCACCTTGTCCTGTGAGTGGATGTGGGACCCCCAGGCCCTCAGTGAGTGCGTGGGGGGGCTTGTGGGGGGGGGTTTAGGGGGTCTAGGGGGAGTTTAGGGGGTCTAGAGGGAAGTTTGGGGGGTCTAGAGGGGAGTTTAAGGGGTCTGGGGGGAGTTTGGGGGGTCCCAGAGGAATTTGGGGGGGTCCAAGGGGGCTGCACCCCAAGGGACCCAGCCCTGTGCCTCATCCATGGGTGGACATGGGACCCCCAGGCACTCAGTGAGGTGGGGGGGGACAGGGGGGCTTTTGGGGGGTCTGGGGAGGGGTTGGGGGGGTCTAGGGGGAGTTTGGGGGGGTCTAGGGGGAGTTTGTGGGTCTGGGGGGGTCATGAGGGTCTTTTGGGGGTTCAGGGGGGTCCATAGGGTAGTTTGGGGGGAGGGGGCGGCAGTGGCAGGGTCTAGGGGTGCCCAGGGGGGACTTTTGGGGGCAGGGGGGGGGGGTCTGGGGGGGTCCAGGGGAGTGGGGGCTGCACCCCCAGAGTCCTGGTGTGTTTGGGGGGGTCCAGGGGGGGAACTGGGGGTCCCTGACCTGGGGCTGGGGGGATCCAGGGGTGTCCCCAGCCCCCAGTGGATTTGGGGGGGTCTGGGGGGGGGGAACTGGGGGTCCCTGAGCTGGGGGGGATCCAGGGGGGTCCCCAGCCCCCCAGTGGATTTGGGGGGGTCTCGGGGGGTCCCCAGCCCCTCCAGCGTGTTAGAGGGGGTCTGAGGGGGGGTAACTGGGGGTCTCTGAGCTGGGGGGGTCCAGGGGTGTCCCCAGCCCCCAGTGTATTTGGGGGGGTCCAGGGGGGCAACTGGGGGTCCCTGAGCTGGGGGGGATCCAGGGGTGTCCCCAGCCCCCCAGTCTATTTGGGGGGATCTCTGGGGGGGGTGTGTCCCCAGGGTCCCTTTGGGGGGGTCCGGGGGGTCTCTGAGGTGGGGGTGGGGGGATGGGATCTGGGGGTGTTTAGGGGGGTCCCCAGCCCCCCCAGCGTCTTAGGGGGGGTCTCGGGGGGGGAACTGGGGGTCCTTGAGCTGGGGGGGGGGTCCAGGGGTGTTCCCAGTCCCCAAGTGTATTTGGGGGGGGGGTTCAGGGGGGTCCCCAGCCCCCTGGGTGTATTTAGGGGGGTCTGAGGTGGGGGGAACTGGGGGTCCCTGAGCTGGGGGGGGGGTCCAGGGGGTCCCCAGCCCCCCAGTGTGTTTGGGGGGGGGTCTGAGGGTGGGGGGAACTGGGGGTCCCTGGGGGTGGGGAACTGGGGGTCCCTGAGCTGAGGGGGTGTCCCCCAGCCCCCCAGTGTATTTGGGGGGGGGGGTCCGGGGGGGGGAACTGGGGGTCCCTGAGCTGGGGGGGTTCAGGGGGGTCCCTCACCCCCCTCACCCCCCTTGCCCCCCCGCCCCCCCAGGCACCTGAAGAACCCCCTGATCGCCCAGAAGATCCAGAAGCTGATGGACGTGGGGCTCATCGCCATCCGGTGACGTCACCCCCCCGGGGACCCCCCCCGAGCCTGGGGGGGGGTGGGGGGGGGGCTGCACCCCCTCCCCCTCCCCCAACCCCCCCATCCCCCCCCCCCGCTGTGGGGCACCCAGACCCCCAATAAAGAGAGGAGCAGTCGCCCTGGCACATGTTGGGGGGGGGTTGTGGGGGGGGGGGGGGGGGGTGGTTTGGGGGGGTGGGGGTCATGGGGGGGCTCAAGGGGGTGGGGGAGCAGGGGTTTGGGGGGCAGGGGGGATGATTTGGGGGGCAGGGTTTGGGGGGGTCAGGGGGCCTTGGGGAGGTTGGGGGGCAGGGGTTTGGGGGTAGGGGGCTCAGGGGGTGGGGGGGATGATTTGGGGGGCAGGGTTTGGGGGGGCTGGGGGTCACAAAGGGGGGTGGGGGGGGCAGGATGGGGCTCAAGGGGGTGGAGGGGCAGGATTTGGGGGGGGCTGGGGGTCATGTGGGGGCTCAAGGGGGTGGGGGAGCAGGGTTTTGGGGGGTGGGGGGGATGATTTGGGGGGGCAGGGTTTGGAGGTGCTGGGGGTCATGGGGGGCTGGGAGTGGTCATGGGGGGGCTCAGGGGTTTGGGGGGGCTGGGGGTCATGAGGGAGATGGGGGGGCAGGGGTTTGGGGGGCAGGGGGCTCAGGGGGTGGGGGGCAGGGTTTGGGGGTGCTGGGGGTCATGGGGGTGGGGGTCATGGGGGGGCTCAAGGGGGTGGGGGAGCAGGGGTTTGGGGGGTGGGGGGATGATTTGGGGGGGCAGGGTTTGGGGGGGTCAGGGGGGCCTTGGGGAGGTTGGGGGGCAGGGGTTTGGGGGGTAGGGGGCTCAGTGGGGTGGGGGGGCAGGGTTTGGGGGGGGCTGGGGGTCATGGGGGGGCTCGGGGGGGATGGGGGGGCAGGGGTTTGGGGGGCAGGGGGCTCAGTGGGGTGGGGGGGCAGGGTTTGGGGGGGCTGGGGGTCATGGGGGGGCTCGGGGGGTGGGGGAGCAGGGTTTTGGGGGGGTGGGGGGGATGATTTGGGGGGGGCAGGGTTTGAGGGTGCTGGGGGTCATGGGGGGGCTCAGGGGTTTGGGGGGGGCTGGGGGTCATGAGGGAGATGGGGGGGCAGGGGTTTGGGGGGCAGGGGGCTCAGGGGGGTGGGAGGGCAGGGTTTGGGGGTGCTGGGGGTCATGGGGGGTGGGGGTCATGGGGGGGCTCAGGGGGGTGAGGGGGGCAGGGGTTTGGGGGGGTTGGGGGTCATGAGGGGGGTGGGGGTCATGGGGGGGCTCGGGGGTGGGGGGCAGGGGGCTCAAGGGGGTGGGGGGGATGATTTGGGGGGCAGGGTTTGGGGGTCATGGGGGGTGGGGGTCATGGGAGGGCTCAGGGGGTGGGGGGGCAGGGGTTTGGGGGGGCTGGGGGTCATGAGGGGGGTGGGGGTCATGGGGGGGCAGGGGTTTGGGGGGCAGGGGGCTCAGGGGGTGGGAGGGCAGGGTTTGGGGGTGCTGGGGGTCATGGGGGGTGGGGGTCATGGGGGGGCTCAGGGGGGTGAGGGGGGCAGGGGTTTGGGGGGGTTGGGGGTCACGAGGGGCTTGGGGGGGTTGAGGGTCGGGGGGCCTTGGGGGGGATGGGGGGGCAGGGGTTTGGGGGGTGGGGGGGATGATTTGGGGGGGCAGGGTTTGGGGGGCAGGGGGCTCAGGGGGTGGGGGGCAGGGTTTGGGGGGGCTGGGAGTCATGTGGGGGCTCAAGGGGGTGGGGGAGCAGGGGTTTGGGGGGGTGGGGGGGATGATTTGGGGGGGGCAGGGTTTGGGGGGGCTGGGGGTCATGGGGGGGCTGGGAGTGGGCTGGGAGTTGGGGGCGATGGGGGGCTGGGGGAAGGAATGGGGGGGCTGGGGGTCACAAGGGATCTTTGGGGGGGGCAGGGTTTTGGGGGGGCTCTGGGGGTCATGGGGGGATGGGGGGGCTCGGTGTTGGGGGGGCTGGGGGTCTGATGGGGCTGGGGGGGCTGGGGGGTTTGGGGGGGATGGGGAGGTGGGGGGGTGATGAGGGGTGATGGGGGGTGTGGGGGGTGTTGGGGGGGCTGGGGGGGCTGATGGGGGGGTTGGGGGGTATGGGGGTGTCTGGGGAGGTCTGGGGGTCACAAGGGACCTTGGGGGGGGGGGGCAGGGTTTTGGGGGGGCTGGGGGGGCTGGGTGTTGGGGGGGCTGGGGGTCTGAAGGGGGGGTGGGGGGGCTGTGGGTTGGGGGTGATGGGGGATGGGGGGGCTGGGGGGTGTTGGGGGGTGTTGGGGTGCTGATGGCCCCCCCCAAGTTGGTTCCCCTGGGGGTGGGGGAGGGGAGCCGCGTGGGGCTGCCGGTTACTTGTGCGCGGGGGGGGGGGGGGGGGGGGAGGGGGGCGGCTGATGCTGCGTCACCCACAGCGACACCCACCCCCTCCCCCCACCCCTGCCCGGTTCCTTCCGGGGGGGGAGGGGAGCGGAGGGGGAGGGGCCCCGGAGCTGTGGGGCGCTGTGGGGCGCAGTGAGGAGCTGGGGGGGGGCTGTGGGGCGCAGTGAGGCCAGTGGGGGGCTGTGGGGCGCAGTGGGGCGCAGTGGGGCACAGTGTGGGGCGCTGTGGGGGCCTGTGTGGCCCTGTGGGGCGCTGTGGGTCTCAGTGTGGGGCGCTGTGGGGTGCTGTGGGGCAGTGTGGGGCCCTGTGGGGCTCAGTGGGGCAGTGTGGGGCGCTGTGGGGCTCAGTAAGGGGCTCAATGGGGCTCAGTGGGGCTTAGTGGGGTGCTGTGGGGCTCAGTGAGGGACTCAGTGGGGCGCTGTGGGGCTCAGTGGGGCTCAGTGAGGGGCTCAGTGGGGCTCAGTGGGGTGCTGTGGGGCTCAGTGGGGCTCAGTGAGGCTCAGTGGGGCTCAGTGGGGCGCTGTAGGGCGCTGTGGGGCTCAGTGAGGGGCTCAGTGGGGCTCAGTGGGGCAGTGTGGGGTGCTGTGGGGCTCAGTGGGGCTCAGTGAGGCTCAGTGGGGCTCAGTGGGGTGCAGTGGGGCGCTGTGGGGCTCAGTGAGGGGCTCAGTGGGGCTCAGTGGGGCAGTGTGGGGTGCTGTGGGGCTCAGTGGGGCTCAGTGAGGCTCAGTGGGGCTCAGTGGGGCGCTGTGGGGCGCAGTGAGGTGCTCAGTGGGGCTCAGTGGGGCGCTGTGGGGCGCAGTGGGGCGATGTCGGGGCTCAAGACCGCCACGGGCGAGGCCATCGACGGCTCCTTCGAGCTGCAGGTGGAGGTGGACGAAGCCGTGGGGCAGGAGGGACCCGCCGTGGGGCAGGAGGGACCCTCTGTGGGGCAGGAAGGACCCTCTGTGGGGCAGGCCGGCCCCACGGCTGCCCCACGGCTCCTGGCCCTTCGCGTCACCGGCGACCTTCATGTCGGGGGGCTGATGCTGCTCATCGTGGAGACCGTTGGTGAGACCCACGGCGCGACCCATGGCGCGGGGGGGGGTTGGGGGGGGCCTTAGGGGGGTTGGGGGTCCGGGCCCCACAGCTCTGGGGCACGGCGGGAAGTTGGGGGGACGGGTTCCGGTCCCGTGGTTGTGGGGGTTCCCCATGGGGATGGAGGTGGGGGCCAGGCCCCACGTGGCTCTGCCCCATAGCTCTGGGCCCCACGGCTCTGCCCCACAGCTCTGGGCCCCACGGCTCTGTGCCCCATGGCTCTGTGCCCCACAGCTCTGCCCCACGGCTCTGCCCCACGGCTCTGGGCCCCATAGCTCTGTGCCCCATGGCTCTGCCCCACGGCTCTGCCCCACAGCTCTGGGCCCCATGGCTCTGTGCCCCATGGCTCTGCCCCATAGCTCTGGGCCCCACAGCTCTGGGCCCCACAGTTCCGGCTTCCTCTCCCCGCCATGGGGAAGGACCAGGATGTCCGGGCCCCAAATCTGTGGGGTGAGGGGGGAAGGGGCTGAGCCCCCATCCCTGCCCCACATCCCAACCCCACATCCCTGCCCCACATCTCTGAGCCCCCCATCCCTGCCCCCATCCCAGCCCCACATCCCAGCCCCCATCCCTGCCCCACATCTCTGGGTCCCCCATCCCTGCCCCACATCCCTGCCCCCCATCCCTGCCCCCCATCCCTGCCCCACATCCCAACCCCACATCCTTGCCCCACATCTCTGAGCCCCCCATCCCAGCCCCCCACCCCTGCCCCACATCCCTGCCCCACATCCCAACCCCACATCCCAGCCCCCCATCCCTGCCCCCAATCCCTGCCCCACATCCCTGCCCCACATCCCTGCCCCCCACCCGTGCCACCCACACCTGCCCCACATCCCTGCCCCCCACCCCTACCCCACATCCCTGCCCCACATCCCTGCCCCACATCCCTGCCCCACATCCCAGCCCCACATCTCTGAGCCCCCCATCCCTGCCCCCCATCCCAGCCCCACATCCCTGCCCCACATCCCTGCCCCACATCTCTGGGTCCCCCATCCCAGCCCCCCATCCCTGCCCCACATCCCAGCCCCACATCTCTGCCCCACATCCCTGCCCCACATCTCTGGGTCCCCCATCCCTGCCCCCTATCCCTGCCCCCCATCCCTGTCCCACATCCCTGCCCCACATCCCTGCCCCACATCTCTGGGTCCCCCATCCCTGCCCCCTATCCCTGCCCCCCACCCCTGCCCCCATCCCTGCCCCACATCTCTGCCCCCCATCCCTGCCCCCCATCCCTGCCCCACATCTCTGCCCCACATCCCTGCCCCACATCCCTGCCCCACATCTCTGAGCCCCCCATCCCAGCCCCACATCCCTGCCCCACATCTCTGGGTCCACCATCCCTGCCCCACATCCCTGCCCCCCATCCCTGCCCCCCACCCCTACCCCACATCCCTGCCCCACATCCCAGCCCCCCATCCCTGCCCCACATCTCTGAGCCCCCCATCCCTGCCCCCCATCCCTGCCCCCCACCCCTACCCCACATCCCTGCCCCACATCCCAACCCCACATCCCTGCCCCACATCCCAGCCCCCCATCCCTGCCCCACATCTCTGAGCCCCCCATCCCTGCCCCCCATCCCAGCCCCACATCTCTGCCCCCCATCCCTGCCCCACATCTCTGCCCCACATCCCAGCCCCACATCCCTGCCCCACATCTCTGGGTCCACCATCCCTGCCCTACATCCCTGCCCCCCATCCCTGCCCCCCACCCCTGCCCCACATCTCTGCCCCACATCCCAGCCCCACATCCCTGCCCCACATCTCTGCCCCACATCCCAGCCCCACATCCCAGCCCCACATCTCTGCCCCACATCCCAGCCCCACATCCCTGCCCCACATCTCTGGGTCCACCATCCCTGCCCCACATCCCTGCCCCCCATCGCTGCCCCCCACCCCTGCCCCACATCCCAGACCCACATCTCTGCCCCCCATCCCTGCCCCACATCCCAGCACCCCATCCCTGCCCCCATCCCAGCCCCACATCTCGGCCCCCATCCCAGCCCCACATCCCAACCCCACATCCCTGCCCCCCCACTGCTGCCCCACATCCCTGCCCCACATCCCTGCCCCACATCCCAGCCCCACATCCCAGCCCCCCATCCCAGCCCCCCACCCCTGCCCCACATCCCAGCCCCACATCCCAACCCCACATCCCTGCCCCCCACTGCTGCCCCACATCCCTGCCCCACATCCCTGCCCCACATCCCAGCCCCCCATCCCAGCCCCCCATCCCTGCCCACATCCCAGCCCCCCAAACCTGCCCCCCATCCCTGCCCCCCATCCCTGCCCCCCACCCCTGCCCCACATCTCTGCGTCCCCCATCCCTGCCCCCCCATCCCTGCCCCCCATTTCTGGGTCCCCCATCCCAGCCACCGATCCCTGCCCCACATCCCTGCCCCACATCCCAACCCCACATCCCAGCCCCCCATCCCTGCCCCCCATCCCAGCCCCACATCCCTGCCCCACATCCCTGCCCCCCACCCCTGCCCCATATCCCTGCCCCACATCTCTGCGTCCCCCATCCCAGCCCCCCATCCCAGCCCCCCATCCCTGCCCCACATCCCAGCCCCACATCCCAGCCCCACATCCCAGCCCCCCACCTCTGCCCCACATCTCTGCCCCCCACGCCTGCCCCACATCCCTGCCCCTCCCCCCATCTCTGCCCCCCAGTCTCGGCCCCCCCCCATCCCCCCCCAGGGAAGCGCCCGGGTTCCCCTCCCCCCATCCGGCCTGGGGCGGGGGGGGGGGGGGGGGGAGGGGGTGTGGGGGAGGGGCGGGGGGGGGGCAGGATGCGGCCGGGGGGACCCAGCGCTTATCGGGGGGTCCTGGGGGTCCGGCGGCTTCCGGACCTGCCCCTCCCCCACCCCGGGGGTAGGAAGTGGGGGAGGGGCCAGCCCCCCCCCCCCCCCCCCCCCCCGCCTCCCCCACTGCTCCCACTGAGCCCAGCCAGGGCCCATCCCCCACCCTGACCTTGACCCTTGACCCCAGCCCTGGACACCCCACACCCCCCAATCCCCATCCTGACCCCTGACCCCTCCCTTGACCCCTGGACTGACCCTGACCCCTGACCTTGACCCCCCCAATCCCATCACCCCCTTGACCCCCAACCCTGACCTTGACCCCTGACCCCAGGTATTGACCCCTGACCTTGACCCTTGACCCCTGACCTTGGCATCCAGGGGTCTCCTGGGACACCCCATCCACCCCCTGCCCTTGACCCCTGACCCTTCCCCTGACCCCCTGGCCATGACCTCTGACTCCCTGCCCCCTCCCCAGCTCAGCCCCAGGACTGGTCAGACTACACCCTGTGGTGACCCCAGTGTGACCCCCTGACCCTGCCCCTCATCTGACCCCTGACCCCTTCTAACCCCTGACCCCTGGCCATGACCCCTGACCCCATCCCCCTCCCCCACCCAGCTCAGCCCCGGGACTGGTCGGACCACGCCCTGTGGTGGCCCCATCCTGACTCCTGACCCCTATAACCCCTGACCCCTAGCCATGACCCCTGACCCCCTGACCCCTGGCCATGACCCCTGACCTCCTGACCCCTAGCCATGACCCCTGACCCTAGCCATGACCCCTGACCCCCAGGTCAGCCCCGGGACTGGTCGGACCACGCCCTGTGGTGGCCCCATCCTGACTCCTGACCCCTATAACCCCTGACCCCTAGCCATGACCCCTGACCTCCTGACCCCTAGCCATGACCCCTGACCCCTGACCCCTAGCCATGACCCCTGACCCCCTGACCCCTAGCCATGACCCCTGACCTCCTGACCCCTAGCCATGACCCCTGACCCTAGCCATGACCCCTGACCCCCAGGTCAGCCCCGGGACTGGTCGGACCACGCCCTGTGGTGGCCCCAGCGTGGCCGGTGGCTGCTGCAGCCGGGGCGCAGCCTGGACGCGCTGGGGGTCGGGGGGGACGCGCGGCTCCGCTTCACCCCCCGGCACCGGCCCCTGCGGCTGCTGCTGCCCAACCGGCGCCGCCTGCGCCTGCGCCTCAGCTTCGCCCTGCCCCTGGCACGGGGGTGGCGCAGGCCTGCGCCCTGCTGGGTACGGGGGGGGGCGTGGGGGGGTTGGGGGGCATTTGGGGGGGTTATGGGGGGATTTGGGGGGTATGGGGGGGTTATAAAGGGGTTATAGGGCGATATGGGGGGGTTACATGGGGTTATAGGGGGATATCGGGGGTAATGGGGGGTTATAGGGGGTATAGAGGGGGTTATGGGGGGATTTGGGGAGGGTTATGGGGGGTTATAGGGGGTTATGGGGGGTTATGGGGGGATTTGGGGGGATACGGGGGGGTTATGGGGGGATATGAAGGGGTTATAGGGCGATATGGGGGGGTTAAGGGGTGTTATATGAGGTATGGAGGGGTATATGGGGGGCTATGGGGGGTTATGGGGGGGATATGGGGGGTTATAGGGGGATATGGGGGGTTAGTGGGGGGCCCAGCCCTGCGCCTCAGCTTTCGCCCTGCCCCTGGCACGGGGGTGGCGCAGGCCTGCGCCCTGCTGGGTACCGGGGGGGCATGGGGGGGGTTGGGGGGTCATTTCGGGGGGATATGGGGGGGTTACATGGGGTTATAGGGGGATATCGGGGGGTTATAGGGGGTATAGAGGGGGTTATGGGGGGTTATTGGGGGATTTGGGGAGGGTTATGGGGGGTTATGGGGGGATTTGGGGGGATACGGGGGGTTATGGGGTGATATGAAGGGGTTATAGGGCGATATGGGGGGGTTACATGGGGTTATGGGGGGTTATTAGGTGTTATATGAGGTATGGAGGGGTATATGGGGGCTATGGGGGTTATGGGGGGCTATGGGGGGGTTACATGGGGTTATAGGGGGATATCGGGGGGTAATGGGGGTTATAGGGGGTATAGAGGGGGTTATGGGGGGTTATAGGGGGATTTGGGGGGTTATGGGGGGTTATTGGGGGATTTGGGGGGATACGGGGGGGTTATGGGGGATATGAAGGGGTTATAGGGCGATATGGGGGGGGTTATGGGGTGTTATATGAGGTATGGAGGGGTATATGGGGGGCTATGGGGGGGTTATGGGGGGATATGGGGGTTATAGGAGGATATGGGGGGTTATGGGGGTTATGGGGGGTTATGGGGGGTTATGGGCAGATATGGAGAGGTTATGGGGGGTTATGGGGGCTTATAGGGGGAGATATGGGGGTTATAGGGGGATATGGGGGGATATGGGGGTTATAGGGGGGATATGGGGGTTTATAGGGGGATAGGAGGGGATATGGGGGGGTTATGGGGGGATATGGGTGGTTATAGGGGGAGATATGGGGGGTTATAGGGGGAGATATGGGGGGTTATAGGGGGTATAGAGGGGGTTATGGGGGGTAATGGGGGGATTTGGGGGGTTAAGGGGGGTTATAGGGGGATATGGGGGTTTACATGGGGTTATAGGGGGGATGGAGTGGGTTATGGGGGGTTATAGGGAGGTTATGGGGGGGTTATGGGGTGGTATATGGGGTATGGAGGGGTATATGGGAGGCTATGGGGGGATATGGGGTGGTTATGGGGGGGATATGGAGGGTTATCGTAGGATATGGGGGGGATACGGGGGGTTATGGGGGGATATGGGGGGATATGGGGTGTTATAGAGGAGTTTATGGGGGGTTATAGGGGGTATGGAGGGGGTTATGGGGGGATATGAGTCTGATATGGGGGGTTATAGGGGGAGATATGGGGGGTTATAGGGCAACATGGGGGGGTTACATGGGGTTATAGGGGGGATGGAGGGGGATATGGGGGGTAATGGGGGATATGGGGGTGTTACAGTGGGTTATAGGGGGATGTGGGGGGATATGGGGGGAAATGGGGGGGTTATGGGGGGATGTGGGGGGTTATAGGGGGAGATATGGGGGGTTATAGGGGGTATAGAGGGGGTTATGGGGGGATATAGGGGGATTTGGGGGGGTTATGGGGGGTTATAGGGGGATATGGGGGTGACATGGGGTTATAGGGGGGATGGAGTGGGATATGGGGGGTTATATGGGGATATGGGGGGATTTGGGGGGATATGGGGTGTTATAGGGGGGATGGAGTGGGTTATGGGGGGTTATATGGGGATATGGGGGGGTTACATGGGGTCATAGGGGGGATGGAGTTGGTTATGGGGGGTTATGGGGTGTTATGGGGGGAGATATGGGGGGTTATAGGGGATATGGGGGGTTATGGGGGATATGGGAGGGTTATGGGGGGTTATGGGGGGCCCAGCCCTGCGCCTCAGCTTCGCCCTGCCCCTGGCACGGGGGTGGCGCAGGCCTGCGCCCTGCTGGGTACGGGGGGGGCCTTGGGGGTGGTATGGGGGGCATTTGGGGGGGTTATGGGGGGATTTGGGGGGGTTATAGGGAGATATGGGTGGGATGGAGTGGGTTATGGGGGGATATGGGGGGGTATGGGGGTTATAAAGGGGTTGGAGAGGGTTATAGGGGGATATGGGGGGGTTATGGGGGGATTTGGGGGAGATATGGGGAGTTATGAGGGGGATATGGGGGGGTTATGGGCAGATATGGAGAGGTTATGGGGGGTTATGGGGGCTTATAGGGGGAGATATGGGGGTTATAGGGGGATATGGGGGATATGGGGGGTTATAGGGGGAGATATGGGGGGTTATAGGGGGTATAGAGGGGGTTATGGGGGGTAATGGGGGGATTTGGGGGGGTTAAGGGGGGTTATAGGGGGATATGGGGGGTTTACATGGGGTTATAGGGGGGATGGAGTGGGTTATGGGGGGTTATAGGGAGGTTATGGGGGGTTATGGGGTGGTATATGGGGTATGGAGGGGTATATGGGAGGCTATGGGGGGATATGGGGTGGTTATGGGGGGGATATGGAGGGTTATCGTAGGATATGGGGGGGATACGGGGGGATATGGGGGGATATGGGGTGTTATAGAGGAGTTTATGGGGGGTTATAGGGGGTATGGAGGGGGTTATGGGGGGTTATAGGGCAACATGGGGGGGTTACATGGGGTTATAGGGGGGATGGAGTGGGATATGGGGGGTTATGGGGGGTTATGGGGGGAGATACGGGGGTTATAGGGGTTATGGGGGGTTATGGGGGGTTATGGGGGGATTTGGGGGGATATGGGGTGTTATAGGGGGGATGGAGTGGGATATGGGGGGTTATAGGGGGATATGGGGGTGTTACAGGGGGTTATAGGGGGATGTGGGGGTTACGGGGGGGCTTGGGGGGGATGGGAGGGGGAGTGGGGACATGGGGGAGGGGGGCTTGGGGGAGGTGGGGGGTAGGGGGGAGGGATTGGGGGGGTTGGAAAGGGGATGGGGGGGATGGGGGGGATGGGAGGGGGGACATAGGGGGGATGGGGGGGGGGGATGGGGGGACATGGGGGGGTTGGGGGGTAGGGGGAGGGGAGGACATGGAGGGGGATGGGGGGGATGGGGGAGGGGGGAGGGATTGGGGGGTGGAAAGGGGATGGGGGAGGGGGGGATTGGGGGGATGGGAGGGGGAGGGGGGACATGGGGGGATGGGGGGAGAGGGATTGGGGGGTGGAAGGGGGATGGGGGAGGAGGGGACATGGGGGGGATGGGGGGGGGGGGGATGGGGGTACATGGGGGGGGGGTAGGGGGGAGGGATTGGGGGGTTGGAAAGGGGATGGGGGGATGGGAGAGGACATGGGGGGGATGGGGGGGATAAGGGGGAGGGGAGGACATGGGGGGGATGGGGGGGATGGGGGAGGGGGGGGATGGGGGTACATGGGGGGGATGGGGGAGGGGGGGATTGGGGGGGATGGGAGGGGGAGGGGGGACATGGGGGGGATGGGGGGTGGGGGGGACGGACATGGGGGGGTTGGAAAGGGGATGGGGGATGGGGGGGCATGGGAGGGGGAGGGGGGACATGGGGGGACATGGGGGGGGAGATGGGAGGGGGAGGGGGGATGGGAGGGCACATGGGGGGGATGGGGAGGGGGTGCCCCAGGGGGGTCCCTGGGTTGGGGGGGGGGGGTCCCTGCCCCCCACGTGACCCGGGGGGGGGGGTCGCAGGGATCGGGTTCCCCGAGGAACTGTCGCTGCTGCGGCCGCCCGAGGAGGAGGAGGGGGAGGGGGGAGGGGAGGAAGGGCGGTGCCCCTCCCCCCGCCGGACTTCGACCTCACGCACCTCCCGCCGCCCCCCGGTGGGTGGGGGGAGGGGGGAGGGGGTGGGGGGGGAGGGGCAGGTAGGAGGGGGAGGGTCAGATGTGAGGGGGGGGGGCGGGGGGGAGGGGTTGGGGGAGGGGCAGGTGTGCCGGGAGGAGGGGGGAGGGGCGGGTATGAGGGGGAGTAGGGGGAGGGGTGGGGGGAGGGGCGGGTGTTCAAAGGGGGGAGGGGTGGGTGTGGGGAGGGGGGAGGGGCGGGGGTGGGGGATGGGTTGGGGGAGGGGCAGCTGTTCAAAAGGGGGAGGGGCAGATGGGGGGAAGGGGGGAGGGGGGAGGGGGAGGGGCGGGGGGTAGGGAGGAGGGAGGGGCAAGGGTGGGGGATGGGTTGGGGGAGGGGCAGGTGTGAGGGGGGAGGGGTGGGTGCGGGGGGGGCTGGTATTGGGGGGAGGGGCGGGTATGGGGGCAGGGGCTGGTTTGGGGGGGAGGGGCGGGTGTGATGGGGGAGGGGCTGGTTTTGGGGGGGGAGGGGCAGGTGTGAGAGGTGGGGGAGGGGTGGAGGTGGGGGGAGGGGCTGGTATTGGGGGGAGGGGCGGGTGTGGGGGGAGGGGCTGGTTTGGGGGGAGGGGCGGGTGTGATGGGGGAGGGGTTGGCTTTGGGGGGGAGGGGCAGGTGTGAGAGGTGGGGGAGGGGTGGAGGTGGGGGGAGGGGCTGGTATTGGGGGGAGGGGCGGGTGTGGGGGGAGGGGCTGGTTTGGGGGGGAGGGGCGGGTGTGATGGGGGAGGGGCTGGTTTGGGGGGGAGGGGCGGGTGTGATGGGGGAGGGGCTGGTTTGGGGGGGAGGGGCGGGTGTGAGAGGTGGGGGAGGGGCGGGTGTGGGGGGAGGGGCAGGTTTTGGGGGGAGGGGCTGGTTTTGGAGGGGAGGGGCGGGTGTCCGACCCCGCCCTCCCCCCCCCAGAGGACGCCCCCCCGGGCCCCTCCCCCCGCTGCCCCCTCGTGCCTGCGGGCGCTGCTGGCGCCTCGGGGGGGCTGGGCCCGGCCCCTCCCCCCGGCCCCCCGCGGGAACCCCCTGCTGCGCCGCACGCGCCTGCACGCCAGGTGGGCGGGGCCTCACGGGAGGGGGCGGGGCCTCACGGGAGGGGGCGGGGCCTAATGGGGGGGGGCTAATGGAGAGGGTGGGGGCTCCTGGAGGGGGCGGGGCCTCATGGGAGGGGCCTAATGGGGCGGGGCTTCAGGCCAGATGGGCGGGGCCTCACAGGAGGGGGCGGGGCTTGATGGGATGGGGCCTCCAGGGAGGGGGCGGGGCCTTGTGGAGGGGGTGGGGCCTCATGGGAGGGGCGGGGCCTCCGACGGAGGGGGCGGGGCCTAATGGAGGGGGGTGGCAATTCGGGAGAGGGGCGGGGCTTAATGGGGTGGAGCCTAACGGAGGGGGCGTGGTCTAATGGGGGCGTGGCCTCACGGGGGTGGAGCCTAACGGAGGGGGCGTGGTCTAATGGGGGCGTGGCCTCATGGGGGGTGGGGCCTAATGGAGGGGCGGGGCCTTCGAGGAGGGGGCGGGGCCTCACGGGAGGGGGCGTGGCCTCGTGGGGAGGGCCTTGTGGAAGGGGCGGGGCTTCTTATGGGGGCGGGGCCGAGTGGGAGGGGGTGGACCAGGAAGGGGCGGGGCCTATCAGGGGTGGAGCCTACTGGAGGGGGCGGGGCCTGATGGAGGGAGCAGGGCAGGAGGGGGCGGGGCTTCGTGGAGAGGGAGGGGCAGGAGGAGGCGGGGCCATGAGTCAGGCTGTGGGAGGAGCCGGGGGCGTGGCCAGGGGGGACCCGTCCTGGGGCGGGGCTGTGGGCTGGGACATGGGCGGCCAGTGGGCGGGGCCGGTGGGCGTGGCCAGGGCCGGTGGGCGTGGGCGGGGCAGGGGTTCTGTGGGCGTGGCTGAGGATGGGTGGGCGTGGCTGTGGGCGTGGCTTGTGGGCGGGGATACGGGCGTGGCCGCGAGTCGGTGGGCGTGGTTGTGGGTGTGACCGTGGGCGTGGCTGTGGAGGAGACGGTGGGCGGGGCGATGGGCGGGACTGTGGGCGGGACTGTGGGCGTGGCGGGGAGGGTCGGTGGGCGTGGCTGTGGGCGTGGCTGTGGGCGTGGCGGTGGGTGGGGTGGTGGGCGGGGCTGTGGTGGAGGTGATGGGCGGGACTGTGGGCGGGGTTGTGGGCGTGGCGAGGGTCGTGGGCGTGGCGGTGGGTGGGGCTGTGGATGAGGCGGTGGGCGGGGCGATGGGCGGGGCTGTGGTTGTGGGCGTGGCGGGGGGGGTCGTTGGGCGTGGTTGTGGGTGTGGCTGTGGGTGTGGCGGTGGCTGCGGTTGTGGGCGTGGCTGTGGGCGTGGCTGTGGGCGTGGCGGCGGGTGGGGTGGTGGGCGGGGCTGTGGTGGAGGTGATGGGCGGGACTGTGGGCGTGGTTGTGGGCGTGGCGGTGGCTGCGGTTGTGGGTGTGGCTGTGGGCGTGGCTGTGGGCGTGGCGGCGGGTGGGGTGGTGGGCGGGGCTGTGGATGAGGCTGTGGGCGGGGCGATGGGCGGGGTTGTGGGTGTGGCTGTGGGCGTGACAGGGGGGTCGGTGGGCGTGGTGGGCGTGGCTGTGGTTGTGGGCGTGGCTGTGGGTGGGGAGGTGGGCGTGGCTGTGGTTGTGGGCGTGGCTGTGGGTGGGGAGGTGGCTGTGGCTGTGGGCGTGGCTGTGGGCCGGGGAGGTGGGCGTGGCTGTGGTTGTGGGGTGGCTGTGGGTGGGCGGCGGGCTGTGGAGGAGGCTGTGGGCGGGGCGATGGGGGCTGTGGGTGTGGCTGTGGGTGTGGCGGTGGGCGGGGCGGTGGGCGGGGCTCTGGGCGTGTCGGTGGGCGTGTCTGAGGCGCCCCCTGCAGGTGGCTGGACCCGTCGCTGTCGCTGCGGGAGCAGCAGGTGCCGGACGATGCGGAGCTGGGGCTGCGCTTCAAGTACCTGAGCGCCAGGGGGCTGGACCCACAGGTACCCCCGGCCCACGGGGACCCATAGAGACCCATAGAGACCCACAGGGACCCATAGGGACCCATAGAGACCCACAGGGACCCATAGAGACCCATAGAGACCCATAGAGACCCATAGGGACCCATAGAGACCCATAGAGACCCACAGGGACCCACAGGGACCCATAGAGACCCATAGAGACCCATAGAGACCCATAGAGACCCATAGGGACCCATAGAGACCCATAGAGACCCATAGAGACCCACAGGGACCCACAGGGACCCATAGAGACCCATAGAGACCCACAGGGACCCATAGAGACCCATAGAGACCCATAGAGACCCATAGGGACCCACAGAGACCCATAGAGACCCACAGAGACCCATAGAGACCCCAGGGACCCATAGAGACCCATAGAGACCCATAGAGACCCACAGGGACCCATAGGGACCCATAGAGACCCATAGAGACCCATAGGGACCCATAGGGACCCATAGAGACCCATAGGGACCCATAGAGACCCATAGGGACACATAGGGACCAACAGGGACCCACAGGGTCCCATAGAGACCCATAGAGACCCACAGGGACCCACAGGGACCCCCCTGACCCCCCCTGACCCCCCTGCCCCTGACCCCCCTGACCCCCCTGACCCCCCTGATCCCCCGTCCCCCCCAGCGGGACCCCCTGTGCCTGGCGCTGCTGTTCGAGCATCCCACCCACAGGGACCCATAGAGACCCATAGAGACCCATAGGGACCCATAGGGACCCCCCCGAGCCCCCTGACCCCTCCAGACCCCCCCGACCCCCC
Source organism: Hypotaenidia okinawae (assembly GCA_027925045.1). Classification (NCBI taxonomy): domain Eukaryota; kingdom Metazoa; phylum Chordata; class Aves; order Gruiformes; family Rallidae; genus Hypotaenidia; species Hypotaenidia okinawae. Next base: position 86,995 of record BSDF01000044.1, on the reverse strand, counting down.
TGACCCCCTGACCCCTGACCCCCCCGACCCCCCTGACCCCTCCAGACCCCCCTGACCCCCCTGACCCCCCTGACCCCTCCAGACCCCCCTGACCCCCCTGACCCCCGACCCCCCCCAGCGGGACCCCCTGCGCCTGGCGCTGCTGTTCGAACAGGCTCGCTGGGCGCTGCTGGGGGAGGAGATCGACTGCACCGAGGAGGAGATGATGCTCTTCGCGGCGCTGCAGGTACAGCCGCCCCCGGGACCCCCCGGGACCCCCCGGGACCCCCCAAACCCCCCAAGACTCCCCAGACACATCAGACCCCACAGACCCCCACAGACCCCCCGGGACCCCCCAAACCCCCCAAGACTCCCCAGACACATCAGACCCCCACAGACCCCCCCGGGACCCCCCCAAACCCCCCAAGACTCCCCAGACACATCAGACCCCCACAGACCCCCCGGGACCCCCCAGACCCCCCCGGGACCCCCCAAACCCCCCAAGACTCCCCAGACACATCAGACCCCCACAGACCCCCCCAGACCCCCGGGACCCCCCGGGACCCCCCAAGACTCCCCAGACACATCAGACCCCCACAGACCCCCCCGGGACCCCCCGGGACCCCCCAAGACTCCCCAGACACATCAGACCCCCACAGACCCCCACAGACCCCCCGGGACCCCCCAAACCCCCCAAGACTCCCCAGACACATCAGACCCCCACAGACCCCCCCGGGACCCCCCCAAACCCCCCAAGACTCCCCAGACACATCAGACCCCCACAGACCCCCCGGGACCCCCCGGGACCCCCCAAGACTCCCCAGACACATCAGACCCCCACAGACCCCCCCCAGACCCCCCGGGACCCCTCCAAACCCCCCCAGACCCCCCAGGACCCCTCAAGACCCCCCAGACCCCATCAGACCCCCCAGGACCCCCCAGACCCGTCAGACCCCCTCAGACCCCCACAGACCCCCCCCCCGGACCCCCCGGGAACCCCCCAGACCCCCCCAGGACCCCCCCAGACTCCCCCAGGACCTCCCAGACCCTCCAGACCCACCCGGGACCCCCAGGACCCCCAGACCCCCCGGGACCCCCCAAGACCCCCCAGACCCGTCAGACCCCCCGGGACCCCCCAGACCCTCCCGGACCCCCCCCCAGACCCCCCCGAGACCCCCCAAGACCCCCCAGACCCGTCAGACCCCCCGGGACCCCCCAGACCCTCCCGGACCCCCCAGGACCCTCTGGGACCTCCCAAACCTCAGGAGCCCCCAGACCTCCCCAGGACCCTTGGGACACCCCCAGACCCCCCGAGACCCCCCAGGATCCCCCAAACCTCGGGACCCCCCCCCGGGACCCCCTGGGACCCCCCAGGACCTCCCTTTACCCCCTCAACACCCCCGCCCCCCCCGTGACCCCCCAAAACCCCAACCCCGGGACCTCCCCCCACTCTCAGGACCCCCCTTACTCCCCCCGACCCCCCTACTCTCGGGACCCCCTGAGCCCCCGACCCCCCCCGGGACCCCCCCCCCACTCTCAGTACCCCCACCCCCCCCCCCCCCCCCCCCCGACCCCCCGACCCCGGGACACCCCCCGCCGGGACCCCCCCCCACGCCCCCATCTAACCCCCCCTCTAAGACCCCCCACCTGGCCCCCCTAACTCCCCCGACACCCCCCCCCCCCACTCTCGGGACCCCCCACCCCCCCCCCCCCCGGGCCCCCCCCCACTCTCAGGACCCACCTGACCCCCCCAACCCCCCCCCAACCCCCGACACCCCCCGGGCCCCCCCCACTCTCAGGACACCCCCTGACACCCCCCCCCAACCCCCCCGACCCCCCCGACACCCCCCGGGCCCCCCCCCACTCTCAGGACCCACCTGACCCCCCCCCCCAACCCCCCGACCCCCCGACACCCCCCCGGGCCCCCCCCACTCTCGGGACCCCCCCCGACCCCCCCCCCCCCCCCCAGTACCGCATCGACGAGCTGGGGGGAGGAGGCGCCGGGGGGCCCGGGGGGGGCGACGAACTGGACGATCTGGACGCCGCCCTCAGCAACCTGGAGCTGAAACTGGGGGGGGGGCGGAGCCCCCCGGGCCGCTGGTGAGACTGGGAGGCACTGGGAGGGACTGGGAGGCACTGGGAGGGAACTGGGAGGGACTGGGAGGGGCTGGGAGGGACTGGGAGGGGATTGGGAGGGACTGGGAGGGACTGGGAGGGAACTGGGAGGGACTGGGAGGGGCTGGGAGGGACTGGGAGGGGATTGGGAGGGGATTGGGAGACATTGGGATGGACTGGGAGGTGCTGGGAGGCACTGGGGGGCACTGGGAGGGGACTGGGAGGGACTGGGAGGGACTGGGAGGGGATTGGGAGGGACTGGGAGGGACTGGGAAGGACTGGGAGGGGATTGGGAGGGGATTGGGAGACATTGGGATGGGGGCACTGGGAGGCACTGGGAGGCGCTGGGAGGGGACTGGGAGGGCCTGGGAGGGGATTGGGAAGGGATTGGGAGGCACTGGGAGGGACTGGGAGGGGATTGGGAGGCACTGGGAGGGGATTGTGACACACTGGGAGGGACTGGGAGGGGATTGGGAGGGGACTGGGAGGGGACTGGGATGGACTGGGAGGGGATTGGGAGGCACTGGGAGGGACTGGGAGGGGATTGGGAGGCACTGGGAGGGGACTGGGAGGGACTGGGAGGGGATTGGGAGGGGATTGGGAGGGGATTGGGAGGCACTGGGAGGGACTGGGAGGGGATTGGGAGGGACTGGGAGGGGACTGGGAGGGCACTGGGAGGCATTGGGAGGGGCTGGGTGGGGACTGGGAGGGGACTGGGATGGACTGGGAGGGGATTGGGAGGCACTGGGAGGGACTGGGAGGGGATTGGGAGGCACTGGGAGGGGACTGGGAGGGGACTGGGAGGGGCTGGGAGGGGCTGGGTGGGGACTGGGAGGCACTGGGAGGGACTGGGAGGCGGGGGGTTGTCCTGGAGGGGCTGTACTGGTCTGTACTGGTCTATACTGGGAGTAACTGGGAGCCCCGGCTGCCGCAGGAGGAGCTGACCAGTGTCCCCCAGCTGGATGAGGAGCTGGAGGTCTACAGGTGGGGGGTGTTTGGGGGGGGCTTGGGGGGCTGGGGGGGTTGGGGAGGTCTGGGGGGTCTGGGGGGGTCTAGGGGGGTCTGGGGGGTCTGGGGGTTTTGGGGGGGCTGGAGGGGGCAGGGGGGCCTGTGGGGGGTTCGGGGGTTGTGGGGGGGCTCTAGGGGGGCTGGGGGAGGCCTGGGGGGTTTGGGGGGGCTGGGGGGGCTCTTGAGGGGGGTTTGGAAGGGTCTGGGGGGGGTCTGAGGGGGGATGGGGTGTGTTGGGAGGTTTGGGGGGTTGGGAGGGGACTGGGAGTGGACAGGGAGGGACTGGGAGGCAGTGGAAGGGGACTGGGAGGCACTGGGAGGGACTGGGAGGGGATTGGGAAGGATTGGGAGGCACTGGGAGGGGTTGGGAGGGGCACTGGGAGGGGCTGGGAGGCACTGGGAGGGGTTGGGAGGGGCACTGGGAGGGGATTGGGAGGGACTGGGAGGCACTGGGAGGGGACTGGGAGGCACTGGGAGGCACTGGGAGGGACTGGGAGGCACTGGGAGGGACTGGGAGGCACTGGGAGGCACTGGGAGGGGACTGGGAGGCACTGGGAGGGGACTGGGAGGGCACTGGGAGGGACTGGGAGGGGACTGGGAGGCACTGGGAGGCACTGGGAGGGGATTGGGAGGGACTGGGAGGGACTGGGAGGTGACTGGGAGGCACTGGGAGGCACTGGGAGGGGATTGGGAGGGACTGGGAGGTACTGGGAGGGGACTGGGAGGCACTGGGAGGGACTGGGAGGCACTGGGAGGGGACTGGGAGGCACTGGGAGGGGACTGGGAGGCACTGGGAGGGACTGGGAGGCACTGGGAGGGGACTGGGAGGGGACTGGGGAGGGGTTTTGGGGGGTTTTGGGTGGGTTTGGGGGGTTTTGGGGGTGTTTTTGGGGGTGTTTTGGGGGTTTGGGGGTGTTTTTGGGGGGGGTTTTGGGGGGTTTGGGGGGTTTGGGGGTGTTTTTTGGGGGTGTTTTGGGGGGGTTGGGGGTGTTTTGGGGGTTCTGGTGGGGTTTTGGGGGAGGTTTTGGGGTGTTTGGGGGGTTTGGGGGTGTTTTTGGGGGTGTTTTGGGGGGTTTGGGGGGGTTGGGGGTGTTTTGGGGAGTTTGGGGGTGTTTTTGGGGGGGTTTTGGGGGGTTTGGGGGTGTTTTGGGGGTGTTTGGGGGGGGTTAGGGGGTTTTGGGGGGTGTTTTGGGGGGGTTTGGGGGGTTTTGGGGGTTCTGGTGGGGTTTTGGGGGGTTTTGGGGTGTTTGGGGGGTTTGGGGTGTTTTTGGGGGGTTTGGGGGTGTTTTGGGGGTGTTTTGGGGGGTCTGGGGGGTTTTGGGGGGTGTTTTGGGGGGTTTGGGGGTGTTTGGGGGTTCTGGGGGGTTTTGGGGGGTTTGGGGTGTTTTTGGGGGTGTTTGGGGTGGTTTTGGGGGTGTTTTGGGGGTGTTTGGGGGTTCTGGGGGGTTTTGGGGGTGTTTTGGGGGGGTTTGGGGTGTTTTTGGGGGTGTTTGGGGGGAGTTTGGGGGTGTTTGGGGGGTCCCAGCCCCCCTTTCCCCCCCCCAGGCCGCGCCGTCTGTCCCTGCGCGGGTTCCGCCGCGGGCGCGTGCTGCTCCGGGGGTCGGCGCTGTCCTACGGCCCCAGCCCCCCGACCCCCGCCGAGCCCCCCAGCAGATCAACCTCCGAGGTGACGACACCCCCAAAACACCCCCGAACCCCCAAAACCCCCCCGGACCCCCAAAACCCCCTGGACCCCCCAAAACCCCCGGGACCCCCCAAAACCCCCCGGGACCCTCAACCCCCCCCGAACCCTCAACCCCCCCCGAACCCCCCAAAACACCCCCGAACCCCCAAAACCCCCCTGGGACCCTCAACCCCCCCGGGACCCCCAAAACCCCCTGGACCCCCCAAAACCCCCGGGACCCCCCAAAACCCCCCGGGACCCTCAAACCCCCCCCGAACCCTCAACCCCCCCCCGAACCCCCCAAACACCCCCCCGAACCCCAAAACTCCCCTGGGACCCTCAAACCCCCCTGGGACCCCCAAACTCCCCCGGGACCCCTCCAAATTGCCCTGAACCCCCTGGGACCCCCCAAAACCCCCGTGGGACCCCCCAAACTCCCCCGGGATGCCCCAAATTGCCCTGAACCCCCTGGGACCCCCCAAAACCCCCCCAGGACCCTCAAACCCCCAGGACCCCCAAAACCCTACAGGACCCCCCTGGGACCCCCCCCAAATTGCCCTGAACCCCCGGGACCCCCCCAAAACCCCCCCAGGACCCTCAAACCCCCAGGACCCCCCAAAACCCTACAGGACCCCCCTGGGACCCCCCCCAAATTGCCCTGAACCCCCCGGGACCCCCCAAAACCCCTGGGACCCTCAAACCCCCCGGGACCCCCCCAAACTGCCTGAAACCCCACAGGACCCCCCAAACCCTGCGGGAGCCCCCCAAACTGCCTCCAACCCCCCCGAACCCCCAAACATCCCCGGGACACCCTAAACTGCCTGAACCCCCCCCCGGGACCCTCAAACCCCCCAGGACCCCCCAACCCCACCCCGGAACCCCCCAAACCCCCCATGACCCCCCAATCTCCCCTCTGGGACCCCCCCCGAGACCACCCCCCCTAAACCCCCCCAAACTCCCCCTCTGGGACCCCCCCCCCCCCAAACCCCCCCTGAACCCCCCCCCAAACTCCCCCCCCCAAACCCCCCATGACCCCCCCAAACCCCCCCAAACCCCCCATGACCCCCCAAACTCCCCTCTGGGACCCCCCCGAGACCACCCCCCTAAACCCCCCCAAACTCCCCCCCAAACTTCCCTCTGGGACACCCCCCCCCCCAAACCCCCCATGACCCCCCCAAACTCCCCTCTGTGAACCCCCCCGAGACCCCGAGACCCCCCCCCCCCAAACCCCCATGACCCCCCCAAACCCCCCCAAACCCCCCCATGACCCCCCCAAAACTCCTGGGACCCCCTTGACACCCCCAACCCCCTCCCCCCACTCCCACACCTCCCCCCCCCCCTCCCCCTAAAATCCCTCTTGGGGCGACTCCTCCCCCCAACCTCCCACCCTGTGACGTCACCCCGCCCCCCCATGACGTCATCACCCCAGGCTGTGACGTCACCCCCGACGTGGACCTGGGGGCGCACAAGTTCTGCATCAAACTGCTGGTGGCGGCGCCGGACGGGATGAGCGAACTGGTGCTGCGCTGCCGAGATGTGAGGGGGGCACTGGGGACTGGGGCACTGGAGGGGCACTGGGAGGATGGGAGACTGGGATGGACTGGGAGGGACTGGGGAGGGGATTGGGAGGACGGGAGGCACTGGGAGGGGATTGGGAGGCACTGGGAGGGACTGGGAGTGGATTAGGAGGGGATTGGGAGGGACTGGGAGTGGCCTGGGAGGGACTGGGAGGCACTGGGAGGCACTGGGAGGGGACTGGGAGGCACTGGGAGGGACTGGGAGTGGATTAGGAGGGGATTGGGAGGGACTGGGAGGGACTGGGAGGGACTGGGAGGGGATTGGGAGACACTGGGAGGGAGTGGGAGTGGATTAGGAGGGGACTGGGAGGGACTGGGATGGACTGGGAGGCACTGGGAGGGGACTGGGAGGGACTGGGAGGGGATTGGGAGGGACTGGGAGGGGATTGGGAGACACTGGGAGGGACTGGGAGCGGATTAGGAGGAGATTGGGAGGGACTGGGATGGACTGGGAGGCACTGGGAGGGGATTGGGAGGCACTGGGAGGGGATTGGGAGGCACTGGGAGGGACTGGGAGGGGATTGGGAGGCACTGGGAGGGGACTGGGAAGGACTGGGAGGCACTGGGAGGGACTGGGAGTGGATTAGGAGGGGACTGGGAAGCACTGGGAGAGGATTGGGGGGGTCCCAGGGATCTCTGGGGATCCAGGGGTGTTTCTGGGGCTCCCTGAGGGTCTCTGGGGGTCTCTAGGGGTCCCTGGGTGTTTCTGGGGGTCCCTGGGGGCCCCTGGGGGTTTCTGTGGGTCCCAGGGGGTCTCTGGGGGTCCCTGGGTGTTTCTGGGTGCCCCTGGGGGTCCCCTTGGGGTTTCTGGGGGTCTCTGCGTGCCCCTTGGGGGTCTCCGGGGATCTTTGGGGGTCCTTGGGGGTCTCTGGGTGCTCCTGGGGGTTTCTGGGGTCCCTGGGGTTCCTGGGGTCCCTGGGTGCCCCTGGTGGTCTCTGGGGGTCCCTGGGTGTTTCTGGGGTCCCTGAGGGTTTTGGGGGTCCCTGGTGGTCTCTGGGGGTCCCTGGGTGTTTCTGGGGGTCCCTGAGGGTTTTGGGGGTCCCTGGGGTCTCTCTGGGTCCCTGGGGGTCCCTGAGGGTTTCTGGGTGCCCCTGGGTGTCCTTGGGGTCCCTGAGGGTCTCTGGGTACCCCTGGGGGTCTCTGGGGTCCCTGAGGGTTTTGGGGGTCCCTGGGGTCTCTCTGGGTCCCTGAGGGTCTCTGGGGGTCCCTGGTGGTCCCAGGGTGCCCCTGACCCCCCCGTGTCCCCCCCCAGCCCCCCCAGTACGCCCGCTGGATGGCCGGCTGCCGCCTGGCGTCCCGAGGGCGCCCCCTGGTGGAGGCGGAGCTGCGCGCGGAGGCGCAGGGGGTGCTGGGGGTGCTGGGAGCCCCCACGGACCCGGCCGGGACCCCCGCGGCCCCGCCCCGCCCCCCCCGACCCCCGCGTGCTGCTGGCCCCCGCTTCCAGCGCAAGGTCAAGGCCAAGCAGGTACCGGGGCCCCGCCCACAGCCCCGCCCACAGCCCCATGGCCCCGCCCACATACCCACTGCCCCGCCCACAGCCCAATTAGCCCCGCCCACAGCCCAATTGCCCCGCCCCCAATCCCATAGGCCCCGCCCACTGGACTATCGCCCTGCCCACAGCCCCACTGGCCCCGCCCACATACCCACTGCCCCGCCCACAGCCCCACTGGCCCCGCCCACAGCCCGATTAGCCCCGCCCCCAGACCGATTGGTCCCACCCACAGCCCAACTGGCCCCGCCCCAGTCCTATAGGCCCCACCCCCAGCCCTATAGGCCCCGCCCACAGGACCATCGCTCCGCCCACAGCCCCACTGGCCCCGCCCACGTACCCACTGCCCCGCCCACATACCCACTGCCCCACCCACAGCCCAATTAGCCCCGCCCACAGCCCAATTGACCCCTGCCCCCAATCCTATAGGCCCCGCCCACTGGACTATCGCCCCGCCCACAGCCCCACTGGCCCCGCCCACAGCCCGATTAGCCCCGCCCCCAGACCGATTGGTCCCACCCACAGCCCAGTTGCCCCGCCCACTGGATTATCGCCCCGCCCACAGCCCCACTGGCCCCGCCCACAACAGCTATGGCCCCACCCACCGTCCCATTGGCTCCGCCCACAGGGTTCTAGCCCCGCCTTCTTCTAAACCCCGCCCACCAGTCTGGCCTCGCCCCTGCTCTAAGCCCCGCCCCGCACAAAGCCACGCCCCCAACCAGGTCCCGCCCCCTCCCTAAGCCCCGCCCCCATGTCGCCAGTCCCTCCCTAAGCTCCGCCCCCATCCCATGCCCTCCCCCTCCGCCAGCCCCCCCGCCCTAAGCCACGCCCCTCCATCCCGGCCCCACCCCCTCCCTAAGCCCCTCCCCAAGCCCTCCCCCATCCCGGCCCCGCCCCCTCCCTATGCCCCGCCCCGCCCTAAGCCCCGCCCCAAGCCCCACCCCCGCGCTGCCCCGCTCCCTCCCTAAGCCCCGCCCCAAGCCCCGCCCCCCGGCCCCTCTCCCGCCCTAAGCCCCACCCTAAGCCCCGCCCCCCCGCTGGCCCCGCCCCCTCCCCAAGCCCCGTCCCCAAGCCCCACCTTCCCGCTGGCCCCGCCCCTTCCCTAAGCCCCGCCCCCTGTCGCTGGCCCCGCCCCCTCGCTAAGCCCCGCCCCCTGTCGCTGGCCCCGCCCCCTCGCTAAGCCCCGCCCCCCGCAGCTGGTGCCGCGCATCCTGGAGGCGCTGCAGCGCGTGGGGCCGCTGTCCCCGGGCCAGGCCCGGCTGCGCTTCCTGGAGGCCTGGAGAGCCCTGCCCGGCTTCGGCATGGCCCACTTCCGCGTGCGGTGAGGGGCGGGGCCGGGGGCGGGGCCGGCGGCGAGGGGGCGGGGCCTGGGACAGGGGGCGTGGTCTGGGGCTGGGGCCGGGGGGCCTGAGGATGGGGACGGGAAGGGGGCATGGCCAGCCAGGGGGCGGGGCCTAGGGAGGGGCGGGGCCTGAGGCAGGGGTGGGGACTGGGGGAGGGGGCGGAGCCTGAGGCAAGAGTGGGGACAGGGGGCGGGGCCTGCGGGAGGGGGCGGGGTCAGGGGGGCGGGGCCTGGGGCAGGGGGCGGGGACGGGGGAGGGGGCGGGGCCTGGGACAGGGGGCGGGGACAGGGGAGGGGGCGGGGCCTGAGGCAGGGGGCGGGGACGGGGGAGGGGGCGGGGCCTGCGGGAGGGGGCGGGGTCAGGGAGGGGGCTGGGCCTGGGGCAGGGGGCGGGGACAGGGGGAGGGGGCGGGGCCTGCAGCGGGGGGTGGGGACGGGGGGCGGGGCGCGGGGGAGGGGGCGGGGCCTGCATCAGGGGGCGGAGGCTTGTGAGGGGGTGGGGCCTGCGGCACGGGGTGACTGGGAGCACTGGGAGCACTGGAGTGACTGGGGTGACGGGTGTCGATGACATCATTGATGATGTCACTGATGACGTCACTGGTCCCAGGGTGCCTGGGGGGAAGAGGTTATGTCCCTGGGGGTGACTGGGAGCACTGGGAGCACTGGGCTGACTGGAGTGACTGGGGGTCCCTGGGGCGAAGGGTGTCGATGACATCATTGATGATGTCATCTATGACGTCACTGATGACGTCACAGGGTCCATGCCACCCGGTGGGATAAGGTTCCGGCCGTGGGGGTGACTGGGAGCACTGGGCTGACTGGAGTGACTGGGGGTCGCTGGGGTGACGGGTGTCGATGACGTCACTGATGACGTCACTAATGACGTCACCGATGACGTCACAGGTTCCAGGGCCCCTGGTGGGATGAGGTTCTGGCCCTGAGGGGGACTGGGAGCACTGGGAGCACTGGGGTTATTGGAGTTACTGGTGTGACTGGGGGTCGCTGGGGTGACTGGGGCTGATGACATCATTGATGACATCACTGATGACGTCACCGCTGACGTCACAGGTTCCTGGTGGGATGAAGTTCTGGCCGTGGGGATGACTGGGAGCACTGGGCTGACTGGAGTTACTGGGCTGACTGGAGTGACTGGGGGTCGCTGGGGTGACGGGTGTCAATCATGTCACTGATGACATCATCAATGACGTCATCGATGACGTCACAGGTTCCAGGGCCCCTGGTGGGCGAGGTTCTGGCCGTGGGGGTGACTGGGAGCACTGGGAGCACTGGGGTTATTGAGACTGGGCTGACTGGGGTCCCTGGGGTGACTGGGGCTGATGACGTCACATATGACGTCACTGATGACGTCACCGATGACGTCACAGGTTCTGGTGGGATGAAGTTCTGGCCGTGGGGATGACTGGGAGCACTGGGCTGACTGGAGTTACTGGGCTGACTGGAGTGACTGGGGGTCGCTGGGGTGACGGGTGTCAATCATGTCACTGATGACATCATCAATGACGTCATCGATGACGTCACAGGTTCCAGGGCCCCTGGTGGGACGAGGTTCTGGCCGTGGGGGTGACTGGGAGCACTGGGAGCACTGGGGTTATTGGAGTTACTGGGCTGACTGGGGGTCCCTGGGGTGACTGGGGCTGATGACGTCACATATGACGTCACTGATGACGTCACCGATGACGTCACAGGTTCCTGGTGGGATGAGGTTCTGGCCGTGGGGATGACTGGGAGCACTGGGAGCACTGGGGTTATTTGAGGTACTGGTCTGACTGGGGTCCCTGGGGTGACTGGGGCTGATGACGTCATTGATGATGTCACCTATGACGTCACCTATGACGTCATCGATGACGTCACAGGTTCCAGGGCGCCCGGCGGGACGAGGTTCTGGCCCTGAGGGGGACTGGGAGCACTGGGAGCACTGGGGTTATCGGAGTTACTGGGCTGACTGGGGGTCGCTGGGGTGACTGGGGCTGATGACGTCATTGATGACGTCACCTATGACGTCACCTATGACGTCATCGATGACGTCACAGCTTCCAGGGCGCCCGGCGGGACGAGGTTCTGGCCCTGAGGGGGACTGGGAGCACTGGGAGCACTGGGGTTATCGGAGTTACTGGGCTGACTGGGGGTCGCTGGGGTGACTGGGGCTGATGACGTCATTGATGACGTCACCTATGACGTCACCTATGACGTCATCGATGACGTCACAGCTTCCAGGGCGCCCGGCGGGACGAGGTTCTGGCCCTGAGGGGGACTGGGAGCACTGGGAGCACTGGGGTTATCGGAGTTACTGGGCTGACTGGGGGTCGCTGGGGTGACTGGGGCTGATGACGTCACTGATGACGTCACTGATGACGTCACTGATGACGTCACAGGTTCCAGGGCGCCCGGCGGGACGAGGTTCTGGCCGTGGGACCCTCCCAGCTCCTGCGCCTGGACCTCGAGTCCGGCAGCGTCACCCGGAGCTGGAGACACAGCGCCCTGCGCCAGTGGGACGTCAACTGGGACACCCAGCAGGTACTGGGAGCACTGGGAGCACTGGGAACGGGGGCACTGGGGGCACTGGGAATGGGGGGACTGGGACTGGGGGCACTGGGAAGGGGGATACTGGGACTGGGGGCACTGGGAAGGGGTGGCACAGCGCCCTGCGCCAGTGGGACGTCAACTGGGACACCCAGCAGGTACTGGGAGCACTGGGAGCACTGGGAACGGGGGCACTGGGGGCACTGGGAGCACTGGGAACGGGGATACTGGGACTGGGGGCACTGGTAATGGGGATACTGGGAGCACTGGGAAGCCTGTGACCCTCCAGCCCCCCTCATCCCCCATGGCCCCCCTGACCCCTGTGACCCCCCAGCCTTCCCATGCCCCCCATGCCCTTGCCCTGACCCCCCTGACCCCTGTGACCCCCCTGACCCCCCGACCCCTGTGACCCCCCTGACCCCTGTGACCCCCTGACCACCCTGACCCCTGTGACCCCCCCTGACCCCCCTGACCCCCCTGACCCCTGTGACCCCCCTGACCCCCCGACCCCTGTGACCCCCCTGACCCCTGTGACCCCCCCTGACCCCCCTGACCCCCCTGACCCCCCTGACCCCCCTGACCCCTGTGACCCCCTGTGCCCCCCTGACCCCTGTGACCCCCCTGACCCCCCCGACCCCTGTGACCCCCCTGACCCCCCTGACCCCCCTGACCCCCCTGACCCCCCTGACCCCTGTGACCCCCCCGACCCCTGTGACCCCCCTGACCCCCCCGACCCCTGTGACCCCCCTGACCCCTATGACCCCCCTGACCCCCCTGACCCCTGTGACCCCCCTGACCCCCCCTGACCCCTGTGACCCCCCTGACCCCTGTGACCCCCTTACCCCTGTGACCCCTCTGACCCCCCTGACCCCCCTGACGCCTGTGACCCCCCTGACCCCCCGACCCCTGTGACCCCCCTGACCCCTGTGACCCCCCTGACCCCCCCTGACCCCCCTGACCCCTGTGACCCCCCTGACCCCTGTGACCCCCTGACACCCCTGACCCCTGTGACCCCCCTGACCCCTGTGCCCCCCCAGGTGAGGCTGGAGCTGGAGGGGAGGTGACCCTGGGGCTGCGGGTGCTCTCTGACCCCTGTGACCCCCCGCGCCCCCTGACTCCCCCTGACCCCTGTGACCCCCCCTGACCCCCCTGACCCCTGTGACCCCCCTGACCCCCCTGACCCCTGTGACCCCCCTGACGCCTGTGACCCCCTGACCCCCGACCCCTGTGACCCCCCTGACCCCTGTGACCCCCCTGACCCCTAACCCCCCTGACCCCCCTGACCCTTGTGACCCCCCTGACCCCTGTGACCCCCCTGACCCCCCGACCCCTGTGACCCCCTGACCCCCCTGACCCCTGTGCCCCCCAGGTGAGGCTGGAGCTGGAGGGGGAGGTGACCCTGGGGCTGCGGGTGCTCTCTGACCCCTGTGACCCCCCCAGCCCCCCCTGACCCCCCTGACCCCTGTGACCCCCTGACGCCTGTGACCCCCCGACCCCTGTGACCCCCCTGACCCCTGTGACCCCCCTGACCCCTGTGCCCCCCTGACCCCTGTGACCCCCCTGACCCCCCCGACCCCTGTGACCCCCCTGACCCCCCTGACCCCCCTGACCCCCCTGACCCCCCTGACCCCTGTGACCCCCTGACGCCTGTGACCCCCCTGACCCCTGTGACCCCCCTGACCCCTGTGACCCCCCTGACCCCCCGACCCCTGTGACCCCCCTGACCCCCTGACCCCTGTGACCCCCCTGACGCCTGTGACCCCCCTGACCCCCCGACCCCTGTGACCCCCCCTGACCCCTGTGACCCCCCTGACCCCTAACCCCCTGACCCCCCTGACCCTTGTGACCCCCCTGACCCCTGTGACCCCCCTGACCCCCCCGACCCCTGTGACCCCCCTGACCCCTGTGACCCCCCTGACCCCCCGACCCCTGTGACCCCCCTGACCCCTGTGACCCCCCTGACCCCTGTGACCCCCCTGTGCCCCCCAGGTGAGGCTGGAGCTGGAGGGGAGGTGACCCTGGGGCTGCGGGTGCTCTCTGACCCCTGTGACCCCCCGCCCCCCTGACCCCCCTGACCCCTGTGACCCCCCTGACCCCCCTGACCCCTGTGACCCCCCTGTGCCCCCCCAGGTGAGGCTGGAGCTGGAGGGGAGGTGACCCTGGGGCTGCGGGTGCTCTCCGCTCCCTGCCGGGTGCTGCACGAGTTCCTGGGGGGGTACCTGTGTCTGGGGGGGCCCCCCCGGCCGGCCCAGCGACCCCCAACTCTTCCTCAAGCTCACGGCGGGGGGGGGCGCGACCCCCTCTGAGGGACACGCCACCTCCCCCCCCCCAAACCACACCCCCCCCCCAAAGCCTGGGAACAACCCCCCCCCCCCCATCTCCCCCCCCAAATCACTTGTGCCCCCCCCCCCAGAACATGGGAACCCCCCCACTGTGCCCCCCCCCCCACTGCTCCCCCCCCCCCAAATCACTTGTGCCCCCCCCAACCCCCCTCTAGAGTCTGGGCACCCCCCACTGTGCCCCCCCCCCAAATCACTTGTGCCCCCCCCCCAAATCCCCCCCCAGACCCTCTGCCCCCCCACACTGTGCCCCCCCCAAATCACTTGTGCCCCCCCCCGAGCCTGTGCCCCCCAATCCCATCCCCCCCCCCCCACTGTGCCCCCCCAAAATCCGCCCCCCCCCGAGCCTGTGCCCCCCCACTGTGCCCCCCCAAAATCACTTGTGCCCCCCCCAATCCCCCCCCCAGAGCCTGTGCCCCCTCCCCACTTGTGCCCCCCCCAATCCCCCCTCTAGAGTCTGGGCACCCCCCCACTATGCCCCCCTAAATCACTTGTACCCCCCCAAAATCGCACCCCCACCGTGCCCCCCCCCCAGAGCCTGTGACACCCCCACTCTGTCCCCCCCAAATCACTTGTGCCCCCCCCCAAATCCCCCCCCCAGAGCCTGTGCCCCCCCCCCCCCAATCACTTGTGCCCCCTCCCCCAAGCCTGTGCCCCCGCCCCCACTGTGCCCCCCCCAATCCCCCCCTCAGAGTCTGGGCACCCCCCACTATGCCCCCCCAATCACTTGTGCCCCCCCCAAAATCCCCCCCCTCAGAGCCTGTGCCCCCCCCCCCCCCACTGTGCCCCCCCAAATCACTTGTGCCCCCCCCCCCCCCCCGAACATGGGCACCCCCCACTCTGCCCCCCAATCACTTGTGCCCCCCCCCAATCCCCCCCCCTCTAGAGTCTGGGCACCCCCCCACTGTGCCCCCCCAATCACTTGTGCCCCCCCCAAAATCCCCCCCTCAGAGCCTGTGCCCCCCCCACTGTGCCCCCCCCCCCCCAATCACTTGTGCTCCCCCCCCCCCCAGAGCCTGTGCCCCCCCAATCCCATCCCCCCCACTGTGCCCCCCCAAAATCACTTGTGCCCCCCCCAAAATCTCCCCCCCAGACCCTGTGTCCCCCCCCCCACTGTGCCCCCCCAATCCCCCCCTCAGAGTCTGGGCACCCCCCACTATGCCCCCCCCCCCAATCACTTGTGCCCCCCCCAAAATCCCCCCCCCTCAGAGCCTGTGCCCCCCCCAAATCACTTGTGCCCCCCCCCTCAGAGCCTGGGCACCCCCTCCCATGCCCCCCCAAATCACTTATGGCCCCCCCAAATCCCCCCCCCCAGACCCTGTGTCCCCCCCCCACTGTGCCCCCCAAATCACTTGTGCCCCCCCCCCCCCCAGAACATGGGCACCCCCCACTCTGCCCCCCCAATCACTTGTGCCCCCCAATCCCCCCCCCCCGAGCCTGTGCCCCCCCATTGTGCCCCCCCCAAATCACTTGTGCCCCCCCAATCCCATCCCCCCCCACTGTGCCCCCCCAAAATCCCCCCCCTCAGAGCCTGTGCCCCCCCAATCACTTGTGCCCCCCCAATCCCCCCCCCCCGAGCCTGTGCCCCCCCATTGTGCCCCCCCCAAATCACTTGTGCCCCCCCAATCCCATCCCCCCACTGTGCCCCCCCAAAATCCCCCCCCTCAGAGCCTGTGCCCCCCCCAAATCACTTGTGCCCCCCCCAAAGTCCACCCCCCCGTGCCCCCCCAAATCACTTGTGCCCCCCCCAAAGTCCCCCCCCCACTGTGCCCCCCCCAGAGCCTGTGCCCCCCCACTGTGCCCCCCCAAATCACTTGTGCCCCCCCCAAAATCCCTCCCCCCCAGACCCAGTGCCCCCCCCACTGTGCCCCCCCTCCCCAAATCACTTGTCCCCCCCCCAATATCCCCCCCCCTTTCCTTGGGGGGGGGTATCCTCGTGTCACCCCCCCCCTCCCAGAGCCTGTGCCCCCCCCCTCACTGTGCCCCCCCCCCAAATCACTGCACCCCCCCCCCACCCCCTCCCCCCCCTCGTGCCAGGGCTCCTCCTGTGATGCTCAAGGGGGGGTGTTGTTGGGGGGGGGCGGTGGCAGGGTGCCAGCCCCCCCTCCTCGTGCGGGGGGTCCTCGTGCGGGAGGGGCAGGAGACACCCTGGGGGGGGGGGGGAGGGGCAATAAACCGGCTGTTACCATGGAAACGGGGCTCTGGCTGCTTTTTTGGGGGGGGGGGGGAGGGGGGCAGATCATGGGTCACCCCCCCCTCCCCTCCTCCCCCCACCCCCCTCCGCACTGGGTGTCCCCCCCAAAACCAACCCCTCCCCCCCAATGGGTGCTGCCCCTCCCCCCCCCCCCCCACAAGTGCCCCCCCCCCCAATCCAGGTGCCCCCCCCCCCAATCTGGGTCCCCCCCCATATGCCCCCCCCAAATCAAAGTACCCCCCCCCCCCCATCCGAGTGCCCCCCATCTGAGTGCCCCCTCCCCCCCCATGTGCCCCCCCCATGTGCCCCCCTCCCCCCCAAGTGCCCCCCAATCCTGGTGCCCCCCCCCCCCATCTGGGTGCCCCCCTTGCCCCCCATGTGCCCCCCCCCATCTGGGTCCCCCTCCATGTGCCCCCTCCGCCCCCCCCCAAATCCGTGTGCCCCCCTTGCCCCCCCATGTGCCCCCCCAATTCGGGTGCCCCCCCAATCTGGGTCCCCCCACATGTGCCCCCCCAAAATCTGGGTGCCCCCCAAACTCGGTGCCCCCTCCCCCCCCCATGTGCCCCCCTATCCAAGATCCGAGTGCCCCCCCAATTCCCGGTGTCCCCCCAACTGGGTGCCCCCCTCCCCCCCCATGTGCCCCCCCCCCAATCCGGGTGCCCCCCCAATGTGCCCCCCTCCCCCCCCCATGTGCCCCCCCCCCAATCCAGGTGCCCCCCCCCCACACACATGTGCCCCCCCCAGTCCGGGTGCCCCCCCCCAATCTGGGTCCCCCCCATGTGGCCCCCCCCCCAAATCAGAGTGTGTCCCCCCTGTCCGGGTGCCCCCCCCCCCCAATCTGGGTGCCCCCTTCATGTGCCCCCCCCCCCAATGTGCCCCCCCCATCTGGGTGCCCCCCACCCCCCCATGTGCCCACCCCCCCAAAATCTGGGTGCCCCCCAATCCGGGTGCCCCCCCCATATGCCCCCACCCCCAATCCAGGTGCCCCCCCCATGTGCCCCCCCCCCCCGTGCCCCCCGCTCACGGTGGGGCGCAGCTGCAGGACCCTCAGGAAGTATTTGGGGGGCAGGGAGCCCCCCGGCCCCCCCGGGGTCAGGATCACCCCGTTGGCCGCGCGGAAGAAGGGGATCCCGTCTGGGGGGGGGGGGGCACGATGAGGGGGGGCACCCCAAAACCCTGCACACACCCGCCCCATGCCCCCCCATCCCCCCCCCCCAGGGCCAATAGGAGCCCCATGGGTACCCCCCCCCCATCCCCATGGGTGCCCCCCATGACCCCCCCCCACCCCACTGCCTCCCCCCCCCCCCCACCATGGGTTCCCCCCCCCCCAGAATGGGTGCCCCCCCCCCCATAACCCCCCCCAAGACCCCCCCCAAGGGTGCCCCCCTCATGAACCCCCCCCCCATTGCCTGTCCCCCCCCCCCCCATGGGTGCCCCCCCCCATAACCCCCCCAGCGACCTCCAAGACCCCCCCCCCATGGGTGCCCCCCCCTCATGACCCCCCCCCCCCGTCGTCCCCCCCACACCCCCATGGGTGCCCCCCTATGACCCCCCCCAGCCCCCCCCCCCCCCAAATGGGTGCCCCCCATGACCCAGCCCCCCCCCCCATAACCCCCCCAAGACCCCCCCATGGGCGCCCCCCCTCATGAACCCCCCCCCCCCCACTGTCCCCCCCCCCACCCCCACGGGTGCCCCCCTATGAGCCCCCCTCACCCCCCCATGGGTGGCCCCCCCCCCAAAATGGGTACCCCCCCCATGACCCAGCCCCCCCCCTCATGGGTGCCCCCCCCCCCATAACCCCCCCACTGTCCCCCCCCCCCCCCACGGGTGCCCCTCCCCCACCCTGCAGCGCGCGGGGCCCGTCGATGTAGATGATGACGTCAGAGTCCGGCCGGATCCCTGGGGGGGAGGGGCGGGGGGAGGGAAGGGTTATTTTGGGGGGGGGAGGGGCTCCCAGCCCCCCCACACTATGTCCTTCCCCCCTCTGCCCCTCCCCCCCCAAATCCCCCCTCCCCCCAACCCCTTCCCCAAACCCCTCCCACCCCCCAAATTCCCCCTCCCCCCCCCCCGACCCTCCCCCCCCAAAATTCCCCCCTCTCCCCCCAAATCCGCCCCTCCCCCCTCCCCTCCCCCCATCTCCCCCTCCCCCCTCCCCCAACCCCCCAATCCCCCCCCAAAACTTCCCCCTCCCCCCTTCACCCTCCCCCTCCCCTCCCCCCATCTCACACTCCCCCCCAATTCCCCCTCCCCCCGCCCCTCCCCCCTCTGACCCTCCCCCCCCCAAAATTTCCCCCTCCCCCCCAAATCCCCCCTCCCCTCCCCCATCCCCCCTCCCTCCAATTCCCCCCCCCCAAATTCCCCCCTCCCCTCTCCCCTCCCCCCAAATCCCCCCTCCCCTCTCCCCTCCCCCCATCTCACCCTCCCCCCCAATATTCCCCCCTCCCCCACTCCCCCTCCCCTCCCCTCCCCCATCTCCCCCTCCCCCCCAACCCCCAATCCCCCCCAAATCCCCCCCAAATTCCCCCTCCCCCCTCTGACCCTCCCCCCCAACCCCCCCCCCCCCCCCCAAACCCCCCCCCCAATCCCCCCCCTCCCCCCAACCCCTCCCCCCCCAAATCCCCCCCCAATCCCCCCTCCCCCTCCCACCCCCCAACCCCATTCCACCCCCCCAAAAAAATTCCCCCCCCCCCCCCAGCCGATGACGTCACTGACCGCTGCGCGCGGCGGCGGGGTCCCCCCCCCCCCGCCCCCCCCGCCATGTGGATGTGGTTCCTGCCCATGGGGCTCAGTCCCCCCCGCCAGGATGCGGGGCCAGCGCCCCCTGCGCGTGCCGTGCCGCAGGAGGGGGGAGCTGCTCGGGGTGCACCAGGGGGGTCAGCTCCAGCTCGGGCACCTGGGGGGGGAAGGGGGGCACCCCAAAATCCACTGGGACATCCCCCAGACCCCCCCCCCCGACCCCACCCATCCTCCCCATCCCCCCCAAATCTGACCCCCCTAGACCCCCCCCAAAATCTACTGAGACCCCCCCATCCCATCCCCCCCCAGCACCCCCAAAATCCACTGTGAGACCCCCCCCAGACCCCCCCGATCCCCCCAAATCTACTGTGAGACCCCCCATCCCATCCCCCCCCAGACCCCCTCCAGCACCCCCAAAATCTGAGACCCCCCCACCCCCCCCGACCCCCCCCAAATCTACTGTGAGACCCCCATCCCATCCCCCCCAGCACCCCCAAAATCCACTGTGACACCCCCCAGACCCCCCCAAAATCTACTGAGACCCCCCCATCCCATCCCCCCCATCCCCCCCAGCACCCCCAAAATCCACTGTGACACCCCCCAGACCCCCCCAAAATCTACTAAGACCCCCCCATCCCATCCTCCCCCCAGCACCCCCAAAATCCACTGTGACCCCCCAGACCCCCCGACCCCCCCCAAATCCACTCTGAGACCCCCCATCCCATCCCCCCCAGCACCCCCAAAATCCACTGTGACCCCCCCAGACCCCCTCCAGCACCCCCAAAATCTGAGACCGACCCCCCAAAATCCACTCTGAGACCCCCCAACCCATCCCCCCCGATCACCCCCCAAATCTACTGTGACCCCCCCAGACCCCCCTCAGCACCCCCAAATCTACTGAGACCCCCCCACCCCCCCCCCCACCCCCCCCCCCGACCCCCCCCCCCAAAATCCACTGGGACATCCCCCAGACCCCCCCCCCCGACCCCACCCATCCCCCCCATCCCCCCCAAATCTGACCCCCCTAGACCCCCCCCAAAATCTACTGAGACCCCCCAACCCATCCCCCCCGATCCCCCCCAAATCTACTGAGACCCCCCATCCCATCCCCCCCAGCACCCCCAAAATCCACTGTGACCCCCCCCAGACCCCCTCCAGCACCCCCAAAATCTGAGACCCCCCCCACCCCCCGACCCCCCAAAATCTACTGAGACCCCCCCAACCCCACCCCCCCCGATCCCCCCCAAATCTACTGAGACCCCCCCATCCCATCCCCCCCATCCCCCCCTGACCCCCCCCAAAATCCACTGTGACACCCTCCAGACCCCCTGACCCCCCCGACCCCCCCAAATCTACTCGAGACCCCCCATCCCATCCCCCCCCCCAGCACCCCCAAAATCTACTGAGACCCCCCATCCCATCCCCCCATCCCCCCACCCCCACTCCCTCAATCCCACCCCCGCCCCTCCCCCCTTGCCCCTCCCCCATCCCATTTCCCCCCTCCCCCATCCCCCTCAATCCCCCTGCCCCTCCCCCATCCCCCTCCCCCCTTGCCCCTCCCCCCACCTCTCCCATCCCCCCCATTTCCCCCCTCCCCCCATCCCTCCCCCTCCCCACTCCCTCTCCCCCCCCTTGCCCCTCCCCCATCCCATTTCCCCCTCCCCCCTCCCCCTCCCCCACACCCCATTGTCCCCCCTCCCCTCCCCATCCCCCCACCCCTCCCCCCATCCCCCCATCCCCCTCCCCCTCCCCATCCCCCCACCCTCCCCTCCCCCCATCCCCCCATCCCCCATCCCCATCCCCCTCCCCCTCCCCCGCCCCTCACCCACACCCCATTTCCTCTTCCCCCCCTTGCCCCTCCTCCCCCTCCCCCATCCCCCTCAATCCCCCTGCCCTTCCCCCATTCCCCTCCCCCCCTTGCCCCTCCCCCCATCCCCCCTCCCCCCTCCCCCCCTCGCCCCTCCCCCTCCCCCATCCCCCCTCCCCACCATCCCTCCCTCAATCCCACCCCTCCCCATCCCCCTCCCCCTCCGCCCCTCCCCCCACTCCGCCAACCCCCATCCCCCCCTCCCCAATTCATCCCCCCTGCCCCTCCCCTCCCACCCCCCTCCCCCTCCCCCATCCCCCTCCCCCTATCCTTCCATCCCTCCCATCCGCCCCCACCCCCCGCCCCTCCCCCATCCCATTTCCCCCCATCCCCCCATCACACCCCCCGCCCCTCCCCCACACCCCATTGTCCCCCCTCCCCCCATCCCCCCACCCCCACTCCCCTCAATCCCACCGCCACCCCCTCCCCCCTTGCCCCTCCCCCATCCCCCCTTGCCCCTCCCCCATCCCCCCTTCCCCCATCCCCCTCCCCCCGCCCCTCCCCCATTTCCCCCCTCCCCATCCCCCATCCCCCCGCCCCTCCCCCACACCCCATTGCCCCCTTCCCCCATCCCCCCTCCCCCCTTGCCCCTCCCCTCCCCTCTCCCCATCCCCCTCTCCGCCTCCCCCCCTCCCCTCCCCTCCCCCCATCCCCCCTCTCCCCCCTCCCCCCGCCCCTCCCCATTTCCCCCCTCCCCATCCCCCATCCCCCCCGCCCCTCCCCCACACCCCATTTCCCCACTCCCCCCTCCCCCTCCCCCCATCCCCCCTCCCCATCCCCCCCTTGCCCCTCCCCCATCCCCCTTCCCCCATCCCCCTCCCCCTCCCCCTCCCCTCCCCCATGTCCCCCCTCCCCATCCCCCATCCCCCTCCCCCCTCCCCCCTTGCCCCTCCTCCCTCCCCCCTCCCCCTCCCCCACACCCCATTTCCCCCTCCCCCCCTCCCCCCCGCCCCTCCCCCACCGGCAGCGAGTGCCCCTGGGTGGCGCGCACGCGCAGGGGGCGTGTCCGCAGCTCGAAGCGCCCTTTGGGGTCCGAGGCCGCGACCCCCCCCAATTCCTGCTCCGAGACCCCCCGAAGAGCCGCAGCCGCGCGAGCAGCGCGAGAGGCACGAAGCCGTCTGGGGGGGAGGGGCGGGTCGGGGGGAGGGGGAGGTGGGAGGGGGAGGGGAGGGGGGCGAGGGGGGGAGGGGGGAATGGGGGGGCGGGGGGGTCCCAAGGGTGGATGGGGGGGGATGGGAGGGGGAGATGGGAGGGGTGAAGGGGGGGGCAGGGGGACTGGGGGGAGGGGCGGGTCAGGGGGAGGGGAGGGGAGGGGGGAGGGGGAGGGGCGGGGAGGGGGGGGATGGGAGGGGTCAAGGGGGGGCAGGGGGGGATGGGGGGATGGGAGGGAGGGGGAGGGGGAGGGGGGATGGGGGGATGGGGGGGGGGTCCCAAGGGGGTGGGGGGATGGGAGGGGAGATGGGAGGGGTCAAGGGGGGGCAGGGGGGACTGGGGGAGGGGGAGGGGAGGGGGAGGGGGGATTGGGGGGGTCAAGGGGGGTGGCAGGGGGGATGGGGGGATGGGAGGGAGGGGGAGGGGGAGGGGAGGGGGGTGATGGGGGGGGAATGGGGGGGCGGGGGGGTCCCAAGGGGGAGGGGGGGATGGGAGGGGGTCAAGGAGGGGGAAGGGGGGATTGGGGGGAGGGGTGGGTCGGGGGGAGGGGGAGGGTCCCAAGGGGGAGGGGGGATGGGAGGGGTCGGGGGGGCAGGGGGGACTGGGGGGTAGGGGGAGGGGCAGGGATGGGGGGATGGGAGGGGGAGGGGTCAAGGGGGGCGGGGGGGATGGGGGGGTGATGGGGGGCGGAATGGGGGGGCGGGGGGGTCCCAGAGGGGGAGGGGGATGGGGGGGCAGGGGGGAGGGGTCAAGGGGGGCAGGGGGGATGGGGGGGAGGGGAGGGGTCAAGGGGGAGGGGGAGGGGGAGGGATGGGGGGAGGGGCACGTCGGGGGGGAGGGGGAGGGATGGGGAGGGGATGGGGGGCATGGGAGGGGTCAAGGGGGGTGATGGGGGGGAATGAGGGGGGAGGGGGGTCCCGGGGGGAGGGGGGATGGGAGGGGTCAAGGGGGGGCAGGGGGTACTGGGGGGAGGGGGCGGGTCAAGGGGGAGGGGGAGGGGGAGGGACAGGGGGGATGAGGGGGAGGGGCGGGCCAGGGGGGAGATGGGAGGGGTCAAGGGGGGTGGGGGGGATGGGGGGGGTCCCAAGGGGGGATGGGGGGGTCCAAGAAGGGGGGGGGGAAAGGGGGGCGGGGGGGGGCATGGGGGGATGGGAGGGGTGGGGGGGCCCGGGATAGGGGGGGTCCCAAAGGGGGAAGGGGGATGGGAGGGGTCAAGGGGGGGCCCGAGGGGATTGGGGGGAGGGGCGGGGCAGGGGGGAGGGGGAGGGGCAGGGGGAGGGATGGGGGGGAATGGGAGGGGGAAGGGGGATGGGGGGGCAGGGGGGATGGGTCAAGGGGGGGCAGGGGGGGATGGGGGTGTTGGGGGGAGGGGGGCAGGGGGGATGGGAGGGGTCAAGGGGGGGGCCGGGGGGACTGGGGGGAGGGGCGGGTCAAGGGGGGCAGGGGGATGGGGGTGGGGAGGGGGGATGGGGGGAAAATGGGGGGGGAGGGGTCAAGGGGGGGCAGGGGGGTTGGGGGGACGGGGGGGAGGGGGCAGGGGGGTCCCAGAGGGGGGAGGGGGGATGGGAGGGTCCCAAGGGGGGATGGGGGGGGAATGGGAGGGGGGAGGGGGGGGGTCAGTGGGGGTCCCAGAGGGGGGAGGGGGGAAAAGGGCGGGGCAAGGGGGGATGGGGGGTTCAAGTGGGGGGCGGGGGGGATGGGAGGGGTGAAGGGGGGGCAGGGGGGACCGGGGGGAGGGGCGGGTCAGGGGGAGGGATGGGGGGGCATGGGGGAGGAGGGGTCAAGGGGGGCAGGGGGGGGTGTCGAGGGGGCCGGGGGAGTTCCAAGGGGGGCTGGGGGGGGTCAGGGGGTTCTCAAAGGGGGGATGGAGAGGGAGGGGGGTCAGGGTGGGGTGAAGGGGGGACATGGGGGTGGTCCCAGAGGGGGAGGGGAGGGGGTCCCGGGGGGGGTCCCTGGGGGGTCCGAAGGGGAGATTCCCGGGGGGGGGGTGTGTCTGGGGGGGGGGTTCCGGGGGGCCCGAGGGGGGTCCCAGGGGAGTCTATGGGGGGGTCTCAGGGGGGTCCGATGGGGTCTATGGGGGGGTCCCGAGGGGGGTTTGGGGGGTCCCTGGGGGGGCCAATGGGGGGGTCCCCATGGGTGGTCTATGGGGGGGTCCGAGGGGGGGTTTGGGGGGGCTGTCTGGAGGGGGGCCCGAGGGGGGTCCCGGGGGGGTCTATGGGGGGGTCCGAGGCGGGGGGGGGTGTCTGGGGGGGCCCAGGGGGGTCTATGGTGGGGTCTGAGGGGGGGTCCCTTGGGGGGCCAATAGGGGTCCCCTGGGGGGTCCTTGGGGGGGTCCGAAGGGGAGATTCCCGGGGGGGGTGTTTGGGGGGGTGTGTGTCTGGGGGGGGGGGTCTGGGGGGGCCCGACGGGGGATCCCAGGGGGGTCTATGGGGGGGTTTGGGGGGGGTCCCTGGGGGGGCTATGGGGGGGTCCGAGGTGGGGGTCCCGGGGGCGGTCTATGGGGGGGTTTGGGGGGGTCCGTGTGGGGGGGGTCCCGCACCCGCGCCCATGGGGACCCCCTCGGCCACCGCCCCGTGACGCAGCACGTAGCTCAGCGCGCGCGACAGCCACACCCGCCGGTCCTGGGGGGGAGGGGCGGGGGGAGGGGCACATATGGGGGGGGGGGGCACTCGTGAGTGTGTGTGTCCCCACCCCCACCCCCAAACCCCACCCCCCGCTCCCCCCAGGAGTGTCCCCCCCAATTTTGGGGTGTCCCCCCCCCCAGAGTCCCCTCAGCCCCCCCAACACCCCCCCCATAGGTGATACCCCCCCTCACTCCCCACCTTGAGGTGCCCCCCCTCCCCCCCCCATGGGCCCCTCCCCCCCCCCATGGGTGCCACTCCATGGCTCCCCCCAATTCTCCCCCCTTGGGCCCGTCCCCCCCATGGGTGCCCCCAGAACCCCCCCCCCAATTCCCCCCATGGGCCCCTCCCCCACCATGGGTGCCCCCAAGACCCCCCCCCTCCCTCCCCTTCCCCTCCCCCCCATGGGCCCCCTCCCCCCCCTTTTGGCTGCCCCCCCCCTTGCCCCCCCTATTCCCACCCATGGGTGCCCCCAAGACCCCCCCCACACTCCCCCCATGGGCCCCTCCCCCCCATGGGTGCCCCCCCCCCCCCCCCCACCCCCCCCTCCCCTTCCCTCCCCCCCCCATGGGCCCCTCCCCCCACACCCCCCCCATGCAGCGCCCCCCCCCCCCGTTTTGGGCCCTTCCCCCTCCCCCCCCCCCCAATCCCCCCTCCCCTCCCCCTCCCCACCTCCTCGCGCCGCCGCCGCCCCCTCCCCCTCCCCTCGCGCCGGGCTCGGCGGCCATGGCGGCGCCACGTGACTCCTCCCCCCGGCCCCGCCCAGACCACGTGACCAGAGCTCGCGCCGGCGCCGCCAGCTCCACACCCCGGGGGGGGGCGGTTTATTGCTCGGCCACGCCCCCTCCCGCGCTCGGCCACGCCCCCTGAGGGGCTGACCACGCCCTCCTGAGGCATGGCCACGCCCCCTGAAGCACGGCAACGCCTCCTGGCGCCTGAACTCGCCCTCCTGAGGCCTGGCCACGCCCCTTGAGGCCTGGCCCCGCCCCTGGTAGGCTGACCACGCCCCCCCGGCCCCGGCCCCGCCCCCTCAGTCCAGCTTGCGGGTCCCCAGCTTCGGGGGGCCGGTTCTGGGGGGCCCCGCGCCCCCCCCCCGGCGTTTGGTCTCCGGATCCCGGCGCCGCTGCTGCTCCCGGGGCCGCCGGGCAGAGCCCGGGGAGGGGGGGGCTGGGGGGGAACGGGGGGTTCAATTGGGGGGGTGATGGGGAGGGGGGGCTGGGGGGGAACGGGGGGGGGGGCGTCAATTGGGGGGGTGATGGGGAGGGGGGGGCTGGGGGGAAACGGGGGGGGGGAGTCAATTGGGGGGGGTCATGGGGAGGGGGGGCTGGGGGGGGGAACGGGGGGGTTCACTTGGGGGGGTCACGGGGAGGGGGGGCTGGGGGGGGAACGGGGGGGTTCAATTGGGGGGGTGATGGGGAGGGGGGGCTGGGGGGGAACGGGGGGGGGGAGTCAATTGGGGGGGTGATGGGGAGGGGGGGCTGGGGGGAAACGGGGGGGGGGAGTCAATTGGGGGGGGTGATGGGGGGAGGATGGGGGGTCCCAATGGGGGGGCATTGGGGGGGAGCATTGGGGGGGTTATTGGGGGGGTCCTGGGGAGGGTGGGGCTGGGGGGCACGGGAGGGGGTATGGGGGGGGGATGGGGGGTCCCAATGGGGGGGTATTGGGGGGGGGGGGAGGTATAGAGGGGGGAGCTGGGGGGCACGGGGGGGTTATTGGGGAGGTATTGGGGGGGGATGGGGGTCCCAATGGGGGGGTTTGGGGGTGGGGGGGGGGGGGGTTCCGGAGGATTTTGGGGGGGGGGAGGTCCCCTCACCCTGTGGCTGGGGCGCTGCCTCCCAGGCGTCCTCGGAGCCCCACTCCCCCCACCCCCCACCCCCCTCAGCCCCCCGGCTGGGGGAGGGGGGCACTGGGGGAGGGTTCCTGGGGGGGGGGCACCCCGATTTCCTCCACGCTGCTCGCTGGGGGGGTCTGGGGCATCTCCATGTCCTGGGGGGGGGGGAAAAAGGTGGGGGGGGCCACAGGTGTGGGGACAGCTGTGACCCCCCCACCCCAAAATGTGACCCCCCCGCTCCCCCAAATGACCCCCCCGAATTTTAATCCCTCCTCAAAGCGTGAGCCCCCCAGTGACCCCCCCAAAGACTGACCCCCCCAATGACACCCCCAAAGTGTGACCCCCCCACTGACCCCCCCAAAGTGTGACCCCCCCCAAAATGACTCCCCCAGTGGCCCCCCCAAAGTGACCCCCCCAAAGACTGACCCCCCCAGTGGCCCCCCCAAAGTGACCCCCCCAAAGACTGACCCCCCCGAAGTGTGACCCCCCCGCTGACACCCCCCCAGTGGACACCCCAAAATGACCCGCACAAAATGAGCCCCCCAAAGTGACCCCCCCCAAAGTGCCCCCCTAAAATGACCCCCCAAAGTGACCCCCTATAGTGTGACCCCCCCAAGTGACCCCCCCAAAGTGCCCCCCCCAAAGTGACCCCCCATAGTGTGACCCCCCCAGTGACCCCCCCAAAGTGCCCCCCGAAAATGAGCCCCCCCAAAATGACCCCCCCAAAATGACCCCCTATAGTGTGACCCCCTATAGTGTGACCCCCCCCAAAATGAGCCCCCCCCCCCCCTAAATTGCCCCCCCCCCTCACCTCCAGGCTGCCCCAGTCGTCGTCCCACCCGTCCGTGTCCCCTGGGGGGGTCCTCGGGGGGGTCCCTCGGGGGGGGTCCCTCGGGGGGGGCTCTGGCTCTTGGGGTGCACAGGGACATTTTGGGGGGTGGGGTGGGGGGGGGTCAGGCCCCCCAATAAGGGGGGTGGTTCTGATGCCCCCCCCCCCCATTCTGCCCCCCCCGGGGTGGGGGGGGGGGCAATACTGACCTTGTGGGGGGGCCGTGGGGGGGTTGTGGGGGGCTGTGGGGGGGTCTGTGGGGGGTCGCCCCCCCCGGTGTCCCCCCCCATCAGCCGGGCGGTGAGGGAGGTGACAGCCCAGGACACGGCGGCCCCCCCCCCCCCCGCCCCCCCCGCGGGCTCTGGGGGGGCTCGGCCGGGCTGGGGGGGCTGGGGGGAGGGGAAAGAATCAGGTTGGGGGGGGGAGCACACACCCCAAAATTGACCCTTCCCCCCCCCCAAAGACCCCTCCTCAGCCCCTCCCCCCACCCCGATTCCACAGCCCCCCCAGGATTCTGCCCCCCCCCCCAAACACCTCTGACCCCCCCCAGCCCCCCCAATTCCACCCCCCCAAAGACCCTCTGACCCCCCCCCATGATCCCCCCCCGGCCCCCCCATTCCAGCCCCCCCCCCAAAAGACCCTCTGACCCCCCCCCCATGATTCCCCCCCCAAAGACCTCTGACCCCCCCATTCCAGACCCCCCCCCGATTTCTCCCCCCAGCCCCCCCCAAACACCCTCTGACCCCCCCAGCTCCCCCCCCCCAAATTCCCCCCCATTCCAGAGCCCACCCAGACCCCAACCACCAGGGACCCCCCCATCAGACCCCCCCCCAGACCACCCCCCCCGTTCCAGCCCCCCTCCGTGACCCCCCTTCTCCCCCCTCCCCCCATTCCAGCCCCCCAGCCACCCCCTCACCTCCCCCAGCCCCCCCCGTGCCCCCCCCTCCCCCATTCCAGCCCCCCTTCCCCCCGGTGCCTCCCCCAGCCCCCCCATTCCAGACCCCAACCCCCAGGGACCCCCCGCCGTTCCAGCCCCCCCCCCGTGCCCCCCTCCCCAACCAGCCCCCCTCCCCCCGGTGCCCCCCCTCCTAGCCCCCCCTTACCCCCCCCCCGGTGCCCCCCCGCCCCTCACCCCCCTCCCCCCATTCCACCCCCCCCCGTGTCCCCCCTCACCCCCCTCCCCCCACATTCCAGCCCCCCAGCCCCCCCATTCCAGCCCCCCTTCCCCCTGGTGTCCCCCCATTCCAGCCCCCCTCCCCCCCATAGCCCCCCCGGTGCCCCCCCCACCCCGTGCTCCCCCTGTCCCCCCAGCCCCCCCTCACCCCCCCACCTCTCCCCTAGCCCCCCCATTCCAGCCTCCCCATTCCATCCCTCCCCGTGTCCCCCTCCCTCCCCCCCTCAGCCCCCCTTCCCCCTGGTGCCCCCCCCCAGCCCCCCCTCACCCCCTCAGCCCCCCCATTCCAGCCCCCCCGCCCCCCCTCACCCCCCCAGCCCCCCCATTCCAGCCCCCCATTCCAGCCCCCCCCGCCCCCCATCACCCCCCCAGCCCCCCATTCCAGCCCCCCCATTCCAGCCCCCCCATTCCAGCCCCCCCGCCCCCCCTCACCCCCCCAGCCCCCCCTCACCCCCTCAGCCCCCCCATTCCAGCCCCCCCGCCCCCCATCACCCCCCCAGCCCCCCATTCCAGCCCCCCCATTCCAGCCCCCCCATTCCAGCCCCCCCCGCCCCCCATCACCCCCCCAGCCCCCCCATTCCAGCCCCCCCCCCTCACCCCCCGGGTCCGGCCGCCGCCTCCAGCTGATCCAAGAAGCTGCGAATGGCCCGGAACGCCTGGGGGGGGGGGGGTCAGGACATGGGGGGGACCCCCCCAAAACAGCAGGGACACCTGCACACAGACCCCCCCACCAGGCACCACAGCCCCCCCAGACCCCCCAGCACCCACCCATGGCACCCAGAGACCCCCAGACCCCCCCATGGCTCCCAGACCCCCTCAGCCCCCCCAAACCCCCCCATGGCACCCAGACTCCCCAAAACCCCCCCAGCCCCCCCAACGGCACCCAGACCCCCCAAACCCCCCCCCAATGGCACCCAGAGACCCCCAACACCCCCCAATCCCCCCCAGCCCCCACCCCAGTGGTACCCAAAGCCCCCCACCCCTCATTCCAATGGCACCCAGACCCCCACAGACCCCCCCCCAATAGCACCCAGACCCCCCCAGCCCCCAAAACCCCCCCAGCCCCCCCCAATGGCACCCAGACCCCCCCAAACCCCCCCAAAACGCCCCCCAGCCCCCCCCCAATGGCACCCAGAGACCCCCAGACCCCCTCCCAATGGCACCCAGACTCCCCCAAAACCCCCCACCAGCCCCCCCAATGGCACCCAGAGACCACCAGGCCCCCCAAACCCCCCGCCCCATAGCACCCAGCCCCCCCAGCCCCCACCCCAATGGCACCCAGACCCCCCTAGCCCCCCCAAAACCCCCCCAGCCCCCACCCCAATGGCACCCAGACCCCCCCAGCCCCCACCCCAATGGGTCCCCAGGACCCCCAGCCCCCACCCCAATGGCACCCAGAGACCACCAGCCCCCCCAACGCCCCCCCCAGCCCCCCCAATGGCACCCAGACCCCCCCAGAGCCCCCCAGCCCCCCCCAATGGCTCCCCAGCCCCCCCAGGACCACTCCAAGCCCCCCAGCTCCCCCCCAATGGCACCCAGACCCCCCCAGCCCCCACCCCAATGGAACCCAGACCCCCCCAGCCCCCCCAAAACCCCGCCAATGGCACCCAGACCCCCCCATCCCCCCAAAACACCCCCCATCCCCCACTCCAATGGTACCCAGAGACCCCCCAGCCCCCTAAAACCCCCCCAGCCCCCCTCAATGGGCCCCCAGACCCCCCCCCAGCCCGGGGGTCCCACCTGCTGCCTGACGCCGGGGTGGGGGTCGGTGGTGAGGGCGCAGAGGGGGGCAGCACCCCCCTGGCGCACTCCTGGGCCGAGTAGCACCCGTGGGTGGCGGCGAAGGCGGCGACGGCGGCGGCGCGGGTGGGGGGAAGGGGTCCCGGGAGGCACGAGCCAGGGCCGGGACCAGCACCCGGGACCGGGTCTGGGGGGGTCAGGGGGGGATGGGGGGTCAATGGGGGGTATGGGGGGAAGGGGTCCCGGGAGGCACGAGCCAGGGCCGGGACCAGCACCCGGGACCGGGTCTGGGGGGCACGGGGGGTCAGGGGGGATGGGGGGGTCAATGGGGGGGTCAATGGGGGGATGGGGGGAAGGGGTCCCGGGAGGCACGAGCCAGGGCCGGGACCAGCACCCGGGACCGGGTCTGGGGGGCACGGGGGGTCAGGGGGGATGGGGGGGTGGGGGGTCAATGGGGGGATGGGGGTCAGGGGGGTCAGTGGGGGGGGCACAGGGGTCAATGGGGGGGTCAGGGGGGATGGGGGTGGGGGGGTCAGGGGGAGATGGGGGGTCGGGGGGGTCAGTGGGGGGGCACAGGGGGGATGGGGGGGTCGGGGAGGGGGGATGGGGGAAAAGGGTCCCGGGAGGCACGAGCCAGGGCCGGGACCAGCACCCGGGACCGGGTCTGGGGGGGTCAGGGGGGTCAGGGGGGTCAGGGGGGTTGGGGGGGTCAATGGGGGGTCAATGAGGGGGTCAGCGGGGGGGTCAGTGTGGGGGGTAGCAGGGGGGTCAGTGGGGGGATTGGGGGGGTGTCAGTGGGGGGGTCAATGAGGGGGTCAGCAGGGGGGTCAACGGGGGGGTCAATGGGGGGGTCAATGGGGGGGTCAATGGGGGGGTTGGGGGGGTCAGCAGGGGGGTCAGTGGGCGGGTCAATGAGGGGGTCAGTGGGGGGCTCAGCAGGGGGGCAGCAGGGGGGTCAGTGGGGGGGTCGGGGGGGCTCAATGGGGGTGGTCAGTGGGGGGGGTCAGTGGGGGGGTCAATGAGGGGGTCAATGGGGGGGTCAGTTGTGGGGTCAGCAGGGGGGTCAATGAGGGGGTCAATGGGGGGGTCAGTAGGGGGGTCAATGGGGGGTCTCACCTGGGCGGCTCAGCAGGGGGGTCAATGGGGGGTCAGCAGGGGGGTCAGTGGGGGGGTCATTGGGGTGTCTCACCTGGGGGGCAGCAGGGCCCCGATGCGCCCCAGGCCCAGGGCGGCGTTGCAGCGCAGGGGTCCCAGCGCGTCCCCCCAGCACCCGCAGCAGCAGCCGCGGCAGCTCCGCCCGGCGCCCCTCCCCCAGCCGGGGGGCCAGCAGCACCAGGGCCTGGGGAGGGGGGTCAGGGGGGCTGGGGGGGGGTCAGGGGGGCTTCAGGGGGATTTGGGGGGGCAGGGGGGTGTTGAGGGGGTCAGGGGGGCTTCAGGGGGGATTTGGGGGGCAGGGGGCTTCAGGGGGACTTCAGGGGGGATTTGGGGGGGTTTGGGGGGGCACGGGGGGCTTCAGGGGGGATTTGGGGGGTGTGGGGGTATTTGGGGGGGCTTCAGGGGGGCTTGGGGGTGCTGTGGGGGGGTGTGGTGGGTCTGGGGGTGCCGTGTGGAGTTTGGGGGTGCTGTGTGGGGTGACCTTGATGGTGTGCTCCCTGAGGTGGTTTGGGGGGGCTGTGGGGGGCTGTGGTGGGTTTTGGGGTGCTGACCTTGACCGAGTGCTCCCTGAGGGCCGGGTTGGGGGTGCTGTGTGGTTTTGGGGTGCCCTGGGGGGTTTTGGGGTGCTGACCTTGACCGAGTGCTCCCTGAGGGCCGGGTTGGGGGGTTTTGGGGTGCTGTGTGGTTTTGGGGTGCCCTGTGGGGTTTTGGGGTGCTGACCTTGACCGAGTGCTCCCTGAGGGCTGGGTTGGGGGTGCTGTGTGGTTTTGGGGTGCCGTGGGGGGTCTGGGGGTGCAGTGGGGGGGCTGTGGTGGGTTTTGGGGTGCCCTGGGGGTTTTGGGGTGCTGACCTTGACCGAGTGCTCCCTGAGGGCCGGGTTGGGGGTGCTGTGTGGTTTTGGGGTGCCGGGGGGGTTTTGGGGTGCTGACCTTGACCGAGTGCTCCCTGAGGGCCGGGTTGGGGGGTTTTGGGGTGCTGTGTGGTTTTGGGGTGCCCTGTGGGGTTTTGGGGTGCTGACCTTGACCGAGTGCTCCCTGAGGGCCGGGTTGGGGGGTTTTGGGGTGCTGTGTGGTTTTGGGGTGCCCTGTGGGGTTTTGGGGTGCTGACCTTGACCGAGTGCTCCCTGAGGGCCGGGTTGGGGGGTTTTGGGGTGCCGGGGGGGTTTTGGGGTGCTGACCTTGACCGAGTGCTCCCTGAGGGCCGGGTTGGGGGGTTTTGGGGTGCCGGGGGGGTTTTGGGGTGCTGACCTTGACCGAGTGCTCCCTGAGGGCCGGGTTGGGGGGTTTTGGGGTGCTGTGTGGTTTTGGGGTGCCCTGTGGGGTTTTGGGGTGCTGACCTTGACCGAGTGCTCCCTGAGGGCCGGGTTGGGGGGTTTTGGGGTGCCCTGTGGGGTTTTGGGGTGCTGACCTTGACCGAGTGCTCCCTGAGGGCCGGGTTGGGGGGTTTTGGGGTGCCCTGTGGGGTTTTGGGGTGCTGACCTTGACCGAGTGCTCCCTGAGGGCCGGGTTGGGGGGTTTTGGGGTGCTGTGTGGTTTTGGGGTGCCCTGTGGGGTTTTGGGGTGCTGACCTTGACCGAGTGCTCCCTGAGGGCCGGGTTGGGGGGTTTTGGGGTGCCCTGTGGGGTTTTGGGGTGCTGACCTTGACCGAGTGCTCCCTGAGGGCCGGGTTGGGGGGTTTTGGGGTGCCGGGGGGTTTTGGGGTGCTGACCTTGACCGAGTGCTCCCTGAGGGCCGGGTTGGGGGGTTTTGGGGTGCTGTGTGGTTTTGGGGTGCCCTGTGGGGTTTTGGGGTGCTGACCTTGACCGAGTGCTCCCTGAGGGCCGGGTTGGGGGGTTTTGGGGTGCCCTGTGGGGTTTTGGGGTGCTGACCTTGACCGAGTGCTCCCTGAGGGCCGGGTTGGGGGGTTTTGGGGTGCCCTGTGGGGTTTTGGGGTGCTGACCTTGACCGAGTGCTCCCTGAGGGCCGGGTTGGGGGGTTTTGGGGTGCCGGGGGGTTTTGGGGTGCTGACCTTGACCGAGTGCTCCCTGAGGGCCGGGTTGGGGGGTTTTGGGGTGCTGTGTGGTTTTGGGGTGCCCTGTGGGGTTTTGGGGTGCTGACCTTGACCGAGTGCTCCCTGAGGGCCGGGTTGGGGGGTTTTGGGGTGCCCTGTGGGGTTTTGGGGTGCTGACCTTGACCGAGTGCTCCCTGAGGGCCGGGTTGGGGGGTTTTGGGGTGCCCTGTGGGGTTTTGGGGTGCTGACCTTGACCGAGTGCTCCCTGAGGGCCGGGTTGGGGGGTTTTGGGGTGCCCTGTGGGGTTTTGGGGTGCTGACCTTGACCGAGTGCTCCCTGAGGGCCGGGTTGGGGGGTTTTGGGGTGCTGTGTGGTTTTGGGGTGCCCTGTGGGGTTTTGGGGTGCTGACCTTGACCGAGTGCTCCCTGAGGGCCGGGTTGGGGGGTTTTGGGGTGCCCTGTGGGGTTTTGGGGTGCTGACCTTGACCGAGTGCTCCCTGAGGGCCGGGTTGGGGGGTTTTGGGGTGCCCTGTGGGGTTTTGGGGTGCTGACCTTGACCGAGTGCTCCCTGAGGGCCGGGTTGGGGGGTTTTGGGGTGCTGTGTGGTTTTGGGGTGCCCTGTGGGGTTTTGGGGTGCTGACCTTGACCGAGTGCTCCCTGAGGGCCGGGTTGGGGGGTTTTGGGGTGCCCTGTGGGGTTTTGGGGTGCTGACCTTGACCGAGTGCTCCCTGAGGGCCGGGTTGGGGGGTTTTGGGGTGCCGGGGGGGTTTTGGGGTGCTGACCTTGACCGAGTGCTCCCTGAGGGCCGGGTTGGGGGGTTTTGGGGTGCTGTGTGGTTTTGGGGTGCCCTGTGGGGTTTTGGGGTGCTGACCTTGACCGAGTGCTCCCTGAGGGCCGGGTTGGGGGGTTTTGGGGTGCCCTGTGGGGTTTTGGGGTGCTGACCTTGACCGAGTGCTCCCTGAGGGCCGGGTTGGGGGGTTTTGGGGTGCCCTGTGGGGTTTTGGGGTGCTGACCTTGACCGAGTGCTCCCTGAGGGCCGGGTTGGGGGGTTTTGGGGTGCCCTGTGGGGTTTTGGGGTGCTGACCTTGACCGAGTGCTCCCTGAGGGCCGGGTTGGGGGGTTTTGGGGTGCCCTGTGGGGTTTTGGGGTGCTGACCTTGACCGAGTGCTCCCTGAGGGCCGGGTTGGGGGGTTTTGGGGTGCCCTGTGGGGTTTTGGGGTGCTGACCTTGACCGAGTGCTCCCTGAGGGCCGGGTTGGGGGGTTTTGGGGTGCTGTGTGGTTTTGGGGTGCCGGGGGGGTTTTGGGGTGCTGACCTTGACCGAGTGCTCCCTGAGGGCCGGGTTGGGGGGTTTTGGGGTGCCCTGTGGGGTTTTGGGGTGCTGACCTTGACCGAGTGCTCCCTGAGGGCCGGGTTGGGGGGTTTTGGGGTGCCGGGGGGGTTTTGGGGTGCTGACCTTGACCGAGTGCTCCCTGAGGGCCGGGTTGGGGGGTTTTGGGGTGCTGTGTGGTTTTGGGGTGCCCTGTGGGGTTTTGGGGTGCTGACCTTGACCGAGTGCTCCCTGAGGGCCGGGTTGGGGGGTTTTGGGGTGCCCTGTGGGGTTTTGGGGTGCTGACCTTGACCGAGTGCTCCCTGAGGGCCGGGTTGGGGGGTTTTGGGGTGCCCTGTGGGGTTTTGGGGTGCTGACCTTGACCGAGTGCTCCCTGAGGGCCGGGTTGGGGGGTTTTGGGGTGCCGGGGGGTTTTGGGGTGCTGACCTTGACCGAGTGCTCCCTGAGGGCCGGGTTGGGGGGTTTTGGGGTGCTGTGTGGTTTTGGGGTGCCCTGTGGGGTTTTGGGGTGCTGACCTTGACCGAGTGCTCCCTGAGGGCCGGGTTGGGGGGTTTTGGGGTGCCCTGTGGGGTTTTGGGGTGCTGACCTTGACCGAGTGCTCCCTGAGGGCCGGGTTGGGGGGTTTTGGGGTGCCCTGTGGGGTTTTGGGGTGCTGACCTTGACCGAGTGCTCCCTGAGGGCCGGGTTGGGGGGTTTTGGGGTGCCCTGTGGGGTTTTGGGGTGCTGACCTTGACCGAGTGCTCCCTGAGGGCCGGGTTGGGGGGTTTTGGGGTGCCCTGTGGGGTTTTGGGGTGCTGACCTTGACCGAGTGCTCCCTGAGGGCCGGGTTGGGGGGTTTTGGGGTGCCCTGTGGGGTTTTGGGGTGCTGACCTTGACCGAGTGCTCCCTGAGGGCCGGGTTGGGGGGTTTTGGGGTGCCCTGTGGGGTTTTGGGGTGCTGACCTTGACCGAGTGCTCCCTGAGGGCCGGGTTGGGGGGTTTTGGGGTGCTGTGTGGTTTTGGGGTGCCCTGTGGGGTTTTGGGGTGCTGACCTTGACCGAGTGCTCCCTGAGGGCCGGGTTGGGGGGTTTTGGGGTGCCCTGTGGGGTTTTGGGGTGCTGACCTTGACCGAGTGCTCCCTGAGGGCCGGGTTGGGGGGTTTTGGGGTGCCCTGTGGGGTTTTGGGGTGCTGACCTTGACCGAGTGCTCCCTGAGGGCCGGGTTGGGGGGTTTTGGGGTGCCCTGTGGGGTTTTGGGGTGCTGACCTTGACCGAGTGCTCCCTGAGGGCCGGGTTGGGGGGTTTTGGGGTGCCCTGTGGGGTTTTGGGGTGCTGACCTTGACCGAGTGCTCCCTGAGGGCCGGGTTGGGGGGTTTTGGGGTGCCCTGTGGGGTTTTGGGGTGCTGACCTTGACCGAGTGCTCCCTGAGGGCCGGGTTGGGGGGTTTTGGGGTGCCCTGTGGGGTTTTGGGGTGCTGACCTTGACCGAGTGCTCCCTGAGGGCCGGGTTGGGGGGTTTTGGGGTGCCCTGTGGGGTTTTGGGGTGCTGACCTTGACCGAGTGCTCCCTGAGGGCCGGGTTGGTGTCCTGCAGCCCCTGGGCGACGGGCGGGAAGATTTGGGCGTCCAGCACGGCCGGGGGCAGGAGCTGCACGAACTGCTCCAGCTGGGGGGGCAGCGGCTAAGGGGGGACCCCCGGACCCCCCCTCAGACCCCCCAGGGACCCTCAGACCCCTCCAGACCCCCGGACCCCCCCAGGGACTCCTCAGGGACCCCCTGACCCCAGGGACCCCCAGGGACCCTCAGACCCCCCCAGGGACCCAGCCCAGGGACCACCCAGGGACCCCCCCGGGACACCTCAGACCCCCCCGGGACACCCTTAGACCCCCCCCCAGGGTCCCTCCGACCCCAGGGACCCCTCAGGGACCCCCGGACCCCAGGGACCCTCCCAGACCCACCCCAGGGACCCCTCAGACCCCCCCCAGGGACCCCCAACCCCAGGGACCCCAGGGACCCCTCAGACCCCCCCGAGCCCCCCAGACCCCCCCAGGGACCCTCAGACCCTTCAGGGACCCTCAGACCCCCCCGACCCCAGGGACCCCTCCAGACCCCTCAGGGACACCCCCAGGGACCCCCCAGGCACCCCCCGGATTCCCCCTCAGGGACCCCCCAGGGACCCCCGACCCCAGGGACCCCCCCAGGGAGCCCCCCTGACCCGAGGGACCTCCCCAGACCCCAGGGACGCCCCCTCAGCCCCCCGGACCCCTCAGGGACGCCCCCAGGGACCCCCCGGGACCCCCAGACCCCTCAGGGACCCCCGGACCCCCCCAGACCCCCAGGGATTCCCCCAACCCCAGGGACACCCCGGACACCCCTCAGGGACCCCTGGACACCCCCAGACCCCCCCCCAGGAACCCCC
This sequence comes from Hypotaenidia okinawae, assembly GCA_027925045.1. Lineage (NCBI taxonomy): Eukaryota > Metazoa > Chordata > Aves > Gruiformes > Rallidae > Hypotaenidia > Hypotaenidia okinawae. The sequence continues at coordinate 49,932 of BSDF01000044.1, read as the reverse complement.
GACCCCAGGGACCCCCCTCAGACCTCCCCCGGACCCCCCCAGGGACCTCTCAGGGACCCCCCAGGGACCCCCCAACCCCAGGGACCCCCCGGGACCCCCAGACCCCTCAGGGACCCTCAGACTCCTCAGGGACCCCCCTAAAGGATCCCTCAGGGACCCCTCAGACCCCCCCAGGGACCCCCGGACCCCCAGGGACCCACCCGAGGGAGCCCTCAGGGACCCCCTCAGACCCCCCCAGGGACCCCCCCCAGGGACCCCTCAGATCCCCCCCAGACACCCACCCTAGGGACCCCTCAGACCCCCCGGACTCCCAGGGACCCCTCAGACCCCCCCAGGGACCCCTCAGGGACCCCCCCGGGACACCCCCAGAACCCCCCCAGACCCCCCCCCATGGACCCCCTCAGACTCCCCTAGGGACCCCCCAGGGACCCTCTCAGAGCCCCCCTCAGACCTCCCCCCCGGGACACCCCCAGAACCTGCCTCCCTGAGACCCCCACCCAGGGACCCCCCCAGGGACCCCCTCAGACACTCCCCGCCACCCGCGACCCTGTCAGACCCCCCTGGGGACTCCCCCCAGGGGCCCCCCCAATTCCTCCCCAGGGGGGTCCCATGATGATGCCCCCCCCCAAATCCTCCCTGGGGGGGTCTCCATGTCCCCTCCTCAATTCCTCCCCAGGGGGGTCCCAGTGTGCCCTCCCCCCCCCCCCAATTCCTCCCCGGGGGGGGGTCCCAGTATCTCCCCAGTTCCTCCCCAGGGGGGTCCCCATGATGATGCCCCCCCCAAATCCCCTGTAGGGGGGGTGTCCCATGATGATGCCCTCCCAAATCCTCCCTGGGGGGGTCTCCGTGTGTCCCCCCTCCAATTCCTCCCCAGGGGGGTCCCAGTGCCCCCCCCCCCCCAATTCCTCCCCAGGGGGGTCCCATGATGATGCCCCCCCTAATCCCCCTGGGGTGGGGTCTCCGTGTCCCCCTCCCCCAATTCCTCCCCGGGGGGTTCCCATGATGATGCCCCCCCCCAATTCCTCCCCATGGGGGGGTCCCATGATGATGCCCCCCCCAAACCCTCCCTGGGGTGGGGTCTCCATGTCCCCCCCCCAATTCCTTCCCAGGGGGGTCCCAGCCCCCCCCCCAATTCCTCCCCATGGGGGGGTCCCATGATGATGCCCCCCCCAAATCCTCCCCGGGGTGGGGTCTCCGTGTGTCCCCCCCCCAATTCCTCCCCGGGGGGTTCCCATGATGATGCCCCCCCCCAATTCCTCCCCGGGGGGTCCCAGCCCCGGGGGGGGTCCCAGCCCCCACCTGCTGCAGCAGCTGCACCCGCAGCGCCCGGTCGGGGGAGGCGAAGAGCCGGACGAGGGGGGGAGCAGCAGCCGCTGGAACTCGGGGGGGGCAGCTCCCTGGCCACCTGGGGGGCACGGGGGGGTTGGGGGGGGGCAGCGCCTGTGGGACCCCCGGGGGGAGGGATGGGGGGGACACACCGCCTGTGGGACCCCCGGGGGGGTTTTGGGGGGGGGGGACAGCGCCTGTGGGACCCCCAGGGTGGGGGGGGGTGTTTTGGGGGGGGGAACCGGCTGTGGGGCCCCCGGGGGGGTATTGGGGGGGTTGGGGGGGGGCAGTGCCTGTGGGACCCCTGGGGGGGGATTTGGGGGGGACAGACCGGCTGTCGGACCCCCGGGGGGGGGGTATGGGGGGGTTGGGGGGTAATAGGGTGGTGATGGAGGGTAAGGGGGGCATTTGGGGGGGTGATGGGGGGATTTGGGGGGCGATTTGGGGGGGGATTGGGGGGTGATGGGGGGTATTTGGGTGGATGGGGGGGTATTGGGGGGGTGATGGGGGGGATGATGGGGGGATTTGGGGGGGATGATGGGTGGATGATGGGGGTTATTGGGGGGGTGATGGGGGGATGATGGGGGGGTGATAGGGGCGATTTGGGGGGGGATGATGGGGGGGATTTGGGGGGGACACACCGGCTGTGGGACCCCCGGGGGGGAGTATGGGGGGGGGTTTGGGGGGGACACCGGATGTGGGGGGTCTGGGGGGGATTTCGGGGGCATTTGGGGGGGTGATGGGTGGGAATTTGGGGGGATTGGGGAGTGATGGGGGGATGATGGGGGCGATTTGGGGGGGATGATGGGGGGATTGGGGGGCGATTTGGGGGGGATTGGGGGGGTGATGGGTGGGTGATGGGGGGATGATGGGTAAGATTTTGGGGGGGATGGGCGGGATTTGGGGGGGATTGGGGGGTGATGGGGGGTATTGGGGGGTGATGGGGGGGATTTGGGGGGCGATAGGGGGGATGATGGGGCAGATTTGGGGGGATGATGGGGGAATTGGGGGGTGATGGGGGGTATTAGGGGGTGGGGGAGATGATGGGGGGGATTTGGGGGGGATTGGGGGGCGATGGGGGGGGGATTGGGGGGGTGATGTGGGGGGTATTGGGGGGGTGATGGGGGGGCGACGGGTGGTGTTTGGGGGTCACCTGCAGCAGGGGGGCAGCGCCTCGGGCTCGGGGGGCCCCACGTCCAGCGCCTGCAACAGCCGCGGCAGCAACACCCGGAGCCGGAAGGGGCCGGGCAGCCCCGGGAGCAGCGAGGGCAGCTCCCGCAGGAAGGCACCGCGCGGCCCGGGCTCCAGCACCTGGCACCCAGACAACACCCTCACTACACCCAGACAACACCCAGACAACACCCCCACAACACCCTCAGAGCACCCCACACAACACCCCCACAACACCCCCGCAGGAAGGCACCGCGCGGCCCGGGCTCCAGCACCTGGCACCCAGACAACACCCTCACTACACCCAGACAACACCCAGACAACACCCCCACAACACCCTCAGAGCACCCCACACAACACCCCCACAACACCCCCGCAGGAAGGCACCGCGCGGCCCGGGCTCCAGCACCTGGCACCCAGACAACACCCTCACTACACCCAGACAACACCCAGACAACACCCCCACAACACCCTCAGAGCACCCCACACAACACCCCCACAACACCCCCGCAGGAAGGCACCGCGCGGCCCGGGCTCCAGCACCTGGCACCCAGACAACACCCTCACTACACCCAGACAACACCCAGACAACACCCCCACAACACCCTCAGAGCACCCCACACAACACCCCCACAACACCCCCGCAGGAAGGCACCGCGCGGCCCGGGCTCCAGCACCTGGCACCCAGACAACACCCTCACTACACCCAGACAACACCCAGACAACACCCCCACAACACCCTCAGAGCACCCCACACAACACCCCCACAACACCCCCGCAGGAAGGCACCGCGCGGCCCGGGCTCCAGCACCTGGCACCCAGACAACACCCTCACTACACCCCGACAACACCCAGAAAACACCCCCACAACACCCTCAGAGCACCCCACACAACACCCCCACAACACCCCCGCAGGAAGGCACCGCAAGGCCTGGGCTCCAGCACCTGGCACCCAGACAACACCCTCACTACACCCAGACAACACCCAGACAACACCCCCACAACACCCTCAGAGCACCCCACACAACACACCCACACAACACCCCCGCAGGAAGGCACCGCAAGGCCTGGGCTCCAGCACCTGGCACCCAGACAACACCCTCACTACACCCCGACAACACCCTAACAACACCCAGACAACACCCTCACAACACCCACACAACACCCCCCCACAACACCCCCGCAGGAAGGCACCGCGCGGCCCGGGCTCCAGCACCTGGCACCCAGACAACACCCTCACTACACCCAGACAACACCCAGACAACACCCCCACAACACCCTCAGAGCACCCCACACAACACCCACACAACACCCCCGCAGGAAGGCACCGCGCGGCCCGGGCTCCAGCACCTGGCACCCAGACAACACCCTCACTACACCCAGACAACACCCAGACAACACCCCCACAACACCCTCAGAGCACCCCACACAACACCCCCACAACACCCCCGCAGGAAGGCACCGCGCGGCCCGGGCTCCAGCACCTGGCACCCAGACAACACCCTCACTACACCCAGACAACACCCAGACAACACCCCCACAACACTGCCACAACACCCTCAGAGAATAGGATGAAGTTGGGGATGAGGATGAGGATGGGGATGAGGATGGTGCGGGTGCTGCCCACCTGCATGTCCCTGAGGAAGAGCGCGGTGCGCACCAGCCCGCAGGTGAGGAAGGCTCCCGGGCGCTGCAGCCGCTGCAGCAGCTGCTCCGGCTGCGGCCGCGACGACGGCTCGGCTGCCACCAGCTCACAGAACGGGGGGACCAGCCCGGGGGGATCTGGGGGGGCAGGGGGGTCAGGGGGGCCTGGGGGGCACCAGCCCGGGGGGATCTGGGGGCCAGGGGGGGGCAGGGGGGGTTGGGGGGGCAGGGGGGTTAGGGGGGCTGGGGGGGTCAGGGGAGCAGCAGCCCAGGGGGGATCTGGGGGTCAGGGGGGGTCAGGGGGGCTGGGGGGCACCAGCCCGGGGGGGATCTGGGGGCCAGGGGGGGCAGGGGGGTTGGGGGGGCAGGGGGGTTAGGGGGGCTGGGGGGGTCAGGGGAGCAGCAGCCCAGGGGGATCTGGGGGTCAGGGGGGTCAGGGGGAGCTGGGTGGCACCAGCCCGGGGGGATCTGGGGGCCAGAGGGGGTCAGGGGGGTTGGGGGGGCTGGGGGGCACCAGCCCGGGGGGATCTGGGGGGGCCAGGGGGGTCAGGGGGGGCTGGGTGGGTCGGGGGGGGGATCTGGGGGTGCCTGGGGGGGTCAGAGGGGGTCAGGGGGGGTCAGAGGGGTCTGGGGGTGTCTGGGGGGGTTCAGAGGGGTCTGGGGGTGCCTGGGGGGGGTCAGGGGAGGTCAGGGGGGGCCGGGGGGGTCAGATGGGTTTAGGGCTGTCTGGGGGGTCTGGGGGTGCCTGGGGGGGTCAGAGGGGTCTGGCTGGGTTGGAGGGGGTCAGAGGGGTCTGGGGGTGCCTGGGGGGGGTCAGAGGGGTCTGGGTGCGTTGGGGGGGGGGTCTGGGGGGGTGAGGGGGTGTCGGGGGGTCCTGACCTTGCCGGCGCTGCGCAGCGCCCCGGTGTGGGGGAGGGGCCCGTTGAAAACCTCCCAGATCAGACACCCCAAACGCCACATGTCCCCCGCCCTGGGGACAGGGGGGAGCAGCAGGGGGCACGGACCCCCCCTGAGCCCCCCAAACACACAGACCCCCCCAGCCCCCCCAATCCCCCTGAGCCCCCCCAAACACCCAGACCCCCCAGCCCCCCCAATCCCCCTGAGCCCCCCAAACACCCAGACCCACCCCCAGCCCCCCCAATCCCCCTGAGCCCCCCAAACACCCAGACCCCCCCAGCCCCCCCAATCCCACTGAGCCCCCCAAACACCCAGACCCACCCCCAGCCCCCCCAATCCCACTGAGCCCCCCCAAACACCCAGACCCCCCCAGCCCCCCCAATCCCCCTGAGCCCCCCAAACACCCAGCCCCCCCGAATCCCCCAGCCCCCCCAATCCCCCTGAGCCCCCCAAACACCCAGACCCACCCCCAGCCCCCCCAATTCCCCTGAGCCCCCCCAGACACCCAAACCCCCCAGCCCCCCCCAATTCCCCAACCCCCCCCAGAACTCCCAGATCCCCCCAAACACCCAGCCCCCCCCCGAATCCCCCAGCCCCCCCAATCCCCCTGAGCCCCCCCAAACACCCAGACCCCCCAGCCCCCCCAATTCCCCAACCCCCCCCAGAACTCCCAGACCCCCCAAACACCCGGGACCCCCCCACCCCCCTGGGCCCCCCCCCTCAAAGACACACCCACCCCCCACCCTGCCAGGACCCACCCCCCAAAAGACACCCCCCTCCCCCAGGGACCCCCCCCCCCCCCCAAAAGCCACCCGCCCTCCCCGGGACCCCCCCAAAAGACACCCCCCTAATCCCCCCTGGGACCCCCCCCCAAAAGACACACCCACCCCCCACCCTGCCAGGACCCCCCCCAAAGCACCCCCCATCCTCCCTGGGACCCCCCCAAAAGACACCCCCCCCAAAAAGACACCCCACCCCCTGCCCCCCCTGAGACCCCCCCCCCAAAAGCCACCCGCCCCCCAATCTCCCCTGGGACCCCCCCAAAAGACACCCCCCCCCAAAAAAGCCACCCCACCCCCTGCCCCCCTGGGACCCCCCCCCCAAAAGCCACCCGCCCCCCAATCTCCCCTGGGACCCCCCCCAAAAGACACCCCCCCCAAAAAAAGCCACCCCACCCCCTGCCCCCCTGGGACCCCCCCAAAAACTCACCAGGGCCCCCCTTCCCTCTGGCCGGGTCGCTGAGCTCGGGGGGTTCGTGGGGGCGGGGGGGGCTCCGGGGGGCGGGGGGGGGCCCCTCCTCGGCAGGGGCCGCCAGCTCCAGCCCCCCCAATTTCCAGCCCCCCGCCGGCTCCACGAACACGGCGTCGACCCCCAGCGCGTGGTGCACCAGCCCCGACCCCCCCAGGAAGGACAGCGCCGTCTGGGGGGGGGGCAGCACCCCAAAAATGAGGGGGGACCCCCAAAAACACCCCCCTCAAACACCCCCCCAAATCCCCCCCAGGACCCCCCCAAAACCCACTCAGGACCCCCCCAAACCCCCCCAAACACAACCCCCCCCAGGAAGGACAGCGCTGTCTGGGGGGGGGCAGCACCCAAAAATGAGGGGGGGCCCCCCAAAAAACACCCCCCTCAGGACCCCCCAAATCCTCCCCCAGGACCCCCCAAAACCCACTCAGGACCCCCCCAACCCCCCCCAAACCCCCCCAGGAAGGACAGCGTCGTCTGGGGGGGCAGCACCCCAAAAATGAGGGGGGGCCCCCAGAAACACCCCCTCAGGACCCCCTCAGGCACCCCCGGCACCCCCAGCCCCCCCATGCCCCCCTCACCAGCAGCCCGTGCAGCCCCCAGGCCCAGGGCCCCCCCCAGCACCCCCAGCCCCCCAGCCCCCCCAGCCCCCCTCACCAGCAGCCCGTGCAGCCCCCAGCTCCCCCCAGCCCCCCAGCCCCCCATGCCCCCCGCCCCCCTCACCAGCAGCCCGTGCAGCCCCAGGCCCAGGGCCCCCAGCCCCAGCCCCCCCAGGCCCAGGGCCCCCAGCCCCCCAGCCCCCCTCACCAGCAGCCCGTGCAGCCCCAGGCCCAGGGCCCCCCAGCCCCCAGCCCCCCAGCCCCCCCAGGCCCAGGGCCCCCCAGCCCCCCAGCCCCCCTCACCAGCAGCCCGTGCAGCCCCCAGCTCCCCCCCGCCCCCCCCCCCCCCCAGCCCCCCCCCGCCCCCCTCACCAGCAGCCCGTGCAGCCCCCAGGCCACCTCCTGCTGCCCCTGGTCGCCGTGGGGGGGTCGCAGCCGCAGGTGCCGCCGCAGGGGGGTCACCAGCTCCGTCACCAGGTACAGGCAGCGCTCCGTCTGGGGGGGCACCTCACACACCGACCCCCCCACAGACCCCCCGACACCCCCAGAGCCCCCTGACCCCCCACAGACCCCCCGACACCCCCAGAGCCCCTGACCCCCCACAGACCCCCCGACACCCCCAGACCCCTGACCCCCCACAGACCCCCCACAGCCCCCCTGACCCCCCCACAGACCCCTGCCCCCCCCCAGAGCCCTGACCCCCCACCAGGCCTCCCCACAGCCCCCTGACCCCCCTGACCCCCCCACAGAGCCCCCCATAGACCTCTGACCCCCCCACAGACCCATGACCCCCCCACAGACCCCCACAGACCTCTGACCCCCCTTGACCCCCCCACAGACCCATGACCCCCCCACAGACCTCTGACCCCCCTGACCCCCCCATAGACCCCTGACCCCTCCCAGAGAGCCCTAACCCCCCTGACCCCCCACAGAGCCCCCTGACCCCCCCAGACCCCTGACCCCCCACACCCGCCCAACCCCCCACAGACCCCCCTGACCCCCCCACAGACCCCCCTGACCCCCCCCAGACCCCCGACCCCCCCACAGACCCCCGACCCCCCACAGACCCCGACCCCCCCACCCAGACCCCCACAGACCCCGACCCCACAGACCCCCTGACCCCCCCACAGAGCCCCCTGACCCCCCCAGACCCCTGACCCCCCACAGACCCCCGACCCCCCCAGACCCCCGACCCCCCCAGACCCCCGACCCCCCACAGACCCCCGACCCCCCAGACCCCTGACCCCCCACAGACCCCCTGACCCCCCACAGACCCCCTGACCCCCCAGACCCCCGACCCCCACAGACCCCCGACCCCCCACAGACCCCTGACCCCCCCACAGACCCCCGACCCCCCAGACCCCTGACCCCCCACAGACCCCCGACCCCCCCACAGACCCCCTGACCCCCCACAGACCCCCGACCCCCCACACCCGCCCAACCCCCCACAGACCCCTGACCCCCCCACAGGCCACTGACCCCTCCCATCCCCCCCACCCCTCAACCCCCCTCTGCCCCCCCCCACGCCCCATCCCCCCACCCCCATCCCCTTTTGCCCCCCATCCCTCTTGTACCTCCCCATCCCCCTGCCCCGCCCCAGCCCCCCAGCCCCCCGCCCCCCCACCTCCAGGCTGTCCAGGTACCCCAGGACCTGGGGGTGCCTCAGGCTGCGCAGGCGCCGCAGCCCCGCCCGGGCCAGGGGGGTGTCGGGCCCGGGACCCCCCCCAGAGAGTGGGCGAACACCGACACCGGCACCCCGTCTGCCTGGGGGGCAGGGGGGGTCATGGGGGGGCACGAGGGGGCACGGGGGGGATGGGGGGGTAAGGGGGGATTGGGGGGGGATGGGGGGGTGCGATGGGGGGGTGGAGGGGGGGTAAGGGGGGATGGGGGGGATGGGGGGTCATGGGGGGGTAAGGGGGGTGGGCACGGGGGGATGGGGGGGACATGGGAGGGGATATGGGGGGGATAAGGGGGGCTCGGGGGGGTAACGGGGGGGATAAGGGGGGTGGGCACGGGGGGGGGGTAAGGGGGGATGGGGGGTAAGGTGGAGGGCACAGGGGGGCACAGGGGGGATGGGGGGTAATGGGGGGTGGGCACGGAGGGGGATGGGGGGGATGGGGTGTATATGGGGGGGGATATGGGGGGATGGGCACGGGGGGGCACGGGGAGGGATGGGGGGTAAGAGGGGGTGGGCACGGGGGGGGATAGGGGGGATGGGGGGGATGGGGTGTATATGGGGGGTAAGGGGGGACAGGCACGGGGGGGATATGGGGTGTATACGGGGGGGGATATGGGGGGCTGCGCACGGGGGGGCACAGGGGGGATGGGGGGATATGGGGGGGGATAGGCACGGGGGGGCACGGGGGGGATGGGGGAGGGATGGGGGGGCATGGGGGGGTAAGGGGGGTGGGCACGGGGGGGCACAGGGGGAGGGATGGGGGGGCATGGGGGGGGTAAGGGGGGTGGGCACGGGGGGGGGATGGGGGGGTCATGGGGGGGGTAAGGGGGAGATGGGGGGTAAGGGGGGTGTGGGGGGATGGGCATGGGGGGGATGGGGGGCACGGGGGGGGCACAGGGGGGATTGGGGGGCTGGGCATGCGGGGGGCTGGGCAAGGGGAGCTTGGGGGGGGCTTGGGTAAAGGGGGGGCTGGGCAAGCGGGGGCCACAGGGGGGATATGGGGGGCCTGGGCACGGGGGGAACATGGGGGGGCTGGGCACGGGGGGGGATATGGGGGTGAAATGGGGGGGGGCAGGGATGGGGGGACCCAGGGGGGGACATGGGGGGGACAGGAATGGGGGGGTCACAGCGATGGGGGGACATGGGGGGGTTGGGGGGGGTCACAGCGATGGGGGGACGGGGTTATGGGGGGGTCACAGGGATGGGGGGACATGGGGGGTTATGGGGGGTCACAGGGATGGGGGGACATGGGGGGGTTATGGGGGGTCACAGGGATGGGGGGACATGGGGGGGTTATGGGGGGGTCACAGGGATGGGGGGACATGGGGGTTATGGGGGGGTCACAGGGATGGGGGGACATGGGGGGGTTATGGGGGGGTCACAGGGATGGGGGGACATGGGGGTTATGGGGGGTCACAGGGATGGGGGGACATGGGGGGGTTATGGGGGGGTCACAGGGATGGGGGGACATGGGGGGTTATGGGGGGTCACAGGGATGGGGGGACATGGGGGTTATGGGGGGGTCACAGGGATGGGGGGACATGCGGGGGGTTATGGGGGGTCACAGGGATGGGGGGACATGGGGGGTTATGGGGGTCACAGGGATGGGGGGACATGGGGGGGTTATGGGGGGGTCACAGGGATGGGGGGACATGGGGGTTATGGGGGTCACAGCGATGGGGGGACGGGGTTATGGGGGGGTCACAGCGATGGGGGGACATGGGGGGGTTATGGGGGGGTCACAGCGATGGGGGGACATGGGGGGGTTATGGGGGGGTCACAGGGATGGGGGGACATGGGGGGTTATGGGGGGGTCACAGCGATGGGGGGACATGGGGGGGTTATGGGGGGGTCACAGGGATGGGGGGACATGGGGGGGTTATGGGGGGTCACAGCGATGGGGGGTCACAGGGACCCGCTTGGGGGGGCCGGGGAGGGGGTGGGGGATGTAGGGGGTTGGGATGTAGGGGGGCCAGGTCCGTCCCCCTTCCCCCTCCCCCCTCCCCCCTCCCCCTGCCTCCCCCTCCCCCTCCCTCCCTCCCCCCTCCCCTCTCCCCTCCCCCCCCAAACCTTTCGGCGCCCCCGCAGCAGCCGCCAGAGCGGGGCCGGGGCCGGGGCCGGGGCCGCCTCCGAGGCCTCCGAGGCCGCGTCCGGCTCCGGCTCCGGCTCGGGAGCTCCGAGCTCGAAGGGGAAATCGCGCACCGGGTCCCGGGAGAAGAACCACATGGCGGCCGGGCCGGGGGCACACGGGGCCCGGGGGGGGGAACGGGACGGGAGGGGGGGAACGGGGGAACGGACCCGGCGGCTGCGGTGGCAGGAAGCGGCCGGCGGAAGGATCCGGCGGAGGGACCGGGGCGGGGCGCGGAGAATGATTGACGGGTGAGGGGGATGCGGGGAGTTGATTGGTAGGAGGGGGGCGGTGGGCGGGTCCAAGACGGGTTGATTGATGGGTGAGGGGGATGTGGGAGTTGATTAGTGGGAGGAGGGCGGTGGGAGGGTCCCGGAGGGGGTTGATTGATGGGCGGGGGCGAGGAGGTTGATTGATGGGGAGGAGGGATGCGGGTGTTGATTGGTGGATGGGGTGAGGGGCGTGTCTAGGAGGGGTTGATTGACAGGTGAGGGGGCTATGGGCAGTGATTGGTGGGTGGGGAGATGGGCGGGTCCAGGAGGGGTTGATTGACAGGTGAGGGGCTGCAGGCGTTGACTGGTGGGCGGGGAGATGGGCGGGTCCAGGAGGGGTTGATTGACAGGTGAGGGGCCTGCGGGTGTTGATTGGTGTGCAGAGATGGGCGGGTCCAGGAGGAGTTGATTGACAGGTGAGGGGGCTATGGACATTGATTGGTGGGTGGGGAGATGGGCGGGTCCAGGAGGAGTTGATTGACAGGTGAGGGGGCTATGGACATTGATTGGTGGGTGGGGAGATGGGCGGGTCCAGGAGGGGTTGATTGACAGGTGAGAGGGCTATGGGCAGTGATTGGTGGGTGGGGAGACGGGCGGGTCCAGGATGGGGTTGATTGAAGGGTGAGGGGCTGCAGGCGTTGATTGGTGGGCAGGGCAGTGGGCGGGTCCCAAAGAGGGTTGATAGATGGGCGGGGCAACGGGGTTGATTGACGGGCAGAGGGATGCAGGCGTTGATTGGCGGACGGGGTGATGGGCGTGCCCCGGAGGGGCTGATTGACAGGCGAGGGACACGCGGCCCGGAAGAGGGAGTGAGGCGGGTGGGTGACGTCACAGGGGGGGTGTTGGGGCGGGATTTGGGCTCCGTGACGTCACCTCCCCCTCCCCTCCCCCTCCCCCACCCCCCCACACGACACGAGGCTGGTCAGGTCTCAGCAGGTTTATTGGAGGGGTGGGGGCTGTCGCGACACGGAGTCCATCGTGCTGCAGGCTCCCCGCCCCGACCCAGCCTCTCTGTTGCGATACCGGATCCCTGTCGTGACACAGAAGGGTGTCCCTGCTCCAAGAAGGGGTCCCAGTCACGATACCGGATCCCTGTCGTGACACAGGAGGGTGTCCCTGCTCCAAGAAGGGGTCCCAGTCACAATACAAGATCCCTGTCGTGACACAGAAGGGTGTCCCTGCTCCAAGAAGGGGTCCCAGTCACGATACCAGATCCCTGTCGGGACATCAGCTCAGCACCTCAGAGCCCCGAAGGGACGAGGGTGTCCCCGTCACGATATGGGCTGTGTGTCGCAATATGAGGGTCCCTAAAGCCACACAGGGAGAACTAGGGTGGGGGAGGAGGGTGGTGGTGGTGGGGATATCATGATATATCGGGGGGGGGGGGGAGGGGAGATCCCCAGCCAGGCCAAGCAGGTGCCGCGGGGGGTCGAACCCCGCCCCAGGGGGGGTGTGGGGGGATGGGCCCCCCCCGGGGGTGCCGCCACCGGCGCCTTTTGCTTTTTTTTGGGGCCTTTTCGGGGCTCCGGGGGCAGAAAAAAGCAAAACCTGAGAGAACGGGGGGTTTTCTCAGGAAAAGAAAAAACCCCGGGGCCACGCCCCCTCCCCCCGCCCCAACCAATCAGCGGCGCCGCCCGCGGGCGAGGCTCCGCCCACCCAGTCACCCCAACCAATCAGCCGCGAAGCCCCGGTGGTTGCTCTCTGCCCCCCCCCCCCCCGCCTCCGCCAGGCTCTGCTCGCCACGAAGCCACGCCCCCAATGAGGCCACGCCCCCCGGCAACGCCTCCACAGACGGCCCCTGTCATAGCCACGCCCCCAGCCCTAAACCACGCCCCCTTCCAGACAACAATCTCCAGCCATAGCCACGCCCCTGTTCCTCAGGCCACACCCCCTGCTCATCAGACCACGCCCCCTCCTGCACCACGTCCTCATGCTGCCTCCCAGACCACGCCCCCCGTAGCTGCCACGTCGCTCCCAGGCCACGCCCCCTCAGCTCAGACCACGCCCCCGTCCCCAGCCAATGCCTCGTTCCCAAGTCCCCCCAGGCCACGCCCCCCGTTACCAGGCAACACCTCGCTTCCCCAGCCACGCCCCCCAGCCCCAGGCCACGCCCCCATCCCACAGGTTTTTGGGGTGAATCCAGAGGAATTTGGGGCTGGAGGGAAGCCGGGGGGGTGGGGGCAGTGTTTGAGCTACGGGGAAACTGAGGAAACAGCCCCAAAAATGCCCTTAGGGGGCGGGGTTTGCCCTGGGGGGGGATTGGTCTGTTTTGGGGTGAATCCAGGGGATTTTGGGCAATTTTTAAGGGGGTGTTGGGACATGTGGGGGGGGAGGGGAAACGGGGGTGGGGGGACAGACGGACACTGACCAGAGCTGGCTCTTCCCTACCCCAAAAAATTCTGCAGCTTCTCCTCAAGGGTCTGGCGTTTTGGGGGAAAAACCTGGGAAAAAGGTTAACCCCCTCCCTCCCCCCACCCCCCCCCCAAAAAACCTCCCCTCCCTCCTCCCAGACCCTGAAGGGGGTTGGGGGTGGGGGTGTGGATTTTTGGGGGGAAAGCCCCCAAATTCAGTCCAATATTGGGGGGGATGACACACATTGAAACCCACCCCCCACCCCCACCCCCAAATCCCACCGGATTTTCCCGGTTTTGGGGTGAGAAAGTAGAAATACCCTTTTTTTACGCCCCCCCCCTCCCCCCTTACTCCACCTGACCCTTTTCTGGGGGGTTTTGCCCCGATCCAGCGGTTCCGAATCCTCTATGCGGAGTTGGGGGGGTGGGGGGGAGGTTGTTGGGTGAGAAATAGGGGGAGGGGGTCTCTGGAAAATAAACACACATCCCCCCCACCCCCCCCCCCAATCGTGTCAGTCGCTCTTTTGGGGTGAAAAGAGTCAAAACACCCATTTCCCACACGTTTATCCCCAAAAACCACCCAGGAAGGGGAGGGTGGGAGGTGGGGTGTGAAAGGATGGGGGTGGGCTTTGATTTGGGATGGGGGGGGGGGGTCGGGGTGCAAACATGCTGTGTTTTGGGGGGGGTGTCCCAATGCTCCCCCTCCCCCTTTTACCCCACACTGCCCCAAAACCGGCTGGATTTGCCCCAAATCCCCCCTCTGTCTCTTGGGGGGTGGTGTGTGTTGAGGGGCCAAAGCGTTATTGGGGAGGGGGGTTGGGGGGGTGTGGGGGTTACCTTCCTTCAGGTCTGCCCCCCCACATACACACTTACAGCTGCTTTTTGGGGTGAATCCCCCCCAAATTTTACCGTTCCACCGCCGGTTACGGAGAAAAGAGGGAAAAGAAAAACCAGAGGGTTATCTTCCCCCTCCCCCCACCCCATTTTGAGGGGATTTTGGGGGGGTTTTACGTCATGGGAACCTCCGGCATCCTCAGCTTGGGGGGGGGTGTTAAGGGGGAGGTTTTTTTGGGGGAAAAAGCACCTTTTCCTCCAAGCTGCCGCCTGTGGAAAAGGCAGAAACAGACCCGAACCGCGCCACCTCCCCCCCCTAAAAACCCCCTAATCCCTCCCCTAAAACAAGCCCCCTCAAAACCCTACCCCCCCAAAAAGAAAACAACCAATCCCCCCTCCCCCAAATAACCTGAAAGCCCATAAAAACCCCTCCAACAAACCCACAACCCCCCCCAAAACTCCAATCCCCCCTCAAAACCCATCAAATTCTCTCAAAAAAAAATCACCAACACCCCCCCCCCCCAAAAAAATCCCTGCAACCTCCCCTCAAAACACCATCCCCCCCCCAAAAACCACCAAAATACCACAAAAAAACACAAAACCCCCCCCATCAACCCCCCAAAAACCCTGAAACACTTCAAAAAACCACCAAAATGCCACAAAAAACACAAACCCCCCCCCATAAACCCCATAAACCCCCCCAAACCCTTAAACACTTCAAAAAAACCACCAAAATACCACAAAACCCACAGAAAAACCCATCAAAGCACCCCCAAAACCCTGAAACCCCCCTAAAAATACACACCCCCCCTCAAGCCCCTCCCCAAACCCTAACAAACCTCCCAACCCGCCCCCCCCCCCCAATAAAAGAAAACCCCCTTTTCCTTGGTTTTTGGCCCCATTTCCAGCATCCCCAGGGGGAGCTGGGGGTGTTTTTTGGGGTGAACCCGAAGGATTTTGGGGGGTGGGGGGGGTTGTCACTTACTCTGCGGCGACACAGGCTGGCGAGCGAGGGTTGGGGGGCGGGGGGGTGTTTGTGGGGCGCAGAGGGGAGGGGGGGGGATGCTCTGAGTTCCCCCCTCATTTCTGAGGGGTTTCACCCCAAATTACAAACCCTCGCCGTGTGCGGGGTGTGGGGAGGGGTATGTGATGGCTGCGGCGCCTGCAACGACAAGAGCCCCCCCTCTCGCCCTCCCCTGCCCCCCCCAAGCCGGGTGAGGGGGAAGGGGCTCACCCGCCTCTCGCCGCCGCCGCCATTTTCCTCTCCTCCTCCGGCCCGGGCGGGTCCCGCTGCCTCCTTTTTCCTCCTTTTTCCTCCTTTTTCCTCCTTCTTTCCTCTTTTCCCCTCTTTCTTCCTCCTGTTTTTTCCTCCTTCTTCCTCCTTTTTTCCTCTTTTCTTCCTCCTTTCTTCCAATTTCTCCTCCTGTTCTTCTCCTTCCTGCCCCCATTCCGGCCTCATCCTCTCCTTCCTCTTCTCTCGTCCTGCTCCTCCGCCTTCCCCTTCTCTCTTCTCTCCCCTTTTTCTCTTTATTTCTTCTCTTTTCTCTCTTTTTATCCTATTTTCTCCTTTCCTTTTCCAGGTTTTCCACTTTTTCCCCCATTTTCTTTGCTGGTATTTCTTTATTTTCTTCTGGGTTCCTTTTCCTAGCTGCCTTTTCGCTCAGCTTCCTTCTTCTCTAGTTTCTTTCAATCGATTATTTTTTTTAATCTTTTCTTCATTATTTTTCATCTATTTTTAGTTTTTCTTCTACAATTTTTAACTTTTCTTTAATTTTTAACTTTTCTTGTATTAATTTGTGGTTTTCTGGTGTTATTCGAGATTTTTCTTCTATTATTTTGTATTTTCTTCTATTATTTTGTATTTTCTTCTATTATTTTGTATTTTCTTCTATTATTTTGTATTTTCTATTTTGTATTTTCTTCTATTATTTTGTATTTTCTTCTATTTTTTGTGTCTTCTATTTTTTCTTCTATCCTTTCTTTTTCTTCTATTATTTTTCTACTTTTCTCTAGTTTTTTCTTTCTCTACTTTTTCTCTTCTATTTTTAATTTTTCTATTTTTCTTTTGTTTTCTCTATTTTTTCTATTTTTCTTCTTTTTTCTCTTTTCTCTTTTTTCTTTTTTCTCTATTTTTTCTATTTTTCTTTTTTCTTTTCTATTTTTTCTTTTGTTTTCTCTATTTTTCTATTATTTTTCTTCTTTTTTCTCTTTTCTATTTTCTCTATTTTTCTTTTTTTTTCTATTTTTCTGCTTTTTTTCCTACTTTTTCTCTATTTTCTTCTTTTTTTCTATTTTTTTCTCTATTTTCTTCTTTTTTTCTCTTTTGTTTTTCTCTATTTTCTTTTCCCTCTATTTTTCTTCTATTTGCTTTTCTCCAGTTCTCTTCCCCCATCTTACCCATTCCCCCCCATCTCCCCAGCCGCCTCCGCAGACTCTTCCCCTCCACCCCCCCCCCAATTCCTTTCTTCCCATCCAACGCCGGTACCAAACCCTCCTCTTTTCCCCCCAAAAAACACAGTCTCCCACCCCCCAGCGCTCTCCTCTCCCAAATCATCATCCCGCGCCAGCAGCTTTTTCCCCTCTCACCCCCAAAACGCCACTTTTCACCCCAAATCTTCCTCCCCCAAACGCCCCAACCCACCAAAACATTAAAAAACCCCTTTTCCAGCAGCTTTGGGCCCAAATCGAAGCAGCGAGAAAACGTCTTGAGGAGCCTGACGGTCCAAAGGGGAAGGAATAACGCTGCCTGGAAACCTCCTGGGTGTCAAACCCCCTCCCGATCCCATCCTGCTTCTCCCAGAGCATCACTCAGACCCCCTCCAGAATTCAAAAGGACCAAATTCCCAAATTCCTCGGCCGCGGGAGCGTCCTTCTCTCAGCCAGGCCCCAAGAGCTGCAGGCTGGCCAAGCAGCGAGCTCTCTCTATTAAATATGTATATATATAAATAGAAGGGAGGAAGGCAGAGGGGAGAGCTTTTCCCATATATAAAACCAGCTCCCGGAGTCGCTCCGGCTTTTCCCAACTCTGGAATTTGGGGAAACTGAGGAAACAAACCGCCTTTAAGGCCGATTTTCAAACTCTCCGTTAAACCCAACAGCTCTCAGATCACTTCTTACCCCCCTGGAAAAGAGTTTCCCTCCCTCCCCTCCCAAAAAAAGCAGCTTTAAGAGCTTTTCCTTCCCCCCTTCCCCTCAAATACCGATTTTTTCCAGAAACGTGGCAGCTTCCTGAGCATCTGCGGGGGTAAAACCAGCTTTAGGAGCCTTTTCTCCCCAAAATCCAGCAGCTCCCCACAATTAAAGAGCTTTATCCTCCCCCCCCAAAAAAAACAACCCAGCTCCGGGAGCAGGAATTAAACCAAACCTCCTAACACCCCCCACCCCCCCCCCAAAATGAAGTCATGGCCCAGCGTGTTTTATAGCAGCGCAGCGACACGTCACCGCGCTGATGCTGCCGCAGGGTTGGAAGAGGTTGAAGGGGTGGGGGTGGGGCAAAGAAAATAGTCCCGTCCCCCCCCCCCAAAACCACCCCCAAATATTTCAAATAAATCAAGAAAAACCCCATTCTTGCCCCAAAGTGTGATAAAACCCCTCTGTTTTTACACACCCCCCCCCCCAATAAATCACCACCCCTATGGCTGCCCCTGTTTGAGCGTGGAAATGGTTCAATTTAACAAAGGTTTTGCTCGATTTTTGCCAAATCTGGACCAAAAAACCACCACACCACCCCCCCCCTCACCCCAACCAGCCCCGCTCGGACATTTTGGGGTGATTTTAGAGCGGTTTCGTTATCGATTAATATTAAATGGCGCTTTTGCTGAGTCATGAGGCCTGAGGAGGGGGCGGGGGGGGGGAGGTGGGGGGGGGGGCCTTTGCCTAAAACTGCTCCTTTTCTCCCCAAAGCGGTGCTAAAATCCCCTTCCCCCCCCCCAAATTCTTTCCAGCAAAACCCAAAAAGATCATTTTTTCACCCCAAAAGATCTATTTTTCACCCCAACCTCCCCCCACCCCCCCATTTTGCGTGGTGTTGGGGCCGTGCTGACTCACGCCACCCGCTCTTTGTCCACTGCAATAAGGGGGGGTTTGGGGGGGGGGACGACACACAAAGTCAGCTTTTAAGATTTTATATTTAAAAAAAAAAACCCCACCCAACCCTTTTTTGGGGCATTTTGAACCATTTCCACACAGAAAGACCCTAAAAGTGCTGAAGACAAGCAACCCCCCCCTCAAACCTGGAATTAAAGCTGATCCAAGGTTAATTAAAGCCGCTGACGAAGCCAAGAGGCATGCTGGGGGAGGGGAAAGCAAGTCACGCTTGTCATTAGTGCCATTATTTTTATCCCTGTCGTTTATTTTCCTGCATTTTTTCCCCCAAAAGACGAGGTTTTTCCCCCCATTTCAGAAGCAGGAAAGGGCCTCCTTTGGGGTGGGTTTTTTTGGGAATTAATAGTGATTTTTCCCAGCAGATTCCCCCATTTCTGGCCCATTTTAAGCACGTAACCCCCCCTCACCCCTCCTCTGTTTCAGCTTTCATGTTATTTCCTTGGCTGTGATATTTTATGGGGTCCGTTTTCCCCACAGAATCGCCCCAAAAAAAGCCGCTCCTGGGGCTGGAGGAGCCATTTTAAGGCACTCTGCTCCAGAAAGGGAAGGGTTTTTACCAAAACCTGAGGAAAAAAACATTAAATAAGAGACCAAAGAGACCAAACCGACTGAAAAAGCTGCTTTTTGTGTTGCTTTTCTCCTTAATCTGGGGCACACAAGCCGCCCCCCCCCCCCAAAAGGAGCTCCCGCTCCCAGAGCTTTTATGGGGCAAATTTAAGCCAATTTTGGGACCGGAGGGAACAGAATTTGACCCCCGAGTCCACGCAGACCCGCGGGAGGGGGCACCCCAGCACCCATCGCTGGGCTGGAAACTGCTTTTTCAAGTGTTTATTTAACACAAACACCCCCTTTTTGAGCTCTCCAGGTTTTGGGGTGAACCCCCCCCCCCCCAAACCCCTCACTTTTCCCATCCCGGCTGCCCCGTTTCCCTCCCCTCCTCTCCCAACCAGCCCTTTTTAACACTTTAGCCTCACGAAAGTCGCCGTTTCGACGCTTTTGCCTCTCAAAAAATGAACTTTTAACGACTTTCCTCACAAAAATTTACCTCAGAAAAGGGAAGAAGTTGGGGGGGTGGGGGGGGAGAGACGCTTTACCGCCTTCCCCTCACCCCCTCCCAACCCGGGAGCCCCAAACCGCCGCCAAACCCTTCCCTTACCCTCCCCCACAACTTTAATTTTAACTTTAAACCTTTTCCGCCCCCTTTAAGGGCAAAATAAATAAGCAATTCCCCCGCCCCCCCCCCCCCCGCTTCAGGCATTGAAGGGGCGGGCGCGGGCGGCGGAGGGATACGCGGTGAGGCGGCCCGGTTTTAGCCGGCTGCGCCTGGCGCAGCGTTGCACTGCGCATGCGCCGCGCCCCGCCCCGCAGCCCTCTCAGTGCCGCGGGAGGCGGCGGAGTGGGCGGGAGCGGGGTGCGTTCGCTCCCGCTCTCCTCAGGAAGGAGAAGGGGAAGGTTGAGACCCCCCCCCAGCTCACCAGATGCGCGGACCCATCCCCTCGCCTGTAGCGAGGAGCCGGCAGAGACGGAAAAGTTAAAAAAAACCCCGTTTTTTCCATTATTTCCTCTCCGTGGGTCATATCTGACCCCCAAACCCCGCCCTTTCCTCAGGCAAACGGCCGCTCGGGGCCTGGGCGAGTCCCCAGCGCGAATAAAACCCCACCATTTCAGTCATAAATAGGCCTCAAATGGCGTTGAGGCGCCGGAGGGGCCCGTCCTGAGCTTGCCGGGGCGGGCAGGGGAGTTAGCCTCGCGAGTTAGCCCCAAAAAGGCCCCAAATTTGCCTCAAATGCCCCGAATTTGCCCCCAAAACGCCCTGATTTGTCCTGAACTTCCCTGAGTCAGCCCCAAAATGCCCCAAATTCCCCGAATTTGCCCCCAAATGCCCTGGTTTAGCCCCAAAATGCCCTGATCTGTCCCAAACCTCCCTGAATCAGCCCCAAAATAGCCCCAAAATGCCCTGATCTGTCCCAAACCTCCCTGAATCAGCCCCAAAATGCCCCAAATTTGCCTCAAATGCCCCGAATTTGCCCCAAACGCCCTGATTTAGCCCCCAATGTCCTGATCTGTCCTGAACCTCCCTGAATCAGCCCCAAAATGCCCCAAAATTGCCCCAAATTCCTTGAATTTGCCCCCAAATGCCCTGGTTTAGCCCCAAAATGCCCTGATCTGTCCCAAACCTCCCTGAATCAGCCCCAAAATGCCCCAAATTTGCCTCAAATGCCCCAAATTTGCCCCAAACGCCCTGATTTACCCCAAAAATGCCCTGATCTGTCCCAAACCTCCCTGAATCAGCCCCAAAATGCCCCAAATTTGCCCCCAAACGCCCTGATTTAGCCCCAAAAAGCCCTGATTTGTCCTGAACCTCCCTGAATCAGCCCCAAAAATGGCCCAAATGCCCTGATTTGCCCTGAACTTCCCCAAATTGGCCCCCAAACGCCCTGGTTTAGCCCCAAAATGTCCTGTTCTGTCCCAAACCTCCCTGAATCAGCCCCAAAATGCCCCAAATTTGCCTCAAATTTCCACCCAAATGCCCTGATTTAGCCCCAAAATGTCCTGATTTGTCCTGAACTTCCCTGAATCAGCCCCAAAATGCCCCAAATTCCCCGAATTTGCCCCCAAACGCCCTGATTTAGCCCCAAAATGCCCTGATCTGTCCCAAACCTCCCTGAATCAGCCCCAAAATGCCCGAAATTCCCCGAATTTGCCCCCAAACGCCCTGATTTAGCCCCAAAATGCCCTGATCTGTCCTGAACCTCCCTGAATCAGCCCCAAAATGCCCCAAATTTGCCTCAAATGCCCCAAATTTGCCCCCAAACGCCCTGATTTAGCCCCAAAATGCCCTGATCTGTCCCAAACCTCCCTGAATCAGCCCCAAAATGCCCCAAATGCCCTGATCTGCCCTGAACTTCCCCTGATTAGCCCCAAAATGCCCCAATTTGGCCCCCAAATGCCCTGATCTGTCCTAAACCCTCCAGAATTTGCCCCAAATTTGCTCTCAGATGCCCTGATTTAGCCCCAAAATGTCCTGATCTGTCCTGAACCTCCCTGAATCATCCCCAAAATGCCCCAAATTTGCCCCCAAACGCCCTGATTTAGCCCCAAAATGCCCTGATCTGTCCTGAACCTCCCTGAATCAGCCCCAAAATGCCCCAAATTTGCCTCAAATTCCCTGAATTTGCCCCCAAATGCCCTGATTTAGCCCCAAAATGCCCTGATCTATCCCAAACCTCCCTAAATCGGCTCCAAAATGCCCCAAATTTGCCTCAAATGCCCCAAATTTGCCCCCAAACACCCTGATTTGCCCCCAAATGCCTCGATTTGCCCCAAATTGCCCCAAATTTGCCCAAATCCCCCCAATTTCATCCTCAACTCGCCCCAATCCCTGGGGGGTGCCGGGGTCCCGGTGTGGTTTATTCCTGGGGGGGTCAGTACAATATTGGGGGGGGGGGAGTTCCCAGTGCTTCCAGTTTGCACTGGGGAGTGGGGAGGGGGTGTGTGGGGGGGGCTCAGCCCTGCTCCAGCCCGGCCCCCCCGACACGGGGCTGTAGGACCCCCCCCCTCGCCCAAAGAAGGACGCCGAGCGCCGGGGGGCTTCACCCGCCGCAGCTCCTGCCCTGGGGGGGACACAAATTGGGGGGGGGGGTATGTCAGGACCCCCAGGTCCCGTTTGTGTGTCACCCCCCTCCCCAGTATCCTGGTCCCCCCCCAGGGCCAGGGACCCCTGTGTCCCTCCCCCGCCCCAATGCCAACCCACCCCCTTTCCCACCCCCCCCCCAATACCAGCCACCCCGTGCCCCCCCAATGCCTCCCCGTGTCCCCCCCCAAACCCCCTGTCCCCCCCAATTCCCCTCCCCAGCCCCCCCCCCCCGTGTCCCCCCCAACTCCCCCCGTACCCCCCTCGATGCCCTCCCATGTCCCCCCCCATTCCCCACCATCCACCCAGCACCCCCCCCCCCCGTGCCCCCCCCATCCCCTCCAATGCCCCCCCCGGCCCCCCGTGCCCCCCCCATCCACCCAGTGTCTCCCCCCAACCCCCTGTGTTCCCCCCAATGCCCCCCAAGGGTCCCACCCAGTTCCCCCCAGCCACCCTGTGCCCCCCCAATGCCCCCCAGCTGTGTCCCCCCAATGCCCCCCCAACCCCCCTGTATCCCCCCAATACCAGCCACCCCATGTCCCCCCCAATGCCCTCCCAGTGTCCCCCCAGACCCCCATGCCCCCCCATGCCCTCCCAGCCCCCCTAACCCCCCAATGCCCCCCCGTGCCCACCCCACCCTTCCAGCACCCCCCCCAGCCCCCTTGTGCTCCCCCAAACCCCAGCCTCCCGTGCCCCCCCCATGATCCCCCCAAACCCTCAGCCCCCCCAATGCCCCCCCAGCCCCCCAACCCCCCGTACGACCCCCAATGCCCCCCAAGTGCCCCCCCCACTCTCCCAGTGCCCCCCCATGTCCCCCAGCCCCCCCAATGCCCCCCCCCGTGTCCTCCCCAGTGCCCCCCCCACCCTCCCAGCAACCCCCCAGCCCCCTTGTGCCCCACCAAACCCCCAGCCCCCCCGTGCCCCCACCATGCCCCCCCGTGTACCCCCCAAACCCTCAGCCCCCCCAATGACCCCCAATCCCTCCCCAGTGCCCCCCCAGCCCCCCCCCCATGCCCCCTCAATGCCCCCCCAGCCCCCCAATCCCTCCCCAGTGCCCCCCCAGCCCCCAATCCCCCCAATCCCCCCCCAGCCCCCCAATGCCCCCCCAATCCCCCCAATGCCCCCCCAGCCCCCCAATCCCCCCATTCCCCCCCAGCCCCCCAATGCCCCCCCAGCCCCCCCCAATGCCCCCCCCAGCCCCCCAATCCCCCCCATTCCCCCCCCGTCCCCCCCGCTCCCACCCTCCCGCACGTAGTCGATGGTGTTCAGGCGCTGCAGGCGGGGCCGGGTCACGCTCTGCTGCCGCCGCAAGGGGGCGCCCCGCGGGGAGGGCGTGGCCTGGGCAGGGGACGCGGGCGTGGCCTGATCCGGGGGCGTGGCCTGGTCCGGGGCTGTGGGCGTGGCCTGGGCAGGGGGCGGGGCCTGGGCCGCCCCCCCAGCTCGATGCAGCACTCGATGAGCGCGCTCATCAGCTCGGCCTGGGGGCGGGGCCAGCACGCGCGCTGCCGACACACCCCCAGTGCCCCCCAGTGCCTCCCAGTGCCCCCCCAGTCCCTCCCAGTGCCTCCCAGTGCCCCCCCAGTGCCTCCCAGTGCCCCCCCAGTCCCTCCCAGTGCCTCCCAGTGCCCCCCCAGTGCCCCCCAGTGCCTCCCAGTGCCCCCCCCAGTCTCTCCCAGTGCCCCCCAGTGAACCCCAGTGCCTCCCAGTGCCCCCCCAGTGAACCCCAGTGAACCCCCCAGTCTCTCCCAGTGCCCCCCACACCCCCAGTGCCCCCCCACAGCCCCCCCAGTCCCTCCCAGTGCACCCTCAGTGCCCCCAGTGCTTCCCAGTGGCCCCCCAGTGCTTCCCAGTCCCCCCCAGTCCCTCCCAGTCCCCCCCAGTCCCCCCCAGTCCCTCCCAGTCCCTCCCAGTTCCTCCCACTGCCCCCCCAGTCCCTCCCAGTGCCCCCCCAGTGCCTCCCAGTGCCCCCCCCAGTGCCTCCCAGTCCCTCCCAGTGCCCCCCCAGTCCCTCCCAGTGCCCCCCCCAGTGCCTCCCAGTCCCTCCCAGTGCCCCCCAGTCCCTCCCAGTGCCTCCCAGTGCCCCCAGTGACCTGTGGGGAGAACACCCTGAGCAGCCTGTTGACGGGGGCTCCCTCGTGGTCCCCGTCGAACTCCAGCCAGAGCTGGGGGGCTCGGGGGGGGGTCCCCGTCCTGCCCCCCCCGGCCCCCACCAGCTCCCAGCACAGCTCGGGGAAGGTCAGGCTCAGCAGCACGTGCTGGGGGGAGGGGGTGGAGGTCAGGCCCCTCCCCCCACAGACACCCCCAGTGCCCCCCCAGGGCCCCCCCACCTCCCCCAGAGCCCCCCCAACCCCTCCCAGTGCCCCCATCCCATCCCCCAGCCCCCCCACCCTACCCCCCCAACCTGCCCCCCCCGAACCCCCCCAGCCCCCCCAGTGCCCCCCCACCCCCCACCCCACCTCCCCAACCTGCCACCCCCCGAGCCCCCCATCCCAGCCCCCCTTCCCCCCAGCCCCCCCAGCCCCCCTCAGAGACCCCCCAGTGCCCCCCCACCTCCCCCAGTGCCCCCCAGGCCCCCCATCCTACACCCCCAACCTGCCCCCCCCAGAGCCCCCCCATCCTGCCCCCCAGACCCCCTCAGAGCCCCCCCATCCGTCTCCCCACCCCCCAGCCCCCCCTCCTGCCCCTCCAGTGCCTCCCATCCCATCCCTCAGCCCCCCATCCTGCCCCCCAGTTCCCCCCATCCCCCTCCATCCCTCTCCCCACCCCCTCCAGCCCCCCCCAGCCCCCCCAGCCCCCCCATCTTGCCCCTCCAGCCCCCCCCATCCCACCCCCCAGCCCCCTCCATCCCTCTCCCCACCCCCCTCCAGCCCCCCCAGCCCCCCCAATCCCCTCCATCCCTCTCCCCACCCCCCTCCAGCCCCCCCAGCCCCCCCAATCCCCCCCATCCCTCTCCCCACCCCATCCTGCCCCCCAGCCCCCCCAGCCCCCTCCATCCCTCTCCCCACCCCCCGAGCCCCCCCCATCCTTCCCCCCAGCCCCCCCATGCCCCCCCCAATCCCCCTCCATCCCTCTCCCCACCCCCCCATCCCCTCTCCAGCCCCCCCAGCCCCCCCATCCTGCCCCCCAGCCCCCCATGCCCCCCCCATTCCCCCCAATCCCCCTCCATCCCTCTCCCCACCCCCCCAGCCCCCCAGCACCTCCCCAGCCCCCCCATCCTTCCCCCCGGCCCCCCCATCCCCCCCAATCCCCCTCCATCCCTCTCCCCACCCTCCCAGCCCCCCCAATCCCCCTCCATCCCCCCTCAGCCCCCCCATCCCCCCCAATCCCTCTCCCCCCCCACCTTCTCCCGGGGGTCGATGATGGTGACTCCCTCCAGCCCCACGGCGACGCTGACGGGCCGCAGCGCCCCCCCCCCCAGCAGCCCCCCCCCAGCAGCCCCCCGGGGGGCGCTCCACGGCCCCCGGGAAGAAGGCACAGCTGGGGGGACAGGGGCACGTCTGGGGGGCTCCTCCGGGGGGGGCTTTTGGGGGTGCCCCTTCCGGGGGGGCTCCTCCCGGGGGGTGTGGCTTTTGGGGGTGCCCCTCCCGGGGGGTCCTTTTGGGGGTCTCCCTCCCAGGGGGGTCCTTATGGGGTGCTGGGGGGCTCCTCCCGGGGGGGGGGGCTTTTGGGGGTACCCCTCCCGGGGGGTTTCCTTTTGGGGTGCTGGGGGGGTCACTCCCAGGGGGGTCCTTGCCCAGCCCCAGGGTGAATTGGGGGTGCCCGGGGGGAGTCTCCCTCCCAGGGGGGTCCTTTTGGGGGTGTCCCTCCCGGGGGGGGTCCTTTTAGGGGTGCCCCTTCCAGGGGGGTCCTTGCCCACTCCCAGGGTGCCCGGGGGGAGTCTCCCTCCCAGGGAAGGTCCTTTTGGGGGTGTCCCTCCCGGGGGGGGTCCTTTTAGGGGTGCCCCTTCCAGGGGGGTCCTTGCCCACTCCCAGGGTGCCCGGGGGGAGTCTCCCTCCCAGGGAAGGTCCTTTTGGGGGTGTCCCTCCCAGGGGGGTCCTTTTGGGGGTGCCCTTTCCAGGGGGTCCCTTCCCACCCCCAGGGTGAATTGGGGGTGCCGGGGGGGTCTCCCTCCCAGGGGGGTCCTTATGGGGGTGTCCCTCCCGGGGGGGTCCTTTGGGGGTGCCCCTCCCAGGGGGTTCCTTTCCCACCCCCAGGGTGAATTGGGGGGCGGGGGGGTCCCCACTCACCCGTAGTAGGGCAGGGGGTGGCAGCGGCGCAGGAAGGCGCGGTAGAGCTGGGCGGGGGGGCCTGGGGGCCGGGGGTGCGGGCGAAGGCCTGGAGCAGCCCCTCTTCTGGGGGGGGGGCGCGGGGGCCCCGCCGGAGCAGAGCCCCCCACAGCCCCCCCGGCTCGGGGACGGCGGCAGCAGCTCCCCCAGCAGCGGCCTGGGGGGGGGGCAGGGGGAGGAATGGGGGGGGGGTCAGGGGCTGGGGGGGAATGGGGGGGGTCAGGGGATGGGGGGTTCTGAATGGGGCTGGGGGAGGGGAATGGAGGGGGGGTCAGGGGCTGGGGGGGTCTGAATGGGGCTGGGGGGGGTGGGGTGTCAGTGTGTCCCGGGGGGGTCCCTGTCCCTGGGGGGGTCAGTGTGTCCCGGGGGGGTTCCTTGGTTCCAGGGGGGTGTCCCTGTCCCTGGGGGGGTCCCTGTCCCGGGGGGGTCCCTGTCCCTGGGGGGGGTCCCCTGTCCCTGGGGGGTCCCTGTCCCTGGGGGGGGTCCCTGTCCCTGGGGGGGTCAGTGTGTCCCTGGGGGGGTCCTTGGTTCCAGGAGGGGGTCCCTGTCCCGGGGGGGGGTCCCTGTCCCGGGGGGTCCCTGTCCCTGGGGGGGTCAGTGTGTCCCGGGGTGGGGGTCCCTGTCCCTGGGGGGGTCCCTGTCCCGGGGGGTCAGTGTGTCCCGGGGTCCCTGTCCTGGGGGTCCCTGTCCTGGGGGGTCCCTGTGCCGGGGGGTCCCTGTCCCTGGGGGTCAGTGTGTCTCTGGGGGTCAGTGTGTCCCTGGGGGGGGGTCCCTGTCCCGGGGGGTCCCTGTGCTGACCGCAGGCCGGGCGCCGTGTGCCGTCCGGGCTGGAAGGGCCCCAGGCGCAGGCGACAGGCCAGCGCCCCCAGCTCCAGCCCCTCGGGGGGGTCCACGGGGTAGCGACCCCCCAGCACGTTCCCACGGGCCTCCTCGTACAGCAGCCGCAGCAGCTCCTCGTCCTCCAGCTGGGGCCGGGGGGGGACAAGACAGGTCACCTGGGTCACCTGGGTCACACTGGGTCACCTCGGGTCACCTCAGATCACCCCACGTCACCCAGGTCACCTGGGTCACCCTCAATCACCCTGGGTCACCTGAGGTCACCCCATGTCACCTGGGTCACCTCAGATCACCCGGGGTCACCTCAGGTCACCCCACCTCACCCAGGTCACCTCAGGTCACCTCATGTCACCTGGGTCACCTTGGGTCGTCCTGGGTCACCTCAGGTCACCCTGTGTCACCCACATCCCCCTGGGTCACCTCAGGTCACCCTGGGTCACCCTATGTCACCCGTGTCCCCCTG
Source organism: Hypotaenidia okinawae (assembly GCA_027925045.1). Taxonomy (NCBI): domain Eukaryota; kingdom Metazoa; phylum Chordata; class Aves; order Gruiformes; family Rallidae; genus Hypotaenidia; species Hypotaenidia okinawae. Next base: position 22,485 of record BSDF01000044.1, on the reverse strand, counting down.
GGTTACCCCATGTCACCCAGGTCGCCTCAAGTCACCTGGGTCACCCTGGGACCCTGGGTTACTCCAGGTCACCCCAGGTCACCTCAGGTCACCCCATGTCACCTAGGTCACACTGGGTCACCTCAGGTCACCATGGGTCACCTCAGGTCACCTGCACCCCCTGGGTCACCTCAAGTCACCCCACGTCACCCGGGTCACCTTGGGTCACCTTGGGTCGCCCTGGGTGACCTCAGGTCACCCCACATCACCCAGGTCACCTTAGGTCACCTCATGTCACCTGGGTCACCCTGGGTCACCCCACGTCACCTGGATCACCTCGGGTCACCCCATGTCACCTCGGGTCACCTCAGGTCACCTTGGGTCACCTCAGGTCACCCGGGTCACCCCAGGTCACCTCGGGTCACCTTGGGTCACCTCAGGTCATCATGGGTCACCTGGGTAACCTCAGGTCACTCTGGGTCACCTTGAGTCACTCTGGGTCACCTCAGGTCACCTTGGGTCACCTCAGGTCACCCCACGTCACCCAGGTCACCTCGGGTCACCATGGGTCACCTCAGGTCACCCCATGTCACCTGGGTCACCTCAGGTCACCTGGGTCACCATGGGACACCACGTGCCCCCAGGTCACCCCAGGTCACCTTGTGTCACCCGTGTCCCCCTGGATCACCCCATGTCACCCATGTCACCCCAGGTCACCCCATGTCACCCGCATCCCCCTCATGTCACCTGGGTCACCCTGTGTGCCCCCCCCATGTGTCCCCCCACACGTTGCCCCCCTCTCCCCCCATCCCTCCCCCATGTCCCCCCCCCCATCCCCCCACCCCTGTCCCCCCATCCCCCCCATCCCTCCCCCCATCCCCCCCATGTCCCCCCCTCATCCCCCCTCCCATCCCCCCTCATCCTCCCCCCCCCCCCCCCCCCCCCCCCCCATCCCCCCCCCCACCTCCAGCTCCTTCTCCTTGGGGAAGAAGACGTTGCGGCGCAGCTGCAGGCAGGGCTCATCTGGGGAGGGGGGTGGTGGTGAGGGGGGCTACAACCCCCCCCCACCTCCCCACGGGTCCCCTCCCCCCTGGCCCCCTCCCCCCGGTGGGGGTCTCACCCTGGGCGATGTCCTGTGGGGAGCCCAGGCTGAAGCGCAGGAGGAGCTCGTGCCATTGGCGGGCCAGGCGCAGGGGGCGGTGCCTGGGCTTCAGCTGCACCTCTGGGGGGGGGGGCAAGGCCTGAGACCCCCCCACACCCCCAGGCCACGCCCACCCCCCAGACCACGCCCCCAACAGAGCACAGCCACGCCCACTGACCCCCTCCCCACAGCACTGCCTGGCCTCCCTCCTGGCCCCACCCACTCCTGGCCCCACCCCCTCTTGGCCCTGACCCCTCCTGACCCCACCCCCTGTGGCCCCTCCCTTGACCCCACCCCCAAATAAAAGCCACGCCCCTCCCCAGGCCCCGCCCCCAAGAACACACCCCTGCCCCCCTGTGCCCCACCCCCTGGCCCCACCCCATCCAGACCCCACCCCGCCCCATTGGCCCCGCCCCCAAGAGCAGACCCCGCCCCCTGTGCACCCTCCCCCCTGGCCCCACCCACACAGACCACGCCCCTCCCCAGGCCCCGCCCCCAGGTCCTGACCCCGCCCCTGCCCTGCCCAATCACCCCAGCCCCGCCCCCTGCTCCTGGCCCCACCCCCGTGCCTTTAGCCCCACCCAATCACTCCCCTCCTGGCCCTGCCCAATCACCCCCAGCCCCGCCCCCTGGCCCCACCCACCACCCCCTCCACTGCAGGCCCCGCCCTTCACTCCCATACCTTTAGCCCCCCTGCTCCCCTCCTGGCCCCGCCCCCGCCCCTTGGCCCCGCCCCCTACCCCGGCCCCACCCCATCCCCTCCACTCCCGGCCCCGCCCCCGGCCCTCCCCCTCGGCCCCGCCCCCGCCCCCGGCCCCGCCCCTCACCGAGCAGCGGGGAGCTGAGCCAGAGCGCGAGCGCCTGGTCGGCGCGCGGCGGGAGGCGCAGCGCCCCCTGCAGGCGGCGCAGCAGCTCCCCGGCCGTGGGACCCGGCGGCGGCTCCAGCGGCAGCGGCACCGCGGCGCCGTCCGGCAGGAACGTCACTGGGGGGGGGACACAGGGGGGCTGCCCGGGGCCGGGGGGGCTGCGGAGCGCCCCTCGGGGGATCCCCGGGGGCTGCGGGACTCCCCCCCTTTCCCCCCGGGGCACCGGGACCCCCCCGGAGAAGCACTCGGACCCCCCGGGACCACCCCCAGGACCCCCCCCCCTCCCCGGGACCCCCACTGGGAACCCAAACGGGACACCCACCCCCCCGGGCCATCAGGACCCCCCCCCCGGGGCACAGGGACCCCCACTCCCAGGGACCTCCACTGGGAAACTAACTGGGACCCCCCCCTGGGCACTCGGACCCCCCGGACCCCCCCGGGACCCCCAACGGGACCCCCAACGGGACCCCACCCACCCTCCCGGGCCATCGGGACCCCCGCCCGGGGCACCGGGACCCCCCGGGTACAGGGACCCCCCTCCCAAGGACCCCCACTGGGAAACTAACTGGGACCCCCCCGCCCCGGGACCCCCAACGGGACACCCCCCCCGGGACCCGGGACCCCCACTGGGGAACTAACTGGGACCCCCCCCCCCGGGCACTCGGACCCCCCCCGGGACCCCCAACGGGACCCCCCCCCGGGACCCGGGACCCCCACTGGGACCCCCCCCCCGGGGCACCGGGACCCCCCCGGGTACAGGGACCCCCCTCCCAAGGACCCCCACTGGGAAACTAATTGGGACCCCCCCCCGGGCACTCGGACCCCCCCCGGGACCCCCCCCCGGGACCCCCAACGGGACCCCCCCCCGGGACCCCCACTGGGACCCCCCCCCCCCGGGGCACCGGGACCCCCCCCGGGTACAGGGACCCCCCCTCCCAAGGACCCCCACTGGGAAACTAACTGGGACCCCCCCCCGCCCCGGGCACCGGGACACCCCCCCCCCGGAGAAGCACTCGGACCCCCCCCGGGACCCCCAACGGGACTTCCCCCCTCGGGGCGCAGGGACCCCCCTCCCAGGGATCCCCACTGGGAAACTAACTGGGACCCCCCCCCGGGCACTCGGACCCCCCCGGGACCCCCAACGGGACCCCCCACTCCGGGGCACCGGGACCCCCCCCTCCCCGGGACCCCCACTGGGAACCCAAACGGGACACCCACCCCCCCCGGGCCATCGGGATCCCCCCCGGGGCACAGGGACCCCCCTCCCAGGGACCCCCACTGGGAAACTAACTGGGACCCCCCCCGGGCCAAGGACTCCGACCCCCCGGGACCCCCCCCGGGGAACCCCACTGGGACCCCCAACGGGACACCCACCCCCTCGGGGCACAGGGACCCCCCTTCCCGGGACCCCCCGGGGCAGCGAGAGCCCCCCGGGCCCCCCCAGGGCACTGCGACCCCCACTGGGGACACCCCAGGGACCCCCCGGGGCAGCGGGACCCCCCCCTTCAGCCCCATCACATCCCCCCGGGACCCCCTGGGGCACCAGGATCCCCCCGGGACCCCCCCCCGTCCCCCCCCCCGCAGCCCCGCCCCCTCACCGGCAGCCCCGGGGCGCGCGGACGCCCCCTCCCCGTCCCCCTCCATGGGCCGGGGGGGGGGGGCGGGGTCACGGCGGGGTCAGCGCGCGACGAGGGGGGGTGTGTGTGTATGTGGGGGGGGGGGGGCCGGTCCGCGCGCGCCCTTCCCTCGCGCCGGGCGGAAGCGTCTCGAGCCCGGGGCTGGGCGGGGCTGGGCGGGGGGGGGGCGTGGTCAGCGCGCGCGCACGTGGGGGGGGGGGTTGTGTGTGTGTGTGTGTGTGTGTGTGAGGAGTCCCCCCCCGCTGTGACGTCACGGCGTTCCACGCGTTCCAGGGGCGGAGCGTCCCTCACGCGACACGTCAACGCCCCCTGGCGGCGGGGAGGACCCGGGATGGCATCGCACCGGGGGGGGGGGTGACCGGGGGGGGGGGCAGTGGGGGAGGGGGGAGCTGCTGGGTGACAGGGTGGCCCCTGAGCCAGCGGTGTGACCTGGTCAGGGATTGGGTTAAGCTGAGGGCTAGACTGAGGATTAGGTGTTGGGTTAGGCTGAGGGTTAGGCTTTGGGTTAGGCTGAGGGTTAGGCTTTGGGTTAGGTTGAGGGTTAAGCTGAGGGTTAGGCATTGGGTTAGGTGTTAGTTTAGGCTGAGGCTTAAGTGTTAGGTTAGGCTGAGGGTTAGGCTGAGGGTTAGGCATTTGCTTAGGATGATGGTTAGACTGAGGGTTAGGCTTTGGGTTAGGGGTTGGGTTGGGTATTGGGTTAGGCTGAGGGTTTGGCATTGGGTTAAGTGTTGGGTTAGGCTGAGGGTTAGGCATTGGGTTAGGCGTTGGGTTAGGCTGAGGGTTAGGCTGAGGGTTAGGCAGAGGGTTAGGTATTGGGTTAGGCATTGGGTTAGGCGTTGGGTTAGGCTGAGGGTTAGCCATTGGGTTAGGCTGAGGGTTAGGCTGAGGGTTAGGCTGAGGGTTAGGCATTGGTTTAGGTTGATGGTTAGACTGAGGGTTAGGCTTTGGGTTAGGGGTTGGGTTGGGTATTGGGTTAGGCTGAGGGTTTGGCATTGGGTTAAGTGTTGGGTTAGGCTGAGGGTTAGGCATTGGGTTAGCCATTGGGTTAGGCTGAAGGTTAGGCTGAGGGTTAGGTATTGGGTTAGGCTGAGGGTTAGGCTGAGGGTTAGGTATTGGGTTAGGCGTTGGGTTAGGTATTGGGTTAGGCGTTGGGTTAGGCGTTGGGTTAGGCTGAGGGTTAGCCATTGGGTTAGGCTGAGGGTTAGGCTGAGGGTTAGGCTGAGGGTTAGGCATTGGTTTAGGTTGATGGTTAGACTGAGGGTTAGGCTTTGGGTTAGGGGTTGGGTTGGGTATTGGGTTAGGCTGAAGGTTAGGCATTGGGTTAAGTGTTGGGTTAGGCATCGGGTTAGGCATCGGGTTAGGCTGAGGGTTAGGCTGAGGGGTAGGCTTTGGGTTAGGCGTTGGGTTAGGCTGAGGGTTAGGCTGTGGGTTAGGCTGAGGGTTAGGTGTTGGGTTAGGCTGAGGGTTACGCTGAGGGTTAGGCATTTGTTTAGGTTGATGGTTAGACTGAGGGTTAGGCTTTGGGTTAGGGGTTGGGTTAGGCTGAGGGTTAGCCATTGGGTTAGGCTGAGGGTTAGGCTGAGGGTTAGGCTGAGGGTTAGCCATTGGGTTAGGCTGAGGGTTAGGCTGAGGGTTAGGCTGCGGGTTAGGCTGAGGGTTAGCAATTGGGTTAGGCGTTGGGTCAGGCTCAGGCTCTTTTTGATTGGCAGCCAGGGCTCTAAGGGCTGGGTTTGGCCTAGCGTTGGGCTCGGGGCCTGCGCTAGGCTTGGCTTAGGCTGGCCAGGCTTAGGCTCAGCACTGGGGTCACCCCGAGATCCTCCTCTTCATCTCCACCCCCGGCGCTTCCCTAATGAGCTGCAATTAGCCTGGGAGGCTCGTTAGGAGGCTCGTTAGGGCTCCTCAGGGCTTCCTGCATCTTAATGAGCCCCGGGGGGGATGTGTGGTGGGGGGGGTCCTTGGGGGCGTGGGGGAGGGAGAAGGGACCCCCGAGAGAGGCAGAAGGAGCTCCCAGCTCATTAACGAGGGCTGTTAACGAGGGCTGTTAATGAGGGTTGTTAATGAGGGTTGTTAATGAGGGTTGTTAATGAGGGAGCCGCCCCACGGCCCCGGCAGAGCCGCTCGGTGGCTGCGGCGCTCACGGGGGGGTGCTGAGGGCGAGGGAACCCTGGGGGTTGGGGAGCAGGAGTCACAACCCCCCACTTCCACCCCCCTTCCACCCCCACTTCCACCCCCACTTCCACCCCCTTCCACCCCCACTTCCACCCCCTTCCACCCCTTCCACCCCACTTCCATCCCACTTCCACCCCCTTCCACCCCCCTTCCACCCCCTTTCCACCCCCTTCCACCCCACTTCCACCCCCTTCCACCCCTTCCACCCCACTTCCACCCCCTTCCACCCCCTTCCACCCCCTTCCACCCCCCTTCCACCCCCTTCCACCCCCCACCCCCCAGGATGGGAGGTCCTGAGGCTCTCACAGAGCTCGTGGCTCTTCCCAGGGGAAGCTGGGTGGGGGTGTGTGTGGGGTGGAGTCGGGGTGGGGGGGTCCTTCACCTGAGGGGTGACCCAAGGGGGTGCATGTGGCTCTGCCCTGGGCTGGGGGGGTTGGCCCGGGAAGGAGCCTGTGGGTCAGGGTTGGGGGGCCAGAGCAGGGAGAGGGTGCTTGGGGCAGAGGGAACCACCCCGTGGGGTGAGACCTTCTCTGGGCAGGAACCTGGCACTGCCCCGGGGGGCCTGGTCCTCCCCAGGACTCGAACCACCCTGACACCCCCTGGAAGGAGAAGACGAGCAGTTCTCCCCCCGGGGGACGTGGGGAAGGGTCCTGGAAAGCCACCGCCCCCTGGGGGCTGCCCCTGGGGGGTTTCAAGGGGCTTCAAGGTGTCTTCTACAGCGGCCTCAGAGGAGAGGTGGGGCCCAGAGGAGAGGTGGGGCCCAGAGGAGAGGCTTCCCCTGGACATCACGGGGGGGGGGGGGACACACACCTTTCCCCAAGCACAGGTTGTCCAGGGTGGGGTTGGGGGGGTCTTCACAAGCCACCTGGACGTGACCCCGGGGCTGGGGGTGGAGGTGGCCCCGCTAGAGCAGAGGGGTGGGTGACGTCCAGGGCTCTTTCCCAACCTCAGCCTCTCCGTGGTTCTGCTCCCAGGGCTTCCTGGAGCTCGGAGGCACCGCCGAGCCCGGGACAGCCACCAGCAGCTCCAGGGATGGGGAGGAGGTGGAAGGAGGTGGGGGGGGGGGGCTTCAGGTGGGCTCTCCCCCCCCCCCCCCCGCCCCGATCCAGAAGAGATCCAGGATCATCCCAGAGCCATCAAGGTTGGAAAGGACCTCCAGGATCATCCCCCTCCCACCCGTACACCCACGTCCCCCAGTCCCTCATCCAGCCCCCCCCACCTTAAGGGGGGATGGTGACCCCAGGGCCACCCTGGGCAACCCCCTTCTGGTGCCCAGCCCTTCCCTGGGAGAAGAAACGTCTCCTCCTTTCCACCCTGAGCCTGACCTGGCCCAACCCCCAGCCCATCCCCTCCTGTCCTGTGGTGGGAGGAGAGGCTGAGCCCAGCTCCCCCACAGCCTCCTCCCAGGGAGCTGGAGGGAGCAAGGAGGCCTCTCCTGGGCCTCCTCCTCTCCAGGCCCAGAGGATTTGCCCCCCAGCCCCTTCCCCAGCCTGGTTGACCTTCTGGTCCAGGGCCTCCATGTCCTTCTTGGAGCGAGGGGGAGGCCCCAAAACTGAGCCCAGACTTTGAGATACGGCCTCCCCCGGGGGTGGTCACCCCCTGGTCCTGCTGTCCACCCTGACACAAGGCAGGATGCCATCGGGCTGCTTGGCCACCCCAAGCACGCTGCTGGCTCGTGTTCAGGCCAAGCAGCCGGGTCTGAGCCTGGGCAAGGCCAACCAGCCAGGTTTGAGCCCTGGACAAGGCCAACCAGCCGGGTTTGAGCCCAGGGCAGGGCCAACCAGCCAGGATTTAGCCAGGGCAAGGCCAACCAGCCAGGTTTGAGCCCAAGACAAGGCCAAGCAGCCAGGTTTGAGCCTGGGCAAGGCCAACCAGCCAGGTTTGAGCCCAGGGCAAGGCCAAGCAGCCAGGTTTGAGCCTGGGCAAGGCCAAGCAGCCAGGTTTGAGCCTGGACAAGGCCAAGCAGCCAGGTTTGAGCCTGGGCAAGGCCAAGCAGCCAGGTTTGAGCCCAGGGCAAGGCCAAGCAGCCAGGATTTAGCCTGGGCAAGGCCAAGCAGCCAGGTTTGAGCCTGGGCAAGGCCAAGCAGCCAGGTTTTAGCCAGGGCAAGGCCAAGCAGCCAGGTTTGAGCCCAGGACAGGGCCAACCAGCCAGGATTTAGCCAGGGCAAGGCCAAGCAGCCAGGTTTGAGCCTGGGCAAGGCCAAGCAGCAAGGTTTTAGCCCTGGACAAGGCCAAGCAGCCAGGATTTAGCCTGGGCAAGGCCAAGCAGCCAGGTTTGAGCCTGGGCAAGGCCAAGCAGCCAGGTTTGAGCCTGGGCAAGGCCAAGCAGCAAGGTTTTAGCCCTGGACAAGGCCAAGCAGCCAGGATTTAGCCTGGGCAAGGCCAAGCAGCCAGGTTTTAGCCAGGACAAGGCCAAGCAGCCAGGTTTGAGCCTGGGCAAGGCCAACCAGCCAGGTTTGAGCCCAGGGCAAGGCCAACGAACCAGGTTTGAGCCCAGGGCAAGGCCAAGCAGCCAGGTTTGAGCCTGGGCAAGGCCAACCAGCCAGGTTTGAGCCCAGGGCAAGGCCAAGAAGCCAGGTTTGAACCCAGGAAAGGCTAAGCAGCCAGGTTTGAGCCCAGGGCAAGGCCAAGCAGCCAGGTTTGAGCCTGGGCAAGGCCAACCAGCCAGGTTTGAGCCCAGGAAAGGCTAAGCAGCCAGGTTTGAGCCTGGACAAGGCCAAGCAGCCAGGTTTGAGCCTGGACAAGGCCAACCAGCCAGATTTGAGCCCAGGAAAGGCCAAGCAGCCAGGTTTGAGCCTGGACAAGGCCAAGCAGCCAGGTTTGAGCCTGGGCAAGGCCAACCAGCCAGGTTTGAGCCCAGGAAAGGCTAAGCAGCCAGGTTTGAGCCTGGACAAGGCCAACCAGCCAGGTTTGAGCCTGGGCAAGGCCAACCAGCCAGGTTTGAGCCCAGGGCAAGGCCAAGCAGCCAGGTTTGAGCCCAGGGCAAGGCCAAGCAGCCAGGTTTGAGCCCTTGGCAAGGCCAACCAGCCAGGTTTGAGCCCAGGGCAAGGCCAACCAGCCAGGTTTGAGCCCTTGGCAAGGCCAAGCAGCCAGGTTTGAGCCTGGGCAAGGCCAAGCAGCCAGGTTTGAGCCTGGGCAAGGCCAACCAGCCAGGATTTAGCCTGGACAAGGCCAAGCAGAGAGGTTTGAGCCTGGACAAGGCCAAGCAGCCAGGTTTGAGCCTGGACAAGGCCAAGCAGCCAGGTTTGAGCCTGGGCAAGGCCAAGCAGCCAGGTTTGAGCCTGGGCAAGGCCAACCAGCCAGGTTTGAGCCTGGACAAGGCCAACCAGCCAGGTTTGAGCCTGGACAAGGCCAACCAGCCAGGTTTGAGCCTGGGCAAGGCCAACCAGGAGGTTTGAGCCTGGGCAAGGCCAAGCAGCCAGGTTTGAGCCCAGGGCAAGGCCAACGAACCAGGTTTGAGCCCAGGGCAAGGCCAAGCAGCCAGGTTTGAGCCTGGACAAGGCCAAGCAGCCAGGTTTGAGCCTGGACAAGGCCAAGCAGCCAGATGTGAGCCCGGGCAAGGCCAACCAGCCAGGTTTGAGCCTGGACAAGGCCAAGCAGCCAGGTTTGAGCCCTTGGCAAGGCCAACCAGCCAGATGTGAGCCCGGGCAAGGCCAACCAGCCAGGTTTGAGCCTGGACAAGGCCAAGCAGCCAGGTTTGAGCCTGGGCAAGGCCAAGCAGCCAGGTTTGAGCCTGGGCAAGGCCAACCAGCCAGTATTTAGCCTGGGCAAGGCCAAGCAGCCAGGTTTGAGCCTGGGCAAGGCCAACCAGCCAGGTTTGAGCCCAGGGCAAGGCCAAGCAGCCAGGATTTAGCCAGGGCAAGGCCAACCAGCCGGGGAAGAGCATCCCTGCCCCAGCCATGGGCCACCATCTTCTCCAGGAGAATACTGAGTGGCAGAAAGACCTGGGCAGCGCATCCCAGGTAGGAGGTGGTGTCCCAGAGGGAACTGGGCATGGCTTTTGGGACTGTGGTGGAGATGGAGCCCAGGTCAATGATGGGAAGGTTGAGGAGGAAGAAGTACATGGGGGTGTGGAGGCGGTGGTCCCAGGCTATGGTGATGATGATGATGAGGCTGTTGCCCAGCAGAGCAGCCAGGTAGATGCCCAGGAAGAGGCAGAAGTGCAGGAGCTGCAGCTCCTGTGTGTTTCTGAAGGCCAGGAGGAGGAACTGGCTGATGGAGCTGCTGCTGTTGGACACCTGCTGCTGCTGGATGTTAGGACCCATCCATGGAGGCCTGGGCAGGGAAAGCTGGGGCAGGCAGGTGAGGGGAAACCGCTCCCTTTCTGCCAGAACCTCCCCAAAACCCACCCCCTGCACACAACAAGCAGCATCTCCACCCCCCCAAGCCCTCAGGTATCTTCTCCATGGAGCTCCTAGGTGATGCCACAGGAGAGCATTCCCTTCTGGAACGCAGCCTGCAGCCCCAAAACATCCCCCCCACCCCCCTCAGAAGAGCAGGTGTCCTGAGGGGCACGTTGCCTCATCGGAGCCCCCAGACTAGGAGGGGACAGGGACAGTTGGACACATGGTGGACCCCCAGCTCCTGCTCTCCTCATGGCAGCGGGCCCAGCGATGGGAGGAAGGACAGCAGGGCCAGGAGAAACCCCATGGTCCCACTGCTGGTGGGTGCCAGGCAGGGAGGGACAGTTGGGTGGGCTCCTCTCTTCCACGGGCTGCAGGTCCTGCCAGGAGCTGGCTCCAGCACCTGCTCCCCCTGGGTCACAGTCATATTTTTGGGCTCCCCCTGGGGTTCTCCAGGGGCTGCAAGTGGGGTCTCTACCCACCATCGACTTCCATGGGCTGGGTGGGTGTGGGGGGAGGGGGTCCCCATGGCCATCTCCACGGGGTGATGGGAAACTCCTCTCCTCCCCCTCCTTCCTGGTGGGGAAGACCACGGGGAGGAAGGCTGTGACCCCGCAGCCCAAGGGGACACACTGGTGGCTCCTGTCCAGTTTCTCCCCCCCCCCCAACGAGTCCCCCCAAGTCCTTTCCCTCAGGGCTGCTCCCCAGATAACAGGGGGGTCCCCACCCAGGGGCAGGACCCTGCCCGTGGCTCTGCTGAGCCTCCTGAGGTTCCCCTGGGCCCTTCTCCAGCCTGTCCCTGTCCCTCTGGATGCCACCCCATCCCTGTGGCACACTGACCTCACCCCCCCCGCCCCCCAGCTTGGTGCCAGCAGAGAACTGGCTGAGGGTGGGCTCGGTCCCACTGTCAGCACGGACCCCTGGGGACCTCTGGTTGTCACTGTCACTGCTGGGCACTGGTGGGATGTCCCACCCATGGGATGTGGGTGGTGGGACATCTTGGGGCTTCCAGACCCCGACCACCCATGGGATGTGGGTGGTGGGACATCTTGGGGCTTCCAGACCCCCACCACTGATGGGATGTGGGTGGTGGGACAACCTGGGGGGTTCCAGACCCCCACCACTGATGGGATGTGGGTGGTGGGACATCCCAGGGGGTTCCAGACCCCCACCACTGATGGGATGTGGGTGGTGGGACATCTCAGCAGGGTCCAGCCCCCCACCACCGAGGGGGTGCACCCCTCCTACAGAACTGATGTCCTTTGTTCTCTGAGCTTCTGCTTCTTCCACTGAGGCCCAGGAGATCCTGGATGCCCAGGGAGACCCTGAGGGAGCCCCGAGGGGGAGGAGGAGGGAAGAGGAGGAGGAGGAGGAGGAGGTGGTGATACTCTGGGCTGGGCAGCAGCAGGAGCTCAGAGAGGGGAGAGAGCTCTGCTCGGGAGCAGCTCCTCTGCAGGCAGCCAGGAGAGAGGAGCAGAACAGGGGGGTGAAGGGGTGGAAGGACGTGGAGGAGCCCTCAGACCCTTCAGTGATGTAAATCCCCAGCTCACGGGTCTTCTACAGCATCTCACAGTGGGTGGGGGGGTGGGGGGGTGTCTGTAAGTACCACATCCAGGGCTTTCCCACGGGCTGAGGAGGAGAAGGACCAGCCTCAGAGCTGGGCTTGACCATCCCCCTCCTCCTGTGGGATGGTGATGGGGGTGTGGAGCCTCCCTCCCCCTGTGTCCTTCCCAGCAGGGTCTCTGCACCCCGGGGAGAGGAGAGCCAGGGCAGGGGGGTTTGGGGTGTTCTTCTTCTGCCAGAACCATCCCTCAGGAGCTGGGGGGGGGAAGGAGCTCACAGACCCCAGGGTGCTGCAGCAGGTTTTCCAGGGCAGGTTGAGGTTGGGGGGGTGGGGGGTGGTGAAGGGACTTTCCCTGTCCAGCTCCTGGGGTGGGGGGAAATTTGGGTGGGTGGGGGTGGTGGTGGTGGGGGGAGGGAGAGGGGATGTGGTGAAATGGAGAAAGGAGCTCTCCAGTGTGAGCAGGTCACCCTGGCACCCGAGCTGCCATCGGGGAAGGGGGTGAAAGGCTCCTGATGTGGCCCCCCCAACCCCCCCCTCAGCCCCCACCTCCACCCGGTGCTGCGTCCCACCCAGCCCGTTCCTGACCCACGGACAGACAGATGCTCCCTACGGACAGACAGGTGTCTGGAGGGACGGCAGCTGGGATGGTGGCAGCGGGTGCTGACCCAGGGAACGTGTGGCACAAGGAAAAGCAGCCCAGGGTGAGAAGCTGCTGGCAGCAGGGACACGGCTGGGGAGGGGAGACCAGCAGCACCCTGGGAGGGAGAAGGCAGAACGCTGCCCCCCCTCACCCCTCTCCCCCCAATTCAGGCTTCCTCCCAGCGAGCCCCCATCCCTCCCAGCAAAGCCTCTGCCCTCAGACCCTGTGGGGTCTGCAGCACCGACCACCTCCCCCTGCATCCCCAGCAGAGCCCTGGGGCAGCTCCCCACGGGGCTGGGGAGAAACTGTGGGGTGCCTGGAGGGTGGGATGCCTGGAGGGTGGGATGCCCAGCTGGGGAAGGGGGATGGGGTCCTGGGTGCCTCTCCCCACCAGACCCTCCCTGGGTTTTCCTCACTTTCCTGCTTCTCTCAGGAGCGTGTCCATGGAAACCAGGGGTTCCAGGTTGTCTGTGGGCAACAGGGAATGAGCTGCCTTTCTTTTCACGAGATGCCACCGTCAGGGCACTTGGCTGTCTCCTTGGGGGGCCCCTCGGAGCTGTGAGCTGCACCCCAGGATGCAAAACTGCCCAGCAGCACCTCCCTTCTCCCTGAAAGCCCTGAGGAGGAGCCCGGAGGTGCCACAGCAAATCTTCTTGCCTCTCAGGACCCCGTTCTCCTGGAGAGCAGCAGAAATGCTGAGGGTTTGACATCCAACAACCCTCCCCAGGGAAGGTTTGAGGGGCCGGCTGCCTTCCCTCTCCAACTGCCCTTCCCCCTGGTTTCTTAGGAGTTGGGGGTGCAGGTGATGATGAGCCCCTCTGCAGAGTTAGGGCTGGTCACTATCTCAAAGCTTCCTGCAGAGCAGGGGTGAGTCCTTGGGAGCAGAGGTCAGAGGTGGGTCCGGAGAGGACCCTCACCCAGGACCAACCAGAGCTCCAGTCACAGAGCTGAAGGTGACTTTCCTATGAGAGGGGGAAGATGCAGCAGGGGCTGTCCGTGGGAGATGGCTCTGGTTTTTCCCTGGAGAAGTGTCCCTAACTTGTCAATGGTTTTTATATCTTTGAAAAGTGCTCCCATATCCGGAGGGATGAGAGATCCAATGGCAGCTCCATCAGCCAGTTCCTCCTCCTGGCCTTCAGAAACATATGGCAGCTGCAGCTCCTGCACTTCTGGCTCTTCCTGGGCATCTACCTGGCTGCTCTGCTGGGCAACGGGCTCATCATCACTGCCATAGCCTGGGACCACCGCCTCCACACCCCCATGTACTTCTTCCTCCTCAACCTCTCCCTCCTCGACCTGGGCTCCATCTCCACCACCCTCCCCAAAGCCATGGCCAATTCCCTCTGGGACACCAGGGCCATTTCCTACGCTGGATGTGCTGTTCAGCTTTTCTTCTTCTCTTTTCTGATGGCAGCAGAGTTCTGTCTCCTCACTGTCATGTCCTACGACCGCTACGTTGCCATCTGCCACCCCCTGCACTACGGGACCCTCCTGGGCAGCAGAGCTTGTGTCCACATGGCAGCAGCTGCCTGGAGCAGCGGGTTTCTCAGCGCTGTGCTGCACACAGCCAACACATTTTCCCTCCCCCTCTGCCATGGCAATGCTGTTGACCAGTTCTTCTGTGAAATCCCCCAGATCCTCAAGCTCTCCTGCTCACACTCCTCCCTCCGGGAAGTCGGGCTCATTGTTTTTAGTGCTTTTCTGTTCATGGCTTGTTTCATGTTCATCGTGGTGTCCTATGTGCAGATCTTCAGGGCTGTGCTGAGGATCCCCTCACAGCAGGGGCGGCACAAAGCCTTTTCCACCTGCCTCCCTCACCTGGCCGTGGTCTCCCTGTTCATTGGCACTGGCATGTTTGCCTACCTGAAGCCCCCCTCCATCTCCTCCCCATCCCTGGACTTGGTGGTGGCAGTTCTGTACTCAGTGGTGCCTCCAGCAGTGAACCCCCTCATCTACAGCATGAGGAACCAGGAGCTCAAGGATGCACTCAAGAATCTCATGACCCACTTGTCGCTCAGCAGCAACAACCCCCCCACGTCTCTTCACAAGTGACTTCCAACCGCTCTGAGGAACCTCCTGTGCTTTTGGCACATTGATATGATGTATGATACGATAACCCTGTTTGTCCAGGACTCCCTGCAGCCTTCTCCAGATGCCCACGTCCATGTGTATGGAGTGAGAGGGCAGCTGGCCCCTCATGTGGCAATAAAAGGGTGTTTTCCAGTGCTGGTATCCGGGCGTTGTGTTTCTCTTTCATGGAGGATGTCAGGAGCAGGATAAAAGTTGCTCCTATGAGGATGTTCTGGGTTGTTGGTGGGCTGAAGGGAGGAGGGCATGGGGCAGGGGCTATGGGCCTGGGCTATGGGCCTGGGGTACATCTTTAGGGTATGGGCCTGGGGCACGCCTTTAGGGTATGGGCCTGGGGTATGGGCCTGGGGTATGGGCCTGGGGTACAGGCCTGGGGTATGGGCCTGGAGTACAGCTTTAGGGTATGGGCCTGGGGTATGGGCCTGGGGTATGGGCCTGGGGTACAGGCCTGGGGTATGGGCCTGGAGTACAGCTTTAGGGTATGGGCCTGGGGTACAGGCCTGGGGTATGGGCCTGGAGTACAGCTTTAGGGTATGGGCCTGGGGTATGGGCCTGGGGTACAGGCCTGGGGTACGGGCCTGGAGTACAGCTTTAGGGTATGGGCCTGGGGTACAGGCCTGGGGTACGGGCCTGGGGTACAGCTTTAAGGTATGGGCCTGGGGTACATCTTTAGAGTATGGGCCTGGGGCATGGGCCTGGTGTACTGGCCTGGGGTACGGGCCTGGGGTACACATTTAGGGTATGGGCCTGGGGTATGGGCCTGGGGTACGGGCCTGAGGTATGGGCCTGGGGTATGGGCCTGGGGTACAGGCCTGGGGTATGGGCCTGGTATGGGCCTGGGGTACAGCTTTAAGGTATGGGCCTGGGGTACAGGCCTGGGGTATGAGCCTAGGGTATGGGCCTGGGGTACAGCTTTAAGGTATGGGCCTGGGGTACAGGCCTGGGGTATGAGCCTAGGGTATGGGCCTGGGGTACAGCTTTAAGGTATGGGCCTGGGGTACAGGCCTGGGGTATGAGCCTAGGGTATGGGCCTGGGGTACAGGCCTGGAGTACGGGCCTGGAGTACAGCTTTAGGGTATGGGCCTGGGGTACAGGCCTGGGGTACGGGCCTGGGGTACAGCTTTAAGGTATGGGCCTGGGGTACATCTTTAGAGTATGGGCCTGGGGCATGGGCCTGGTGTACTGGCCTGGGGTACGGGCCTGGGGTACACATTTAGGGTATGGGCCTGGGGTATGGGCCTGGGGTACGGGCCTGAGGTATGGGCCTGGGGTATGGGCCTGGGGTACAGGCCTGGGGTATGGGCCTGGTATGGGCCTGGGGTACAGCTTTAAGGTATGGGCCTGGGGTACAGGCCTGGGGTATGAGCCTAGGGTATGGGCCTGGGGTACAGCTTTAAGGTATGGGCCTGGGGTACAGGCCTGGGGTATGTGCCTAGGGTATGGGCCTGGGGTACAGCTTTAAGGTATGGGCCTGGAGTATGGGCCTGGGGTACAGCTTTAGGGTATGGGCCTAGGACATGGGCCTGGGGTACGGGCTTGGGGTATGGGCCTTGGGTATACCTTTAGGGTATGGGCCTGGGGTACGGACCTGGGGTATAGGCCTGGAGTACACTTTTAGGGTATGGGCCTGGGGCATGTCCCTGGGGTACGGGCCTGGAGTACGCCTTTAGGGTATGTCCCTGGGGTATGGGCCTGGGGCATGTTCCTGGGGTATGGGCCTGGAGTACGCCTTTAGGGTATGGGCCTGGGTTATGGGCCCTTAGGATATGAGCCTGGGGTATGGGCCTGGGGTCTTGGCCTAGGATATGGGCCTGGGGTACGGGCCCTTAAGGGTATGGGCCTGTGATGTAGGCCTGGGGTATGGGCCTGTGGGTGCCCCTGGGGATGGCAACCAATTCCCAGGGAGCTCTCTGGGGCTTTGTCCCCGTGTTTTTCAGGCACCATGGCCCACTTGCTCTGCAGAGCGGCACCACCAGCTTAGGGCCCAGCAAACAGAGATGTCTCTAGTATTCGACTCTCTGCCCAAAGCATGGGGTGGCTTTGTTTCCACACGCTGTGGCAGTCCTGCAGGGCAGTGATGGCAGGGAAGGTGGGTATTTGGATGTTTGGGATTTGGGTGGATGAGCCTTTGGTTTAGGAAATTCTTTCTTCAGCAGTGAAATGGGTACCAGTGGTTCCAGAAAGTTCCTCTCTCTTCTCCCTTTGCAAGTGTCTTGGAGAATGGGAGAAAATTGGGAGGGATGGCCTTGCCCAGGGATAAATTCCAAGGGCATTGTGATGAGGGGTGGTGACGATATCACTTGGTTCATGGTGAAGAGTGGCCTGAAAATGGGACCTTGAAATATCCCACTGTCTGACGTGGTTTGGCCCTGGCTGGAGGCCAGATGCCCACCAAAGTCAGTCTATCCTTCCCCTTTGTAGTTGGACAGGGGAGGAAATATAGATTGAGAGGCTCAGGAGTCAATGTAAAGAACAGGGAGAGGTCATCCTGTCACCAACGACATGGGCAAAACAGACTCAACACAGAGTAAAAGAAAGAAAACTCTCTAATTTATTACACTACCCTGCACACAGAAGAATTTAGGAGAATTTAGGAGTCTAAGGCTCTACAGTCTAAGTCTTCTGGGGAACCCTCCTGTAACTACCAGTATTAGGTGTTATTTTCACAGGGTCTCTGCTTCCTGGGGACTGTGTTCAGCGATACAGATTCCAGAACAAAGAATCCCACCAGAACCGAAGTCACCTGGTCACTGCTTCAGGGAATAGAGGGGGTAGGACAGAGAGGACCACAGATAGGGGGAGAACAGGGGTTGTATGTGGCGGGGAGGGTAAGAAGAGAGGGGGGACCAAGAAGGGCGGGGGAACAAAGAAGAGGGAAGGGCACCACAAAGAGGGGAGACCAAGAAGGGGGAACCAACAGAGAGTTCACCACAGATGGGGGGTGTGTCCTGGTTCTGCCCAGGCCAGGGTTAACCTCCCCAGTCAGCCAACACAGGTGAGCTGAGTCAGCCCAGGTGAGCTGAGTCAGCCGGGGCTGTTTTCCACACCCCCTGACACCACTTCCATATAAAAGCAGCAGGCTGGGGAAGGGTAGGGGCTGTTTTGCTTCTAGGGCAGTTGGAGCATGGCTGGGATGTTGGGTAGGTCAGTCCTCACTGTCAGGCAGCACTCTGTAATCACTGGGTCAATAAGGTACTCTGTGTTAGCACTGGGTGTGAGTGTAACTACTCATTATTGTTCTGTATTCACTTTGATGTGTGGCAGTAAGCTGTCCTTATCCCAACCCACGGAGGCTCTGCCTGTTTCCCCTCTGGGAGGGAGCAACTGGCTTGGTGGGCGTTTGGTCTCTAGCCAGGGCTAAACCACTACAGGCGGCAGAGCAAGAAAGGACAGGGAACCACGGGGTGGGGGGTAGGGGGGAACCAAGAAAAGGGTGGAACATAAAAAGGGGGGCAGGAGGACCATAACGGGGGAACCAAGAAGGCAGGGTGCTAAAGGGGAGATGATCAAAAAAGGGGGAAACCAAGAAAAGGAAGGACAAAGGGGAGAAGCCACAGAGAGGCAAGGGACCACAGCAGGGGAAACAACCACAGAGGGGGCAGGGGGACCACAGAGAAGGCTGAGAGTGAAGAAGCAGCCAAAGAGAGAGATCTGCTAATGGGGAGGTGGCCCTTGGGTGCCACCTGTGAAGTGTAAGAAACAGCAGTTAGACCTTCCCTGAGAGGATCTGCTTAATGTAGCCACACTTCAGGTATTACACACAACATCTTCTGCACCAAGCCAACAGCAGCACAGCCAATTTATCAAGTGCAGAATGAAAACTAGAACACAGGAGACACAAAGCAGAATGAGCTGCCAGAGGCAACACAGGTGCCTTATATAACCCTGGCCTCACCCACTGCCCTTCCCACAGGGGTCTCTGGAAAGGGATGATGCTGCCTGCAGAAGGACTAAAAGCAGCAAGAGCAGCAAATGTGGATCTTCTAACCTGAGAGTTTGATGAGAAGTCGGATACTGGGTGGATTCTTGATGAAAACACACTCTACTCTGCTGAAGTTTTAAAATGATAACTAAACGAGGTATGTAAAAAACCCATATATTTAGTAAAATATGGAGAGAAAATACAAAAAAGGGTGTAAAACTCCATAGAAAAAATACTAAATAAAAGCAATAAAAATGCTGATGTAAGTAAATGTTGTATTAAATATTTCCAGAATGAAGCACAACTCTCTAAATACTAGACACTTCAGTTCAGTGAGACAGACTGCAGCACATGACTTGAACAGGAAAAGCATTTAAGGTAAGGACAAAGAATGACAAAACAATTTCAAGCATAAGAAGTGCATGTAACAGTGAACGTCTTCAGGGGAATGGAAAGCCACTCAGGGGGAGAAAAATCCTAAAGGCAGTAGTGTAAGGAGGGTTTCTCCGAAGAAGAAAGCCCTGAGCCCCAGGGTCAGAGGGGCTGCTTGTAGGTGCCATGGGGTGGTTTCAGGCCATGTATGTCTTTTGGTGCTGGCTGCTTTGGTTGGGGAGCTATTGCTGGATGTTTAGCATGTTTGCAATGGAAGGCCCCTCCGGACTCCAAAAATCCCTTGGTAAGTCGCATTAGGAGGTTTCCTCTGAAGAACAAAGCCCTGAGCCCCAGGGTCAGAGGGGCTGCTTGTAGGTGCCTGTCGTGGTTTCCCCCCGGCTGTGGGCCAAGATCCAAGCAAGCTGCCTGCTCCTTAACGTAAAAGAGCAGGGGAAAAGGGGGGAAACAAGGGAAGGGAAAAGGAAGGGGCAAATAACTCCAAAACCAAGAAACTAAGAGGCCTGTGGGTTGGGATAAGGAGAGCTTACTGAGAGAAGAGAAAGATAAAATATAACAATGCTAACAGGACTTTAGAGCAAAAGAATATGAAACTCTTGATCCCCAATGCAGTTTCTCCCCGAACCACACAACTCAGGCCGTACCACCCAGAGCTGTCCCGGAACCCAACCGTCCCCCCAAGCAGCACGCGTCCCCCCAAGAAGCACGCATCCCGCGACCGCCCCTCTTCTTCTTCCCAACAGCCCCCTGTTATATCTAGGCAGGACATCATTGGCATGGAATACTCTCTTTGGCCCATCTGGGTCACCTGTCCTGGCTTCGACCCTCCTTTCTCCTGAATAGAGAAATAGGAAGAAGCTGAGAAAGTCCTTGACTGTCTGACTGCAACTAAGAACATCAGGGTGTTCTCAGCACTGCTTTCAGTGTAACTCCCAAACACAGCATCCCATCAGCTGCTACAAATGGAGTTAACTCTATCCTGACTGAAACCAGGACAATGAGGCTTTTCCTTTGCCAGAAAAGAGGGAACGTTCCTGGTACCTCCTAAGGTGTTTTCTCGGCCCCAGCAGACTGCAATTCAAAACATGCTAAACGTCCAGCAATAACTCCCAAACAGAAGAAGCTACAACAGAAACACATACCTTGGCTGAAACCTCCTAACAGATCACACAAGCAGGTCCTGTCACTCTGTGTATCAGGCTTCTTCCTGTTCCAGACAAGAGGGAACGTTCCTGGCACCTACTATGGTGTTTGCTCTTCCGATCTGCATGTTTTGAATTGCAGTCTGCTGGGGCCGAGAAAAACACCTTAGGAGGTACCAGGAATGTTCCCTCTTTTCTGGCAAAGGAAAAGCCTGATACACACAGCGACAGGATCTGCTTGTGTGATCTGTTAGGAGGTTTCTGCCAAGCTATATAGTTTCAGTCCTAGCTTCTTCTGTTTGGGAGTTATTGCTGGACGTTTAGCATGTTTTGAATTGCAGTCTGCTGGGGCCGAGAAAAACACCTTAGGAGGTACCAGGAATGTTCCCTCTTTTCTGGCAGAGGAAAAGCCTGATACACACAGCGTCAGGATCTGCTTGTGTGATCTGTTAGGAGGTTTCTGCCAAGCCATGAGTTTCAGCCCTAGCTTCTTCTAGTTTGGGAGTTATTGCTGGACGTTTAGCATGTTTTGAATTGCAGTCTGCTGGGGCCGAGAAAAACACCTTAGGAGGTACCAGGAATGTTCCCTCTTTTCTGGCAAAGGAAAAGCCTGATACACACAGTGACAGCAGCTGTTTGTGTGATGTGTTAGGAGGTTTCTGCCAAGCTATTTGTTTCAGCCCTAGCTTCTTCTGTTTGGGAGTTATTGCTGGACGTTTAGCATGTTTTGAATTGCAGTCTGCTGGGGCCGAGAAAAACACCTTAGGAGGTACCAGGAATGTTCCCTCTTTTCTGGCAGAGGAAAAGCCTGATACACACAGCGACAGGACCTGCTTGTGTGATCTGTTAGGAGGTTTCTGCCAAGCTATTTGTTTCAGCCCTAGCTTCTTCTGTTTGGGAGTTATTGCTGGACGTTTAGCATGTTTTGAATTGCAGTCTGCTGGGGCCGAGAAAAACACCTTAGGAGGTACCAGGAATGTTCCCTCTTTTCTGGCAGAGGAAAAGCCTGATACACACAGCGACAGGATCTGCTTGTGTGATCTGTTAGGAGGTTTCTGCCAAGCCATGAGTTTCAGTCCTAGCTTCTTCTAGTTTGGGAGTTATTGCTGGACGTTTAGCATGTTTTGAATTGCAGTCTGCTGGGGCCGAGAAAAACACCTTAGGAGGTACCAGGAACGTTCCCTCTTTTCTGGCAAAGGAAAAGCCTGATACACACAGCGACAGGATCTGCTTGTGTGATCTGTTAGGAGGTTTCTGCCAAGCTATTTAGTTCAGCCCTAGCTTCTTCTAGTTTGGGAGTTATTGCTGGACGTTTAGCATGTTTTGAATTGCAGTCTGCTGGGGCCGAGAAAAACACCTTAGGAGGTACCAGGAACGTTCCCTCTTTTCTGGCAAAGGAAAAGCCTGATACACACAGCGTCAGGATCTGCTTGTGTGATCTGTTAGGAGGTTTCTGCCAAGCCATGAGTTTCAGTCCTAGCTTCTTTAGTTTGGGAGTTATTGCTGGACGTTTAGCATGTTTTGAATTGCAGTCTGCTGGGGCCGAGGAAAACACCTTAGGAGTGTGGGGAAAGTAAATGATGGTTCTGTTCTCGAGGAACTACACCATGGAATACGTGACTTAAATCTAGTCGCTCTGGTCGGACGAAAACCTTGGGAAACTGAAGATTAAGAAGTAACAAGAACGGATAGAAACAGAACAGAGACATTCCTCTGATAACATTCCATTGTGTTTGTGTAGCTGAGGCTACTGGAGAAAGATAACCCGCTACCCTGGTAACATCTGCAGTCTGGAAGAACTGAGTAGATAAGTTTTGTAGCCAATCAAGGTAGTTCACACTTGCTTGTGTTAGCTAATCAGCACGGGACACGCTTAGCCTGAGAAGAGAACAAAAACTATATAATCTGCTGTATGTGTGTAATAAAGCGATCACTTGCTTATATTAAGCGGTGTCCCGTCTCTCAATCGCGGCAAATGGTGACCCCGACGTGATCCCGACAACGAGATCTGCTTCGGACGTGCGGACCTGCCGGCCGCGACTCCCGCAGAACTACTACTGCTGAAAGGAAGCAGGAATCGTACTGCTGAAAGGAAGCAGGAATCGTACTGCTGCAAGGAAGCAGGAATCATATTGCTGAAAGGAAGCAGGAATCGGCCGTGCAATCCCTCATCGGAGAGAGGTGAGCTGCGGGTAATCTAAATGGGGGGACAGGTTTCAACCCCAGCAGAAAGAGACGTTTATGAACTTATGAAAGCCTTTTTGGTTAAACATAATAAGACTATATCGGGCCATGATCTTAAATGTATGCTTAACTGGGTCCAAGTAAAAATCCCTACTGTCACCGCATCCAGCATTTTTACAACAGAACTATGGGATACCGTAGGTGTTAAACTATGGGACGGTGCTACAAAGGGTGATTCCCAGGCGCAGAAACTTTTGCCTTGGTGGAGGATCATCTTTGAGGTTTTAAAGGAGCAGGAGTGTATGAATAAGGTAAAACAGACCCCTGGCACAACTCCTGCAGAGGACCCGCTCGTGCTTCCGACAGCTCCGCTGGAGCCACCTACTTTATCCTCGAAACTGACACCCCCGACGCTGCCAC